>QPKB01000006.1:43248649-43654535 GCA_003546025.1 Camphora micrantha | reverse complement strand
TCGCGTGCACGTGGGTCAAAGCGGACAATTTCATACTAAGTTGGGCGGGGCTGTGACAGTTGGTATCAGAGTCGAGAACGGCTCTATTTCCAATGGGGGAGAATGTGATAAGTCAAACCCCGTATTAACTTAGAATGAGGACTTTTAAAACCGTGCGGCCCCCGAAACCGTAAGAACTCCGAAGTTAAGCATGCTCGAAACCGTAAAAACTCCAAAGTTAAGCGTGCTCGGGCGGGAGCAGTAATAGGTTGGGTGACCTCCTGGGAAGTCCTCGCACGTGCACATGGGCCTTATTGGAAGATTCTAAATTTGAAAATTTAAATCAAGCCAAAGAAAGCAAGGGAAGGAAGGTCTTGTAGAGAGAGCACAAATAAAAAAAAAAAGAAAAAAATTTGTAAGAGAAGCCCTGAACGTCCAATACTCATGGTCCCATCTTGCACAGTTTTCTTTCATTATGTGGTTAAGTGAAACTCGCAAAGACAAGCAGATAAGGAAGATAAATTGCAAAGAATCCCATAGGATATATAGGACAATCCACATGGAGGAGATTCTAAGAGAAATTCACACGTCCAATTGGTCCCACCATCTTAGCAAAATCTGAATGTTCAGATTTTTGAAGCTTTGCTGCAACAAGGTGGGGCCCATTCAAGGAGATTTTCTCAAAGCTACGAAGAGTCCTAAATATGGAGGGGTCTAAGCAAGAAGTTTCAAGATAAATTCTAATTCAAAGATCCAAGATTTTAGCACCAAGTTGTTAAAGTTAACTCCAAGAAGATAGGCCTCAAGATTTTAAGTTTGCAACCAAGATTCTTCCAAAAAAGCATTCACACGTTCAACACAGCTCCATCCCATGACTTCACACGTCCAAGATGGTGGTCCAAGTGCATCCAAGATTTGTTTCAAATCTGAAATTTCATATTTGAATTGATTCTTAGCTAGACGTGTTTGGATGTATAGTGAATTGAAGTAAAGTTAAGTGAAGTATCAAATTAAGAGAGAATAAAATATAAGAGGTTATGATGGTATTTTATTTTTAGTTGTTTGGTATGAAATCTTTTTGACTTTTTAAATAGAAACGTGGAGGTTTTTTTTTTTTTTTTTGTCTTTTAGTGGCGAAAAGGAGGTTTTTTTTTTTTACTTTTTTTTAAAAGATTGTGGGAATTTTAAAATTGTGTACTTTTGATATGACCCATTGTCTTTTCTTGTTTGGATTCACTTCACTTTAACTTACTAGTTAATTGCTAAACACGTGGGCCCAAGAGAAGAAGTTGCATAAGATAATAAGAATCCTATTTTCACTAGGATTGTGGGCCAATCCCTTGAAACTCTCTCAAAACCCTCATAATTCTAATCCAAATTGGACCCCACACTGCTAATCATTACCCAAATCAAAACCTTGCAAGCCAAGTCATCAAAAATACATAAAAGCCAAAAAAAGGGGCTGCACGACAATACCATTCCCCCATTCCTCTTGGACGACTAGCACCAAAAATCACCCCCTTTTCCATTAATTTTCTCCATCTCATCTCCTTCCATCCCAACTTCATCCAAGGCCTTCCCTAAGGCACACGACCACTTGGATTCTACGCCGCCGTTGCTGTCGTTGCTACCGTTGCTCCACCATTGGATCAGTCATTCATCATCTTCCCTTGCTTGGATTTCAGATCTCAAAACGAGAGCCAGTTGGATCACCGTTCAACACAGTAAGTCCCTCTCCTCCGTTTAGTGTTTCATGTGTCTAGGGTAAGGTTGGATGTACTTTGTTTTAATTCAAATAATTTTGTAATGGTTATTTGCTTGTAATAGGTCTTTCATTAATAAATCAAGTTTATAGGGTCTTGGTCTTCGCCAATGGATCAACATCGAATTTTTCTGCGTAGTAACAGTGCGCACTTGGTGCGGTGTTCTTGATTTTTCTTGATGGCATCAAGCAAAGTAACTATTGCAATATTTTAGAATTAAAATTTATTTTTTTATTCTCTTATGTTATTCTATTTTATTTTTATTTTTATGCATCTTAATAATTATTGTAATTGGTTGGACTGACAAATCTTATGGTGAATATAGAAGTTAGATTAGGTTTCTAGATTAAAATTTTTCTTTTTCTTTGGTTGTAATTAATTTTTCAGACTTGTAATTAATTTTTTATTAAAGTAGGATTTTTTTATTTTTATAGATTTTTGATAGGCTAGAATTAGTATTTCAATAGGACGAGTTTTGCACGATTAATTACTCCATGTGGATCGACCTCAGACTTCACTGAATTATTACTACATCACGGCCTTGCACTTGAGGCTGACGAATAGCTTGAGTCAGAGAACACTTGCCTGGGAAAAGAAAAAGGATAGCAAAACACTGCACCATCATTGCATCCAAAAGCTAGAGTAGCAACAAACCATCAAAACCAAATGAGACCCAAGAGGGCCTAGCCAACCACCAGCAGATGTAGGTAGCAACACCCAGCCTGCAATAGCACCCCAGACAGGCAGCCAACAGCTGAAACAAAAAACTAACTGCACCAATTTGGCTACTACATTGAGCTCATCCTCTCTATAGAGAGCAAAACTAGTTGGAATGTCACATGCGTCTTGGCCAAAGGCTGACTGGCTACCCGGTTTGAAGTTCCGGTACTCCATAATGACTTACTGCAATAGTCTCAATTAACGAACCAAGTATAACCCCGTTGGGTATCACAGGGTCGAAGCTAAGTAGTGCCGACACAACGAATCAAATAATAATAGAATGTTATTCAAGAATCAACTCCAATTATACTAATCGGAATAGGAGACATCAACATATAGCATTGATCACCACTTGAAGGTCAATGATATTAATATTACTCAATATGAAATGCAAAGTAGTTCAAAGAATCAAGGTAATTTAGTAACCAACTCTAATCTATTTAATTCATAGTCTCTCATCGTCCATTTCAAGGTAGTTTTCGAAGATCAATGTACTACTATCAAGTATTTGGTGCCACAATTTATAAGAAAATACATTGAATTCCCAACTTACCCTCATGGCATAATTTAAGACCAATGAGTACAATCTTTGAATGTTCTCAGACTCAAATGAACATTCATAGAGTTATGATTTCCCATTTAGACAAATGGAAGGTAAAGGGTTCCATTGTAAAGTCATAAGAGCCACTTAAAGCCTTAATCACCTATTGGTTTAAGGTTTAGACCATATTCCTCTTTAGAGAGTTTTATGGAGGGCTATTATGGGGTAGAATATCATTACCCCCTCTAATTGGGTCAAAAGGGTCCAAACAAATAGGTCCCAGGTCCGCTTGAGCAGCTCCATATCCACTCGAGCGGATGCATATATCCAACAGGTTCACGCGCTCGAGTGGCCATTTGCGGGCACGAGCGCCCATTTGCGCGCTCAAGCGCCCATTCCAAAATTCATATTCCGAAAATTTTCCATCTGTACCTACCAACCAAAGAGTTGGTCCGCTCGAGCGGCCCCTCGTGCCCTCGGGCGCCCCCTCCAGAATTCCAAATCCATAATTCTAACATGTTTTCTCCTTCCCATTCCAACTCTTAGTTCCAGAACTGACACATGAGTAGAGTTTACCATACTTCTACTCTATCTAATAACACCATTCATCTCATATCAATAATCCAATATTAACATGAACCCATTTCTATTCAAAAACATTCAAAGTTACAACAATAGGCTGAAAATTTACAAAAGTCAGAATCTGAATAATGGAATCAATTTAAGAACAACATGCATATGAAATTTTAAGCTTAAACTTGCTTCAATCAAAGCTTTTCCAGCCTTTTTTCCTTTCTTTGGTTCAAAGTACCAAATTCCCCAAATAACAAACCCTAAGTATAGAAAATCATACCAAAAGATAAATGTGCATGCATGATATGAAAATGAGTTCTATAACTCCATTTGTAACCCATTCAAGGAAATCAGTCCCAAGATCGCACCTGTGTTGATGAAGGAAAGGTTTCAAGAGGTTGTTCTTGTCAAGCCAAGGTTAGGGAAATGGAGAGGGAGTGATGAAGAACCATAATCTATCTTCTAATCCAACATGCAAGCATTAATTCTTTGGAAATCAGATGAGAAAGGAGAAAGGAAGCAAGGAATGGAAAACTCCCCATAGTGCTGCTGTAGCCTTCGTTTGTAAATGGGAACGAAACTCACTTTAAATGACTAGTTTCCTATTTTATAAGAAAGTCCAACTTCAAGTCCAAAATTCCAATTAAAGTCAAATGGTGGCCCACTAATTCAACGAAGGATCAAATGAAATGAAGTTCTATATGAAAATCTACGTGGTCAACGAGAAACACGCGATGATGCCTGGACTCTACCCAAGCTAACCAACTTGAGGTCAAACCACCTAACCAAGACTCAAGATCTAACCCAAAGACTAACGTAAGACTAATTAAACCTAAAATAACTTAATTAGCTACTAAGTGTACTTAATTAAATAAAACAAGATTAGTTAGTACTAAACACGATTAAATTGGGGTTGGGGTGTAACATTTCCTATACCCTATACTAGGTTTAAATGTCTACATTGTCATGCTAATGTAGGATATGCAATGAAAATTTCATCGGAACAGAGCATTTAGATTTAAGACATTATATGACAATTCCAACAGATCCCTGCTAAAATACAGATACAGAGGAAAACTTACTCTTCCCCCTACCACTTGAATTGCACTAGGAAAGTTAGTAGTAGCTTTCCCTAAAAAACATTCATTTATACTGTAGAAACTCTCCTGCTCAACAACGAACTCTATCAAATTAGCCGCATAAGCTAATCTTATTCAAACAAATAATTTTAATTCTTTTTAATTAAGTCGACCCATCTGCCTAACTTTCATGATGATTTTAGCTAGGCTTAGATATTTAGAATAGTAAATTAAAACAGGATTCATATCGACACCATGGCTGTCGCCACCCCGGACCAGGTCAAGGGCCTAATCCGGGATCGGGACACTATTAATAATGATCATGATGAGGTCATGTATGACACAAGATTAATTTGGCCCATATGTACACGGATTCAAGAAGAACATTTAGTCCGTACATGTGATTTTCCACAAGATTCCGCGGTGAGGATTTCACATACAAGTCATAAACATGTTCTGGATGCGGAAGCGTATAACAAATCGGGCACATGACAATTCATTCCGTAAACATGAATTAATTTCACATGTATAAATAGCATAGTGTCAGAGTGAGCAATGATCATTAGCATTTCCCAAAATATAAAGTCAGAGTTTATACAAAAGATCAGTTAATTAACATTCCCCAAAAATAATAGCATTTCCCAAAATATAAAGTTAGAGTTTATATAAAAGATCAGTTAATTAACATTCCCCAAAAATAATGGCCAACCAAATTAGTTCCCAAAAGAATGAGTTAGTCACAACTCCCAAAATATATCACATCTCAAAGCATGACCAGATGTCTACATGACATTGTCAGCTTGCCATTCAACTACACGTTGCGATTCGCCGACTGCCTCCTCTGGCTCCTCTTCAAAGGCAACGGGATTTGGACCTGAGTACCAAAGAATGGGTCACACACAACAGTCTGGCAAGTAGATGAAAAGATATAACAATAAATTTAAAACAATGATACCTTGGGAAAAATATTGAAACCTGTATAAATAATGAATTTCATGAAAGTAAAATCATTATTTATTGAGAAAGACGTTTGCAATATAATATACATAAAGGTACCAAAGAATCAGGAACTAACAAGATAGCAACCACACAAAGTTAAATCCTCTCTCACTAAAGTGATGAGAGCAATATTGGGACGTTGACCTCGGTCACACAAGGTGAGGAGAGTCAACGATATTCATGGAAACATATATATAGATGGATGGGACTGCAGTAGCGAACCGGGTATCGGGACAGGATAGGATCTAGGCTATAGCTGGCAGGACAAGTGGGGGACCTCCAAGTCGGTGGATTAAACCGACAAGGTCGTCCAAGCTTAGTGGTGTCGACTCATAGGTCATATCCAAGAAAATAAGACAAATTCATATATAAACGAGACATGATGCTCATAGGCACAGTAACACTTTTATATCAAGTCAGGCATGAACGGGCTAGCAAAATGCTAAAAACATGATTTCAATAATATCCGGGGCATGATTAGTCATATAGCATGAAGTTTGATAAAATCCATGAGTAAAAATTCAGGTAAAAACAAGTACGATAGATTTTTCCCTAAATTCCAAGTCAAGCATTGGGGTTCAAGATTTAAATCAATGTGAATAGGGTTCCGTATGTTGAATTGGTGTATATTTAGTACTCTTTGAGAATTAAGGACATTCCGGGTCCCTATGCACATTGACAAATCTCTGTAATGGGGTTTCTTCCTCAATCAAGCTTCACAATTCTCTTTTTTGTTCTTACCATCGCATTTGGGCTTCAAATAATACCTCCCCAAGCCTTAGAAGAATATTTTAAGACTTCCATCATTGACCCAGGCCTGCTGTACAGTTGGTCGCTCGAGCTAACAACATTCTATGAGGGGTTCGCTCGAGCGAATATACGTTCGCTCGAGCAGACCTTCCAGTTCAGGTTGGCTCAAGTGAAGTTTCAATTCGCTCAAGCTAACAATATTATGTGAGAGGGACACTTCGCTTGAGCAAACTGTCATAGAAACACAAGTTTCTAGGCAGTCTAGCTCATTCCTTTCTTCTTTATAAAAACCTCTTTTGAGTCACTTCTATTCCACAACATTTAAGCCACTTTTTCCTCATTCATAACACATTAACTCCCTCAACAACCATTCCACCAAGATCATTAAACCACTCCATTTATCATAAGGTCAACCAATATTTATGAAGATCCATAAAACTCATCATCAAGCTTTAACAAAATCTAATACAAATATTTTCTAGAAGTTAAACAAGAGGAATGAGGCGTATCCATATATATATTCAAAATAAATGGGAATCATAGAAAGAAACATATGCATTAAATCATTAAAAGCATGAAATGAAAAACCACATTCATCTTAAAACATGGAAACACTAAATATCCATTCATCCACTTGCCTTGGTCTCAACAAGCTAAGAAAGCTCTTATTCTCTCTTCCAAGCCAAAGATTTCAAGGCTACACAAAAACCCTAAAACAAGAACCCTAAATGGTCAACACCATGAATGGGGAAGAGAAAACTTGCAATAATGGAGGTAGAATTTCTCCAAGGCTATGAAAACACAAATTTAAGAGATTGAAGGAGAAGCTTACTTGTAGGGTCTTCAAATGGACAAGGATGGCTCAAAGAGGATCTTGGAATGGATGACTTCCTCCACAAATGGTGTCACTAGAAAGCTCTCAAGGAGAGGAAGAAGATGATGACATGCATTTCTCCATTGGCAAAGGTTTGGTAGAGATTAGGAGATGGGATAGCAAGAAGAAGGAGAAGATGAAGAAAAAGCCTAGCTTGGTTGATCTTTTGAGCTGGAAAAGAAGAAGAGAAAGAGGGTTTCCTTTTTATACAAGTGGAGATAGGCTCCACCACTAACGAATCTTATCGGGCTGAAATCATGGCTTTCGGGACGTCGGACGAGTTCGACGAAGAAGGGAAAGTTGTTCGTCGAAATTTCTAGTTTTCAAAAAGTATATGTTTTGCTGGTTTTTGTGATATTGAAAATTGTATCCAGATTTTGGGATGAAAAGACCATTTTGCCCTCAAATTAAAAAAAGTCGGGTTTAGGAATCTCGAATGGGGACGGGGTCAACATGAAAGTTGTAGGGATCAACGACATGAGTCAAACGGGATTAACACATGAATTTATAGAATCTCGAATAATCCCCCAAGCTCGTACAAAGTTGTTAAAGGAACCCCCAAAGGGTCCCACTAATCAAAAAGGCTCTCAAAATTTTTCAAAGGTATTTTGAAAGTTATTCTAACCCAAAAAATTAATATAAATCAGCTAAACACACTTAGAACTAAAATAAAAATTAATTAACACTAATCGTGGTCTCTCAAGTCGGGGTCTTACAATGACCATCTTCAAGCTATCAAAAAACACAAGTCATTGCTCTAAAACATTGTTTAGAAAAAATTAAAGCTCTGAGATATACAAATACACAACATCTGAATTCCAACGGTCCATTTGGACCGTGTATTTTCCACCGAAATGAAAATCATTTCAAGATCCACACAGGACTTGGCAAATCCCTTTCAGTTGCCAAAGAAATAGAAAACCACTTTTCCTCAGTGAAGCAGAAAATCCTCAATTGTAACAGACATCAGAAACTGAAAAAAAACAATAGCAAAAAAATAAATTCATCGTGGAAACAAAATACCTAGGAAACGAAACCGCTTCTTCATAAACATTCCCAAAGTGCATTTGAAAATAATGAAAGAAGAATAACAATAGCTACAGTGACCAGTCTAAAGAACTGTTAGAAATAAAAATGAAGCGAAGAAAGAAAGGAAAAAAGATATTGACAAAGTAAGTAAGATGAACAGAAAACCTATTATTAAGCACATTTCTTCAAATGAAAGATAATACATGAGAAGGCATCAACGCAAAAGAAGAAAAAATGCATCTAAAAGACGGGAATGGACAGGAACCTAATGAAAATCATCGCAAACAAATAGGAAGTAGGAATGAATGATTAAAGATGGAGATTGATCATTCCATGAAGGGGATCTTTCCAAACAAATAGCAACGGACATTGAATGATTAGAGATGGACATTGAAAGGAAAATCAGTAAAACAATAGTGAAGAGAAAATGGATTTCTATAAGAAATCCATTGAATGTTATTTGAGAAAAGATGAGAGATGATGAAAAGCCCTAAATCACCAAATCCCAATTAAAGAAATCCTAAATCAGTAAAATCCACAAATCATAACACTAACACTCAAAACAAGAAATTTTACCTTAAGATTTAGGGCTTCTGCAGTGAGAGATTTATGGCTTCCACGGAAGACAGGGCATTGGTTGGCTTGATCTCAAGTTGCAAAGGATTTCCTTGTCGGATCTACATGTTGATCATCGATGGAAAAGAAGGGTTGGCCATGCACGCAACTGCCGGAGAGCCTCTATTTACAGATCGGCCTATGCCAATCTGTTAACTTGTTTCTAGATCCGTCGCCGTCAGCGCATGTCTCCAGAGAAGGAGAGGATCCGTCGCCGTCCACGTACGTCTACACCGTTTAGTTCAAAGCACGTCTCGAAGAAGAAGGGAACACAATAACGAATGGAGGGAAGTTTAAGTTTTTTCAGGAAAGGAACAAAAAAAAGGGCTTCAGTATAGTTTTGGCCCGCCTTTTTTATACTAGGATGGCTTTTTAATTTGAAACAGGTCTAACGTCTAACCTGTTTCAAATAACGAACACCCTAAAATCGCCTAGATCGACATTCCTGATAGTCATTTTTGGTGTAGTGTATGAGAGATCAGTTACATATAGTTCACTCTTAACAATCCAAGGGCTTAGATGGATACCCTAAATGTGGACAATGATGATGGACAATTCAGATCTAGTGGAATAAGGTGAGAATAGGCTTTTCCAGATAATTTCTTTCTCTTTCGTTCAGAAAAAATTATTCTAGTGGTACTTGTAATGGAGTAATTGTCAGCCACTCCCTAACATATTTATAAGCTTGGCAAATTTGTGTGAGTGTGTGAGAGAGAAAGAGAGACTAAGCCATCCATAATCAGCGATTAACATAACCTTGATTAGCAACTACCGAAGGGTATGTAGGTATTCAATTCATGGGGGAGAGATTTTGATGGTAGTGGATGTCCACCTTGGATCTTTTACTCTTAGAGCATGGATCTACTAACTAGTGGATGTAATCTTCAATGTGATTATATCATCATCATCATCAAAGCCTGCCCCAACAATATTGGAGTGAGCTACATAATTCTATTTCTCCATTACGATATAACCTGAGCCAAATCCTCGAACAGGTTGTACTTTTTCAAATTTATTGTTAGTACTTTCGTCTACATCCTAATCGGCCTATCTTTTCTCCGTGGTGGGCCATTAGCTTATATAGAAAAACTTATTTTCACTGATGTCGTAGTCGGCCTCGTTGGATATGTTAAAACCATCTCAAATGAGTTTTTCTTAATTTATTAAGTATTGATACTACCCTTGAATGCAACTGAAAGTGCTCATTTTAATTTTATTTTATCTCTCTTAGTTTTACCGCAAATCTTCCTCAATATTTTCATCTTTGGTACACTCTCTCTATTCTTTTTACTTGTATTTTTTTGCATGTGTTGCTTCTTGAGTGATCAACATTTTGCTCCATATGTAATAGCTAATCTAATGTTTTCTTATAAAACTTTTCCTTTAATCATGTTGGTATGTGTTTATTATAAAGCCCTCTAGAACTAACTCTCCACTTCAACCATCTCACTCTTATCCCATATTCGACATCTCTCTCAACATCTCTATTTACTAATTATTGAGCCAAGGTATTAGAATAAATCTATTTGTGTTATTTCTTGTACTTCAATGCTCGCAGTAATCTCAACTCTTTGTATATTCTCACTGAAGTCATAATTCAAATATTTTATCTTTGTGTGACTTATTTTGAGACCTTTCATTCTAAAATCTCCTATCATCCTTCGAGTTTCGCATTCATGTCATTTTTCAATTCATCAAACAATGTTATATCCTTTGCAAATAACATACACTGAAGTACGTCCTTTTGAATAGTTGACACTTTCATGATATTCCATATGATTATGTAGTCTGAAATTAACTTTATCTGCGCATTCATATTTACAATGAAATTGATTAATATATTAAAAAAAATCAGCGTAATAATTTAGGGTTCTTCTCATTATAGGGATTATGCACAAGGCACTTGCTATCTAAGTGGCTAAATTAAAGAAAATGAAGGTGAAGATCCATGAAGAGCCATCAAATAATTTTCCTCTCGATGGAAAATCAATTCCCGACCATCACCAAATAAACCAAGTCAGGTCCCATCTACATTTTCACCTTGTCTCATTCACCATTCCCTACTTTAATATTCCTTGTTGGAATCCATTTAGCCATGATTCCTTGTTTAAATTCACTACTTAATTTAAATTCAATTTAAACAAATGAGCTTGGCTAAAATCTTTTCTTTTTTCTCATTATATATATATATATATCAAAATAAATTTTGGGTGATCAAATATTTAGAAGACAAATGATATAAATGACTTGGATCAAGCAAAAGTGAGGCTTAATTATATAATTAATCTCAGTCTGGTAGCAAATTTATTAAGGACATCTGCATGTGATCATTCCTCCTTTGAACAATATGTATGGTTGCATATCAACCGCTTCTTTAACACCAAAAATGAAGAAAAAACAAAAGAGAAGAGAGAAGAGAGAAGAAAGAAGAAAGAGAGAAAAAGAAAAATCAAACAGGACTTCCATGAAAATGCCCTGGCCATTCCTGGCGGATTATCACGACCCGGGCCCGAGGACCCGGCTAACCCGAGCCGTGATCACCATACTTACTCCCGTAAACCCCGAATTAACCGAAGTTAAAACGAGATCCACAAGGGATATCAATCTCAAGTACCTGCCAAATATAAAACTTTTGCGGAAACAATATATTTGACAATAACAATTTATCATTTACATGTATACAAAAGAAAGTCCTTATACATGTATTGTTTTCAATATACATTTGACAATTGCTGCATATACAAAAATACTATGCAGACAACCATTAATTACATTTCTAAAACGTTAATTACATCTCAAAATAAATCTATGAACATTTACTCAAAACATTTCTCCAAAATGTTTCAACTCCCAATTCGCACTCGGATACCACATCAGATGGTATCCCGCCAGTTCCATTCTATCAAACCTCCTGGAGGAACCGGAGCGGTCTCCTCCGCTGGCGCGAGGGGCGCTGCGATGCCGGCAGGGGCAATCGGGCCTGTAATGCCATCAATAACACTAGTGAACACGACGGTTCAACAATGTATAAACAATTCTTGCAATAATATGTTAACACATTCATTTGTCAATTTCAATGCTAGATAAATCTAGACAATTCTACAGTAACAAAAATAAACAGTGACAGTCAATATACATGTACGATTTGGCCACTACCATAGCATTCATTGCATTACCATTCAATTCATTTCCATCTTCCCTCAAATGAAGTATTATTCATTACCATCTCCCCTCAAAGGGAGGCTTCAATCAATACCTGAAGATATGATCGGAATTTAAGTGGGACTTACCAGTGTCCGGGCCAGGGACACTAGCATCACCACGGAGCTCCGGAACACCCCAATATCCATCTGCTGCAGCAGGATTAGTCATTCATTATTCATTGAACTCACTTGGAGTTCTAATACAATCGCTAGGTAGTGCCAGACTCAATGATCAATAACAGTAGTAAGGAAATCCTTTTTATGGATCCCGTCTAAACTCAATGATTCCTTTCATGACAAAGGAAAGGAATGACAATAATATCAATCTCATTAGATTGATCACAATGACACAATAAGTATAGTATTAACCACACATGGTTCTACTCAATCTTGTTCCAATCCTATCTCAATCCTAAACAACCATTCGGGTGTAACCGTTGGTTTCCAAATGCACGTGTTATTCTTGATGGACATCACATTTGTATCTTTAGTATGTGCATTTCAAGTCCCCTTAATTAACACCCATGGAGCTTAGGCCATATCTATTTTGGTTCGTTCAAGGAACCCCTTTTTCTTCTCATAAAAACACCATGAATTCTTCATGATTTGATTAACCGATGATTAGTCTTAAAACTAATCGGAAACGCATTTATACTTAAGAGCTACACTCCAAATTCTCGTAAAAATCCAAAACCCAAAATTCACCGGACTCTAACAGAGTCCCTTAATCGGTCGGACCGTTAGGTCCGATCGATTAGCCAAAATTTTCACTAAATAACGTCACTGGGCCAGCAAGAGGTTCGCTCGAGCGGACCCACTGTTCGCTCGAGCAGACCCAGGTAGAAAGTTGGTCGCTCGAGCGAACTCACTGTTCGCTTGAGCGAACTCACACAGCACAATGTTCGCTCGAGCGGACTAAATGTTCGCTCGAGCAAACCGCGCAAATTTTTATTTCGTCCAGACATAACCTTGTTCGCTCGAGCGAACCCCCAGTTCACTCGAGCGAACCGTGCAGAATTCAAACCCGAATTCTGTTCAGTTCTTTCTCCTTCTCCATTCTTTTCTCCATTACACTTCCACAATCTGCAAGGTAAAATGGAACCTCATGTTCCCCCTCATACCTCATCCAATCACATTCATTCATGATAATACTTCTAATCATTCATTAGCCACCTTAATCACTTCATTAAGCATTTATAATAAACCCCAAAATCCATGTAAAGATGCATATAATCCATGGCAAATCTATAAGCAATTACAATGGTTAATATTAATCACAAGCAAGGTTTATACTTGCATTTTTGGAAGCTATTAGCCAAAAACCCTCTTTCACTTAGTTTGGCTTAAGACCCAATCTTCCAATTTCAAACCCTAATCATAAAAACACCCAAATGAACTCCCATGAGTCATTTGTGCTAAAAATCATGCCTAACCACTCATTTATAACTTGGAAATCCTAAAGGAATGCCATTACTTACTTGTGGTCCAAAGCAATTGATGCTTGAGATCCCTCTCAAGCTTTTTTCTTCAACAATGGTGGATTTGCTTGAGGAAGAAGATGAAGATGAAGCTCTTCACTCCAAAATCCACTTCAATCACTCTTAAATCTCACTCTCAAGCAAGAGGAATGAAAGAGGAAATGAGGAATGGAGAATGCTCTAGGGTTTCTCCTTGGGTTGCAAGAGGTGAAATGAGAAATGAGCTCATTTCCATCCATTTGACTCTAATATAAGAGGTTTTACACCAAAACCCCCTCTCATTTCATCTATTTTCATTTAGAGTCAAATGACTCCTCATTAAGTCCATTTGATGTCAAATGGAATCGCGTTTATTATGAAAGTTGACGTACTCTTCGAGATACACACGTTGGTATCAAGAATTTCCGTATTTGACGAAATACATGAAAATCCGTATTTACGAAAAAGTCCTTAATTCACCTTGTTTGAGTCTAAACTCATTTTAATCCATTCAATTTCATTCAAATCCATTTCATTAGGCTTAATGTGTCATTTGAGATTGATTTATCTCTCTTGGGTCATCAACCTTAGTTAATGCAATTATCCATGTTTAATTAGCATTAATCTCAATTAATTAGCCTTAATTACGATTAGTTCGGGTAGGGGTGTAACACGGATGTAGGGCGACCTGCACCAATAAATAAAGTGGTCCACATTCAGCAAAACAATGTGGTATGTCTCACTAGGCCAGTGCCATACATATATAGAATAAATATGCGAAAACATTGCTGTACTTTAAGGGATGATAGAAACTCTAGGTACTCCACAATAAAGGGATTTAAAGGCATGGTTTTAAACAGTGGCGGACCCAGGAATTTTATTTGGGTGGGGCTAAACTTTGTTCGACTTTTCTAAACTTTTTTTACACTAACAATAGAAAAGGAGAAAATGTATTATGTTTAAATAGAGATAAAATTCCCACAATGTCCATGCTCAAATCTCCTGCCCAATTAAAGTGTCATCCCACTGCTTCTCCCAAGTTCGGGTGATCATCGTCAAAACTTCCTAAAATAACATGTTCTTTAATCCTGGTATTTGTATGACTTGAAACAGCGATTTGGGTGAGCATCCAATTATCCAATTTCGGTACCCAAAGAGGTTCCTTCTGGATTTAAGGAACTTGGTTGTCCTGCACATACTTTAGCTTTAAAAATAATTTCCTATAGTTGGTCATGAGCTCATGGCAAAGAAGAAAAATTGCCACTTAAATGTAACTCAAGCTATCCAAACATATGAACTCTAAGACCTAATTTAGGTATGAAATAAAGATGAAAGCATGCCCAAGGGTGATTTGATCATCTTCGAATTTGTATATATGTTCAGATTTGGTGATTTAGGGCTAAGAATTTGGATTAAAATTTGAAAATTTAGGGTTTGAAATTAGGATTTGGAGATTAAGGATTCAAATTTAGGTATAGAGTGATTGTGATTATACTACATCAGGGGAGGGAGGGAGACCTCGGTAGAATAAGATGTCATAGCAAAAGATTAGTGTTTTCAAGTATGTGACATGGGGCGATCGTCAAATTTAGACCTAGGGCAAGTATTTATTAAATATATGTGGGGCGTGGTCCGGCCCATTTAAATCTATAAGCAATCTCAAGATCTATCTGGGGCCACCGCCCCAGGTCATAACTACATAAGTCCGCCTCTGGTTTTAAATTTAGGTATCGGTCTTTGTGCGGATTGGGACTGCAACGGGTCCGTTCCACCCTTGCTGGACCAATACGGCTACGTCGGTCCAAAAAGTTGTGGGAGATTTTTTAAAAAAAAAATTATAGAAAAATAAAAATTAATATAAACCTATTAAAGATATAAAAATTGACATACTTCACAAGTATTAAATTCAAATATAGTGATGTTTGGTGTTGTTGAGTAATGAGTCGTGACAATGTAACATATAACTGCTAGTTTTAAAGAGGCGAAATCTTTTTTTTTATATATATCTTTTAATTCAGAGAAGTGATTTTCTTAAAGTTAAATTAATAAAAAAACAAAAGAAATTCAGACTAAGGGTTCATATAACTAGTATAACTTATATGGATAAATGACATAAATAACTTAAGCTGACAAAGTTCACTAACTCAAGTTAGTCTCAGTGAGGCCTCCACCTAGATGTAAAAAGAAAAAGATAGCATATCGATTGAAAGTGGGTTACGAATATTCAAATGATCCTCGCCTTTGAGTTTTTTATGCTCAAAGTTTAAGAAAAAAAATATCTTTTTATCTCTAGGAATAAATTATTTGAGTCTCTTTTTAAGGACAAAATGGTCAAAAATAAAAATAGTTAAGGATCTAATTAATTTTTATTCAATGTTTAATTTTTGTGTTGGGCTTTGGGCTTTCTATCACTTAATCCAAGCCCGGCCCAAAGCGGGTTGGGCCTGGATCAGCACGAGCTAGCACCCCTAAGTAAGTCCATACATATTGTTTCAACAATATGTGAGCAAATATCTATAAATTAGTTTGTTTCAAAAATATGTGAGCAAATATTTATAAATTAGTTTGTGATTCTTCTAACTCAAACTACCGGTATATTTAATTAGAGTCTGCATCCTCTGAGACTTTAACTCATGAAATCCTGAGTTAAAGTGGAACTACATGGCGGGGCCTGCCTACTGAAAACCCAAGCACTCAAAATATATGACCTCCCATTATATGTTGTATTCCTAAAGTTTACCCCAATAGAAGTAGGTCAATGAGATTGACCATTTGATAGAAAATATGATTAATGAATCCCCAAAAGATTGTGTTAACCATATTTTTAACAAATGGTCAATCTTTAGGTGAAGTGACACCTATTAAATTAGAATTTGGGGAGCGCCCTACAATGAGATGCCTTTTGAGTGGCTTGGATTTTCATTAGGGGGCCCCACTACGGAGTTCCACTCCCTAGTCAAGTTTTCCCTAACTCAAAAGCCTCACAGGGCCACACAGTTTGCATAGGTTTGAACTTGTAAGTATATTTACTTAAATGTTTACATGTAAATTGTACCTAGTTTACTTGTATGAGAAAATAACTCTTAAATTACCAAAAACGTCTTTTGATTGATTATCAAATCAAATATAAAGGTGGCCCCACCTAAATAATATAATCATTGTTGGACCACATAAATAGTGTAATGATAGTAGGTCTCTTCAATGATAATGAACTCCCATGAGACCCATTAGATCCAACTAATCTATCAATTCACCTATGAGACCCATTGGTGAAATACATGAAGAGTAGGTCCTCTAGAATGGAGGATGGGTTGGATATAATGGGTCCCATGTATATGGAGACAAAAGGTTATCTAGGTAAGTGAGCTAATTACTTAAAGTGGATCCTATTGGTGAAAACAAGATGTGCATGATAATCAACTAGTGGGTCCCAGACAAATGGGTGTGTGGGCGAATGGTGGCATCCTTCATCTCTAGTTCTGTATAACAGGTCATTAGTCAATATTTCATCTAATGGGTCCCATGTAGATAAGATAAGGTGGATATGATCTCATATCTAGCAAGTTTCATCAGTTAATTAGATGGATGTACATGGGTTGATTACATCAAGTAGTTCTCACTTGGATCCAGGGCCGGAACCAGGGCAACCCCAAGAAATTTAAAAACCCTCCGGGGTATTGAAAATTTTCACTTATTTACAATAACCCTCCAAAAAAATCGAAAATGTCATAGGAATTTTCAGTATATTTTCAACAGTGGCCCCTCCAAAAGAAAATTCTTACATAGTGGCCCCCCAGGCAAATTTTCTGGTTCCGCCCCTTCTTGGATGGGTGCACGAGCTCAAGCAAGTGTAGAAATAAAACAACAAGATGAATTAGATGTAGTGGACCCCACATAAGATCGGATGGTGGAATTATTATTCATTCACAGGCTCACATATATCTAGCAGGCGTCCCTATGTTTAATCCTGAGTTTTTGTCAGAGCGGGCCCTGGGCCAAAGCCCAGGAAGCCGCAGCTTTAGGCCCCCAATTTTTATCCATTTTTTGAGGCCCCAAATTTCTTTAGCCCATATAATATATATAGGTCTGTAAAAAATAAAAAACGGCTGCTCAAGCCATGAGAAAGGACCTAATTTCTATACAACCCATTACAAAAGGGCCCTAAATTAATGATTTTGTGTTATATATCTAACTAAAAAGAAATTCATATGCTATGACTCCTTCTCAGATGGGTTATTATTGCCTTCATTCCTGTGATGGATGAGATGGGATGGGAATTAACTTGTATGCAGTTGGGACCCACATTTCTTGTGACTGGGCCGGTTGCTTCACAAGTGGGTCATGGCTTTTATGCCCATTATGTCATATTGTTTACTAATTTAACTTCTTTCACCGAACATTATACGTGACCGAGCATTATACGTGACCGAGCATTATAAATTACCTTGTAATCTATAAGTCAATTAGTGCATTTGTAAATATACCCTTGGTAATCCAAGACACGGATCTAGATGTACACACCATAACAATTATCTTAGACCCATTATTGTGTCTTGAATTAGGCCCAAATCTAGCCCGATTTAGACCCAAAAATCTAGCCTGGTTTAGACCCAATATTCTTTCTTGAATTAGATCCAAAATCTGGCCTAATTTACACCCAAAAATTTGGCCTAATTTAGACCCAATATTCTGTCTTGAATTAGACCCAAAATCTGGCCTTATTTAGGCCCAAAATCTGACCTGAATTAGGCCCAATATATTTGACATTAATGAGCTGAAACTCTGGCCAATTTTAGTCCCTTTCAAGCCGATAATGAGAGAATTTACTTAGGGAAATTTGGGCAAATTGTAACCCAATAATGAGGCAGTTTGCAATTTTAGTTTGAGCTGAAACCCATTTAGAGAATACAGTTTGGGTCAAGTCTTATCCCATTTAGAGAAACCAATTTGGCTCAAGTTGCAACCCATTTGTAATCCCACCATAGACCAATGTAGACAATCAAGGTAGAATATAAATTCAATCTCCGATTGGATAAATTCACCACATTTGTTGAAAACCCAACATATTTAATGTTCTGATTGAATCGGGTTTATGGGTTCTGGGTATATGTTTAGTGAAGCCCAACCTGTATGTTTGATGTAACCCGATTTATTTTCAACCCTCATTCAAGCAAGGTTTGAAACCATTTATAGTCACCATTTGAGACCATATTCAACCTTTGTAGAGCCACCTTTGGTTATGTACTGCTGCTTTACAGTCACACTTAAGCCCATGATACAGATTTATAGCTCTCATTTATTGACCCATTTAAAGCCATACTTGGGCTAATTTTAACCCCTTTCCAAGGACAAACTTAATTGGGTTAAGTTTTTAACCTCAACCCATTTTTACTTGGCCATTTTTTTAAGCCTGCTTGGTCAAGGGTTCAGGCCTGTATTCATTAAAAGCCTTTTTTTTTTAGCTAATCCACTATAACTAATTCCTATTTGTAACCAAACTGTGAAGTAATTTTAAGTCTATTCACAGAACTGATTTTTAGCTTTTTCATAGTAGTTTGATGAGCCAGTTTCTAATCCATTTATGACTCTTTGATTTTGTGTTTCAGCCCACCACATCTATCTATTTGGGTGGTTTTTGACCTAATTAGAACTCCAAACTTGACCAAATTGTAACCGATTTGCACGAGGTATGCATTTTTATGCAGATAGGACTCACATTTCATGTGACGGGAAATTCTATATGCACCCCCATTATATGTTGTGCACACCCACATCCCCTTACGTGAACAGTGATTCACTGTTTACATAAAGAGATGTGGGTGTGCACAGCATTTGAGATTACTGTTCACATAAAAAAAATGTGGGTGTGCACAGCATTTGAGAGGGTGCATTTAAAATTTCCCTCCTGTAACATGGCCCGTTGCTTCACAGTTGGGTCATGAGTCATGACTTTTATGCCCATCACGTCATATTGTTTACTAATTTAACTTCTTAGACCGAACGTTATTATATGTAAAATTGGCTAAAGAGTGCTAACGCATTTAGCACCCTGGCTAAACAGTCCCAAGCTACAGCTCTTTGACCATGCACAAACGACGGGTGCGATCATTCCTAGCTACGTGTAGTCAAGTTGCTACAATCACGTGATGGCAAGCCTTTCACGTATGCCACGTGTCAGAGTCACGTGACGGGGCCCAACGAGCACCCGCGGTAAGGGGGTGTGTGTAGGTCGTTTTCTCGTGACAGGCAGACCTACTAAGACACCGCATGCACTTAGACTACGCCACGTGAAAGTGACGCGTCCTCTATAAATTTTTTCTAGAAACAACGCGGCGTGGTTTGCCTGGCAAAAAAAAAAAAAAAGGGAAAAATTACATTTTGAATTTATGAGGTGTAAAAATTAATTATAAATATATAAAAATATATTTATTTATATTTATATAAAAACAGTCAACACATCTTTAATAAGAAATACAAGCGGTCAACATCAATAATAAACTATTATAAAGATAACGTAAAAAAATCCATTCAACAACAACATAAAATAATAATAACAACAATAATTACTAAAGAATGATGAAACCGTTTTTTAGCTCTAGATTTTAAAAAAAAATGCATAAACATCTTAACTTTAAAAGAAATGTATGAACATCGTAACTTTAAAAGCCATAAATTATTAGACTTTAAAACCACATACTAGTGTTATTTGATCCTAGTAATAATTGACCCAAAATCAATGTATATATCTCTTAATTATTAGTTCATGTGGGCCCAAGGAAGTGTAATTTATGGTGGGCCAAACCTAGGGTCATATTTTTTGAATTATTAGTTCATGTCATAAATTACATAGTCTATGTCATAAAAAAACATGAGGTGGTCTACCAGCAATGAAAAATTTGTTAGTGTGAATTGTTGAAAGGTAAAAATATGACAATCTTGAAAAGATGGAAGATAGATGCTGTTGTGAAAAACTTATTAGTGTGAATTGCTGAAAGGTGGGCCCAAATATTAAAATAAAAAGATGACAATCTTGAGAAGATGAAGATATATGGTATTGAGAGAGAGAATAACTGTAGCAAAATAGAGAGATTTTAGGAGATATTGATTGATTGTGAGACTTTAGGAGATAGAGGATATTGATAAAGAGATTTTTTTAAGGAAAAAATTTTGGCTTGTGATGACATGGCACCTTAAATCACTCTATGTTTTTTCTCCATATTTCTTTGAAATGAGAATTATTGGGTTGCTGAGGTGGCACCCCTCACAGCCTACCTCCTCCTTTGCTTTAATAAATGACTAGCAACAAACGCCCGTGCTAAGCCCGGGCCCAAATAAAATTTATTTAAAATACTTCATTTTTCCTAAAACACTATATGTAACTTATATATTTAATAGTTAAATTAAAATCTAGAATACATTACAAAATTTATAGTATTTTATTATATTTACATTAAATATCTAGAACTTTTGTAAATAACATAATTCAATAAAAACAATATTAATGCATTTTGAAAGATATAGTTTTAAATTATTTACTTGAACAACTTTTTGATTTTCTAACTTTATTAAGGACATGAAATTAAACAACCATCTAAGAAGGCATAGTCTTAAATTTATTTTTAAATTAATCACCTTACTAACTCTTAATTTTCTAACTTTCTTTAAAACTTGATAGGAAAGTACATTAGATGAAAAATACGACCTATAATGCATAATATTAAAATCCAAATTGAAAGATATTTTGGTGCTTGAAAAACTAATTTATAGCAAAAATGAAAAACTAATTAATAGAAAAGGTATAAATCTAAGAAAAAACCGAGTTGCAATATTTTATTAAAAATATACTAGTACGTTCCTATTGCACGTTGTGACAATAAACCAAAAACAATATTTATGGAAAAAAATAATATAAGAATTTTGAAATCATGATGTAAATATAAAAAACAATCTAGAATTTCCATAATATACAATACCAAAATATAAGTCATCTACTCCAATATTCTAACAACGATTTAAGCAAACCATCATTAACATTAAAAAAAAAAAAAAAAAAAAAAAAAAAAAAAAAAAAAAAAAAAAAAAAAAAAAAAAAAAAAAAAAAGAGCACATGAGCAGGAATGGCCATCCAGAAGCACCTTAGATGAATAAAATATAAGGTTGGTAACTTGGCTGGGTCAATGAGTCTAAATGGATTGGGATGGTAGGTGGGTATGGCTGGGTTTGATTAAGTAGGCTAAGTAGCAGGTGCGTCCGGATGGATAGGTTTGGCGAGCTGGGTCCGATGGGTTATGGGCTGTTTTTGTGGCCCTGTTTCTTAGGGTTCAGTTTAAGTTGGCAAAATGGGTTGATGAGTAGGTGGGTTGTGTACAGGGAGATAGAGTGACGCAGGGAGAGGAAGAAAGGAAAGATGGAATGATGCAGAGTGTAGGTGCAGATGAGGGAAGAAGAAAGGGCGAGGAAGAAGGAAGAAAGAGAGGAGGGAAGATGGGAAAGAAAGGAGAGGAAGGGGTGCGCAGGTGGAGAAGAAGAAGGGAAGAAGAGAAAGAGAAGAAAGAAAAGGAAAGAAAGAAAAAGGAAGAGGTGCAGTGGGTGCGTGCAGGTGAGGGAAGAGGAAGAAGAAAGAAAGAAAGAGGGAGTTGCTGGTTTGATGAGGTTGGAGTGCAGTGGAGAGGAGGGTGCAGGGTGAAATGAAAAGAGGAGAAGAAGAAGAAGAGGAAGAACAAGTGGGGTGTGCAGTGAAGTGACTGTGGTGATGTTGTGGAGAAGAAGAGGGAAAAATGAGGGTATGCAGGGGCGTGTGTGGAGGGAGGAAAAAATGAGGGAGGAAAAGATGGGTGTGCAGGAGCTGGGAGGGGAGAAAGAACACAGAAGACTATGTAAACGTCAGGCACCAAGAAAAAAACCAACATAATTCTAACACACATTGATAGGCAGTGTGCAGGGGGAGAGAAGGGAGAGAGGCAGGGCAGAGAGATAGAGATGAGAGGAGAGGCGGTGCGGAGGGGTGCCGGGAGATAGAGAGGGCGGAGCAGAAAGGGAGATCAAGGAGATGGAGAGAAGCAGAGCAGAGGAAGAGGAGGGAGAGAGAAGCAGTGGACAAGGAAGGGGAAGAGAGGAAAGGGGAGAAGAGAAGAAAGGGAAAGAAAGAAGGAAGGAAAAGATAAAGAAAGTGGCTTGTTTGTGCAGGTGGATAGGGACTCAGGGAAGAAAAAGGGCAATGCAGGTGGGTGAGGTGGAGTGGGAGGTGCTGCAGTGACGTGGGTGTGGGCAAGTGAAGGTGGTTTGGTTGCATTAGCAATGACAGCAGTGGTGCAGCGGAGTAGGTTTGTGCAGGTGCAGCAAGGAGATGGAGAAGGGAAAGGAGACGATGGGGGGAAGAGGAAGAGATGAAAGAAGAAAAAAAAAAAGGAGAGGTGCAGTGGGAGCAGATCCACAGGGGAGAGGAGAGCAAGGAAAGACAGAGGAAGAAGAGGGTGAGAGGAACAGTGGAGAAGGAAAGGAACAGGGAGAGCTCTAGGCGGAGGGAGACAGGGAGCGGAGGAAGAAGAAGGCGAAGGGTGGAACAGAGGACGAAGCAGGGGAGAGGGAGAGCAGGAAAGAAGAAGATGAGGGAGGAAAAGATGGGTGTGCAAGTGCTGGGAGGGGAGAAAGAAAACGAAAAGGAAAGAAGAGAAGGAGGAAAGAAAGAGAAAAGGAAGAAGAAGAAAGAGAGGGTGGTGCGCAGGTGAGTGTGAGTGCAGGCAATGACGTGGTAGAGGAAGGAAAAGGAGGGAAGAGAGAAAGAGAGAGGAGAGGATGAAGAAGTAGGCGCAGGGTGAAAAAGAGTAGGAAGCAGGGGAGAGGGAGAGCAGGGAAGAAGAAAATGAGGGAGGAAAAAGATGGTTGTGCAGGTGCTGGGAGGGGAGAAAGAAGAAGAAAAGGAAAGAAGAGAAGGAGGAAAGAAAGAGAAAAGGAAGAAGAAGAAAGAGAGGGTGGTGCGCAGGTGAGTGTGAGTGCAGGTGCTGTGAGGGGAGAAAGAAGAAGAAAAGGAAAGAAGAGGAGGAGGGAAGGCAGTGAAGGAGGGAGGAAGAGAAGAGGTGAGCGTGGGGGAGAGGAGAGGGAGCAGGGAAAGAGAGAAGAGAGGGTAGAGAGCGAGAGATAGAGAGAAAACAGGAAAGGAGGAGAGGAAGAAGTGTGTGCGTGGAGATGAACGATGATGGAATGGGTTATGCGCCTGAGATGTGTGAGTGTAGGTGCTGTGAGGGGAGAAAGAAGAAGAAAAGGAAAGAAGCAGGTGCGGATGATGAAGTGGGTGCATCAGTGTCGCAGAGAGGGAAGAGAGGGTACCTGCGCAGGGGTATGAGTCCGGCGGCGCGCGGAGGTGGTCGATGATGCCTGGGATGATGAGGTTGAGATCTGGACGTTTCAGATGCCTGGGAAGAAAGCCTGGGATGGTGATGCCTGGGATGGTGAGGTGTGCAGGATTCTTTATGTGATGTAGGTGACGATGTGTGTTGAAACGTCCAGAGAGTTCCTAATATTAGGCTTCCGTTGCTGCAATGTGGTGGATGGGCTAGAGGGAAGAGTTTCCCGGATCTGGGACTCTCATTCCCAAATCCCAGAGGACTCTCCTCTCACTAGAAATCAGTCCATCCTTCCTTCTTTTCCTCTTTTTTTTTCTTGGGTATTTCTCTGGAAGAAGAGAATTTTCAGGGGTGAGGTGGCACCCCCCACAGCCACCTCCCCCTTTGCTTTAATATATATAACTAGCAACAAAGGCCCGTGCTAGGCCCGGGCAAAAAATGAAAATATGTTAAAATTTAAGAATTCTTTTGAAATATTATTAAGATAAAATAAATATAAAATAAGTCTTTTTTATTATCTTTGAATATTAAAAAATTTTCTATGTATGAAAATAAATATAAATAAAGTAAATTTACATAACACGACAACCCCTTGAATTTAAAGGCATCGACCATTACGACCATCTCATTTACAGATATATTATACCGTTGATGATTGAAAATATAAGAAAAAGAAAACAAACCAGATGGATCTACATCTACTAAAAAGAACAAAAAGAAAGGGATAAAAAAAATTAACGTGTTTGATCCATCAGTGGGGGCCACCCTTGAAATGTTTTTTACGTGTGGGACCCACTGATGGCTCTGCATCCAAAAAAAGAAAAAAGGGAAGATAAGAAGAAAGGAAATGGAAATCAAATGATTTCATCCTCAATGGGTCACACACCACATCTGAATTTATGGTAATGAAACAGTTGGCCCCCACAGATGATTGATAGTATAAGAAAAAAAATTGAAAGAGAGGGGGCCGAACAAGTGTAAGAGAAGAAAAAAAAACATAAAAGATGTACATTGCATGGGATGAGTGTACATGGATATAGATATGAGTCATCATAGTATATTTCTAGTGGTTCTAACTCATATGCACACAAATCACATCCTAACAATTACCAAAGAAATTAAGCTTGTGTAAGATACCAACTCAGTCTGATTTCCCACTACGGATACATATTGACCTAGAAAACTAATATATATGCATAATCCATGAGTGGGTCCCACTAGAGAAATAAGTTAAATGTGCGGGGCCCACTAATTGATTTGCATCCATTAAGAAACCAGACAATGGCCAATAGACTTGCCTCCCTCCATCAGTGTAGCCCACTCTTCGAGAAAAGGGGTTAAGAGAAGGCCATTGAGATTTCATCCAATACTGGAGTCCAATCTTGAAATATATTTAATACGAACTAGTGCCCACTATTGGATCCATCCATTTAGGGAAAAAAACTGAAAGGAGAGTAAATGAGCAATGGTTTAAATTTCAATCATCGGTAGGGCCCACAAAACATATTTAACATGGGACCCATTGATGATTGAAGATATAAGGAAAAGAAATTAAACCGTTGATGATTGAAGATCTAAAAAAAGAAAACAAACTGATTGTAAAGATTTGCTTATAATTTGGATAATTGCAAGAAATAGGACTCAAATTCAAACGTTTATAAAAATATCTTAGAGCATGTTTGGTAAACATTCATTCAGAGGATTCCTCTCCCTTTTTCATCGGAATTAAGAAAAACCCAAGTTTGGGTGATTTTCCTCCCAAAGGATTTGAGGCATTGTATATTTTAAGAATCCATGGAGACATGGATTCTTCCGGTCTGACCTCCCCCCATAGGAATGAATGAATCATCACTAGAAAAGGGGAGGTATGAAAGTCTCTTTCTTCACATGAGATTTTGCCCTAAGGTTCCTCGCCTCTCTTGATTTATTTCTCTTCTCCTGGCCAGCTGCAACCTTCAAGCAATGGTGGAGTGGACTCCAGCGGCCTCCTAGAGTACTCTCATACAGAGGAACCTTCTAAAGGTTAAAAAAAAAAAAGCACTTCATTCATGTATCACTCTTTCAATACTGTATATGTATGGGTATTAACTTGGATCAAGGTAAACTCAGCGTGATTAGAACCTTCAGATGCACTGGAGAAGGCACAAGGTCCCTTGGAAGCTGCTAAAGAGAGAGACACCAGAGATGAGAAAGCGTGTCATCATGTGCTAGTGTTGGTTGCTGCAATACATCCATCTTATGCCTATGTTGGGTTGCTGCAGTACATCCATCTTTTGCCTATGTGGGGCTGATACACTTAAGAGCCTTCTTAGGACTAGAGATTTATCAATGTAGTTTGTAACATAATACATTTATGTAACTACCTGCCTAATGAGATTGGGCCCTCATTATTCTTTGATAAAATATTTTCTATTTCTTTCTTCTTTTTCAAGTCATGCATTTGGGCCCTTATTTTCAATCTTGCAAAAAATTGACAAGATACAGGAGAAAAACTATTAAATCGGCCATACAAATCGGCAGGAAAAATAGGCAATATGAAGTTGATTTATTAAAGATCATAGATTGCTGCTATACAAAGTTATTATATAATGTTTCATTTTATAGATACCTAAATAGGTAAAAAAAATAAAAGCTCTCCCATTAAGGGGAGATTATGTCAAAATTTTAATAAATTCATTTGTGTGTACAAAATTATTTTTTCTTTTTTAAGATGGATTAAAGGATATGGAAAGGAATATTTTTTGGGTTATGTTAAATGAATTTGAGATGGAGAAATTCAAGAAAAAAATTTATTTTGTGGATTCCTCTCTCGTTATCAAACTTGGATCCGAAAGAATCATCGTTGATTCCTCCGTGCTCTCCAAACGTGGAATGCGAAGAATCCTCTCTCTTATAAATCCTCAAATAAGAAAGTCTAATTCCGCGGATGCAATTACTCTAAATAGAGGATCCCTCTCTTGTTACCAAACATGCCCTTATGAGAGAGGTTTTAGGAGAGAAAGAGACTTTTTAGAGATGAGGTGGCACCCCTCATAGCTCAGAGAGACTTTTTAGGGATGAGGTGGCACCCTTAACAGCCCACCTTCTCCTTTGCTTTAATATATATAATGTTATTGACTTTTTCGGTGGGGATTTTTTTTACTTGTTATCATCTAATGGGAGGTGTGGCATATCAGTTGTTACACGACCTCTCTCTGTCAACAATGGCAAAGAGCCCTTAACCTAGCTCTTCTTCTTCTTCCTCCTCTTCTCCTTCCTCTCCATCTCATCCTCCATATCTCTCTCTAAAGGCCCCTTCTGTTATTCAAAACCTTTCTCACAATCTCTCTTTCTCTACTCCACACCGACACTCTCTCTCTCTCTCAACAATGGCAGCAAAACCCTCTTATCTTTCTTGCTTGTTCTTCTTCCTCCTCTTCTCCTTTCTCTCCATCTTTTCTAAACCTTAATCAAAAAGCTAGAGATAGCAAGAGAAAAAAAAATCGAGAGAGAGAGAGAGATGGATGATATCTAGTTCGGGTATGACTTGGGTTCGATTGACCTGGTTACAGCGAAGCCCAGTAAACATCAAGCTTCAAGGTCAGGTTGGGTCGGGTCAGCCTGACGTGATCCGTTCGCAAAATCCCAACCCAGCATTCATCAGTTGCTGACATCAACGGTGGGTCTAAATTGGGTTTGGATTGACCTGGTTGCTGCGAAGGCTAGCAAACAACAAGCTTCAAGGTCGTTTTGGGTCGGGCCAGGTTGACTTGGTCCGGTTGCTGAATCCCAGCCCAGCAATCGAGGACAAGAGCAATTTGGACCTGGGTTTCCTAATCCATGTCGGGTCTGAATTGGGTTGGATTTACCCGGTTGCAGCGAACCCCAGCAAACAGCAAGCTTCAAGTTCGTGTTGGGTTGTGTCAGGCTGACTTGGTCCGTTCGCAGAATCCCAGCCCAGCAATCCTTAGTTGCTGACATCAGCGGTGACGTCCCCGACAGAGAAACTGGCTTTGGCTCTTGCAAAGCTTTTGTAGGTTTTTCTTTCTCTCTTGATTTTTTTCTTCAAGATGAGGCCACTGATCCTTTTCACGCCTCCTCTCCTCTCCATTCGCAGGATCGCTGCCTTCGTGATGCCTTGAATACTGTCTCGGAGCACTTTCCAGTGGCGCTTCGCTCCTCCCTTCCCAAACCCTTGCCTCCCTTTTCTCGGCCAGACATGGTGCAGAGATTTGAAATTGATCAATGACTTCTGTTGAAGAAACCCAAACATTGTTAGGAAGTTTGAGGAATTTCGAGTGATGGAACCCTAGATTTAGTGATTTGAGATCAACATTCAATAAAATTGCAGAAAGCGAAGGAGAGAGAGATAGAGATCTACCTGAAAATACTCGATCTTTTGAGGAATTGAACGAAAGAGGGCGGCTTTGGGAAAGGGAAGTTTGGAAATGGGATTGATCTCAGCCCGTTAAAGGAGGAGTGTTTCGGTGTGGGGGGCGATTCGTGGTGGTGTGTGAAGTGGGAAGTTGGTTTTTTTTTTTTGGGTGGGTGGGGGGGTGGGTAGGAGTTATGAGGGTCATTTAGTGGAGGGAGAGGAGACTTGGGGTGGATTAAGATGTTGACACGTGTGTTGAGGTATTCTCTAAAATTAGAATTTTTCGTTTGGAGCCCTATGGTTAAACGAAGGGAAAAAAACATTCCTAAAGAGATATAGATAGCAATACCAAGTCACAGTTAAAAGCTCCTCACATGGAATACAAGCAAGTTCTCCATGCCAACCCATATATAATGTTATACCCCGACCCAATATAAGTTTAATTATTAGTAATTAATTTTGATTTAGCTACTTTAATTATATTTAGTTACTAATTATGATAATTAATGCTTATTAGCTCCTTTTAGATGAGTTAGTTGAGTTATGAGTATGGAATAGTTAGTTGGAACCGATTTGACTCGGTTGGATAGAGTCGAGGCTTTTCTGTAATTATCGGTTTTCTCATTTTACATCATTTGCATGTCATCTTGGCGTCATCGCGTGTATTTCAATGAACACATCGATTTTCGTATTGAGCTTTACTTCATTTGACCAAGGGTTGAAGAAGTGGGCCATCATTTGACCAAAATGGAATTTCTCTCAATATAGTGGACTTTCTTGCAAAAAAGGGACATCTTTATCCCTTAAAACCCCCACTCATAGCAATCAGCCATTCCACCATTTTCTTCTTCCATTTCCTTTGCTCTTGTCTCCATTCCCTTTCTTCTCTTCAATTTCCAAGAAGTTGTGGCATGTGCAATTGGAGTCAAGGTTGGAAGTCATCTTTCATCTTCTCCATTTTCTTCTCTTCATTAACTTGTTGTTCAAGAACTTGGTTTCCCCAAATTCGGATTTCTTCTTGAGGAAAGAAGTAAAACCATCTTTGTTAGTGTTTTTGAGTTGGAATGGAGTCAAGAGACTCTCCTGTACTCATACATGCATAATCATTAGCATTCATTTGATTTTTGTGATTAGGGTTTGAGATTTGGGGTTTTGAGTCATTTGAGCTATTATAAGAGAAAAGAAGTGGAAGGCTTGATTTGAGGCAAGTATAAGTATTAATTTGGATCGCATATTGTTTTCTATTTTAATTGATTCAGAAATTTAATTCTATACATGCTAAACCTCTTAACTTGTTTAGTTGGATTAGATCTCTCCTTGTTTTAATTGATGCGGATTCGTTGGGTTATGTTAAGTAGTTGTATGTGATAAATTGGGGAGCAAGGAGGCTCAGTTATGCAGGTTTATGAAGGTGTAGTTGTGGAAAATAGAATGGAGGAGAGATAGCTTTAGATTTGATGAGAAGCTCAGTTCGGAAACACTGCCGCAAGTTGGCAGTAATCTAGCGGCTAGCCGACCTTAAGTCGGTCAGATTTCTAGTAGCTAACCATTCTCTGTCATGTTGGCGGTCACCTGGCGGCTAGCCGACCTCCAGTCAGTCACAATTCCAACAACTGAAAATCCCTGTCAGGAAATCACGGTCACAAGGTGGTTACCTGGCGGCTAGCCGACGGTTCCACAGGCGGCTAATCGCGTGGTCACCGCCAACTAACCGACCCCCCAGAATTTTCTATATTTCAGGAAATTTCAAAAGACCCCTTAGGGCCATGAATTGATACGTTAACCTCTTAAATGTGCAATGGGAACCCTAGGAGCTTGAATAGCCCTAGAATTTAGGACTTCATCACTGTGCCATGGATATTTGTTTAGTGATTTTTTTTTTATTGAAATGTGACACTAAATAGGATGGTAATACAAAATTATCTAAATATATATCGAATTGGATGGTGAGGAACAGTGGATAATTAGACTAGATTGGCTAGTAAATTCCTTGATTCCTTAAGTTCAATTGCATTTCATATTGAGATTGAATATTGTCATTGACTTCAAAATGTTGTATCAATGCATTATATTTTAGTATATTACTAATGCGATTATTATTTAGAGTTGATTCGTTTGGAACAATTATGAATGTGAACAACTATGATTTGATTCGATTCGGGTTGAGATTGTATTAAATGAGAACTTTATTCACATTCATTTATTATTTCGATTTGATTGAGTCAACACTACTTACCTTCAACCTTGTGATATCCAACAGGGATAAACTTGGTTTATTATTCGAGACTACTTCAGTAAGTCATCTGGAGTACCAGAACTCCAAACCCGGGTAGCCAGCTAGCCTTTGGCCGGGCCTCTGGCAACATCCCAATTAAATTCACTCTCTTCGAGAGGATGAGCTTAATGTGCTAGCCAAATTCGTATATTTATTTTTCATTTGATTTGTACAAAGCATGAATTATTTGTTTAGGCACAATTGCCTAGTTTTTACTTATTATTGACATCTTTTAATCAATTATCATCTAAATTCGATTTGATACATTTTGTAAATGCTTATTATTGCCTATACTTACCAAATCGTTGTATTTGAGATACTACTCTTGTGTCACAGACGTAGATGCAACTCCCGTTCCTGGGCCCGCTTGAGCGGCCTGGGTTCTGGCCCAGATCTTTTTGTTGCATTTGTTTTTAGGCGCTGTAGGGTAATTTTGAGCCCGGTACGAGGGTGAAAATTTCCTAATGACTTATTAATCATCAAGAATTAAGAATTTGAGCCCGAATCACTGCGTTTGAATAAAACCCATGAGGAAAGTTTAGTAATTAAATTACCGGGGATTTTCTTCAAGTCTCTTTATACACTTTATGCTCTTAAATGTCGGAGACCTTCAGAGACACCAACTTCTTCACTCATATACCGACATGGAGACACTAAGTGTGTATTGTGACGGCTCCTGGTAAGCCCATCAAACACTACTAATCATCTCATTCCAAGTTAGAATAATTTCATGTCATGTCTTCTCATAAATTGATTTGGAATGAAGTTAATTGATTTGCTGCGTTTGAAAAACATTGATAAGGCTACTCGTCTGATTTGTTCGTATTCGTTTGTTTGTGCTTTGCTAAGAGTAGTCCTTTTATCTATTGAAATGTACTTTGATAACTTGATTAAATCGTTTTGGATTTTAATCGGTACCACTAAGCTTAGGTCACTTTGTCGGACCGATCATCCAGCTTAGGATCTCTATTATGTTTGCCAACTGCAGTTTGGACCCTCTATTTGTTTGCTCCGGCCATGGCAACGGTTTCTGTCTGTTTGCTCCAGCCATCTCGTATGGCAACGGTTATTTGTTCCGGCCATTTTGTATGGTAACGGTTTCTGTCTGTGTGCTCTTGTTACTTCGGTAATAGATGAATATAGCTAAATGTGGTCTGCCAATATTTTGATTAATCGTCGGTCAATTTGAAATATTTTAAATATGCAATTCTTTTAATATTACAAAAATGGTTTATTTGATTTATTCTTTACATATGTTTGTTTTAATGGCAGTTTATGATTTTAAATAGGGCATTTATAAAACTTGTATATCTTATCTGTATTATTCACCTACAAGACCGTCATGTCTGATACTCTTTTATTTGGTGTCAAATGTCGGACTCGCAGCCATTGAGGCGGAGTGCGAGGAGGAGGCAGTAGGGCATCTGGTGGAGCTTGAGTGGCAGCCAAATGATGTCCTGTAAACGTCATGTTGGGTCTGGAGTTTCGATAACATTTTTTAGGGAGTGACTTTATTTTGGGAACCTTGTTTATGGCCTCTATTGGCATTGTTGGGTTGTATAACCTAAATATACTTTTGTGATCCTCACAACTTTAATTAACTATGGGTTATGCTATGTATATATTTCTCTTTTGATACTAAACTTGTTCAATTATCTTATGTAACATTTGATTTTTATTTTGCTACGTGCTTCCAAATATTATTAATTTTCGCAAAATTGCGTAATTGGTTGTGATGGATCGTCTGGAATTCTCACCGCGAAATCCTGTGGGAAAATAATTAGCACGTACGGGTGAAATTTTCTGGCCCGTCGCGCCGCGACCCCGGATTAAGGACTTGATTATCAGGACCTCGGTCCGGGGGCGTAACAGGCTTGGTATTAGAGCGAGAAATATGTCGGGCAATCAAAAGACATTAGAAACATAAGGACGTGGAGAGGATCCATTAGAATTTCGTTAATTAGAATTGCATGGGGATTGTGGGTATGTTTTTCTCGGTATATTTTATTGTACTAACAAATGATTTTGCAGCAAAATGCCTCCACGCAGGGACCACTTAAACACAAATCCTTCTTCTAGCAATGCTCATACTGTAGGCTCCTCTGGAGATAATCCATTTCAGGACTTTATGCAAAGGATGATGGAACAGCAACAGAAAACAAATGAGATGATGATGGAACAGCAGAGGAATGCCAACGAGAATCATGCCTGATTGCAAGAGCAGATGGCTAAGAAAGATGAGGAATTAGCACAAGTACAGAGACAGTTATTGGAAGTGTTGGGTAGGAGATCAGAACCTGTATAACCTCAACACATGGATCCTCAGATTGTTATCAATGATCGTGACAACAACCCGAATGCATTATTTGAACGCTTCCGGAAGAGAGGTCCAAAAGAATTTATCAGGAATGAAGATCCTTTGACAACAAATGACTGGCTAACTCACACCGAGAACATCTTTGACCTTTTTCAGTGCATGGGCAGACAACAAGTTCTCCTAGCAGTATCTATGTTTATTGGCTTGGCCGATATTTGGTGGAAAACACTCAAGGATGGCTATCAGGACATTGCTAATGATGTCGCATGGGCTACTTTCAAAGAGTAGTTCACTGAGAAGTATGTGCCCACTCATGTCAAGAGACAGATGGCGGTGGAGTTTCAGCTACTCACACAAGGAGACATGACAATCCTCGAATATGTTATAAAGTTTGAGAGACTGTCCCGGTATGCACCAGAGCTCGTCGATACTAAGGAGAAAAAGATTATCAAATTCCTAGAAGGACTTAATTCTATTATTGAAAGAGATGCTTCAGGTGTTATCCTACCGGCCACATTCCAAGAGGCAGTCAAGCGAGCTTATAAATTTGAAAACATCAATAACAAGATTATTAAGGATACCTAGAGAAAACGTCAACAACAAGGACAAAAATCCTATCAAAGCAAGAAGTCAAGGCCAAATCAGAACGCCCAAAGGCAAGGTGGATGTGAGCACTGTGGCAAGAACCATCATTCCCACCTATGTTATAGAGTCACGGGTGGATGCTTTAAGTGTGGCCTTACAGATCACTTGATGAAAGATTATCCAAACAATAGGAACCAGGGCAACACACCACCTCAGCAGAACCAGCAAGCAGCTCAGAACCAACCCAGGCAGCCACAGCAGCAAAACCAGCAACAACAGCCTGGTCAACAACCTTAGAATCAGAACGCCCGTCCACCTCAGCAGAACAAGAAAGCGCAACAAAGGAGATAAAACCAGAATAGAAACAGACCTCAACAACAAGGACGCATGTATCATCTGAATCAAGCAGACGTGGATGCAGCGGGCAACGTAGTTGAAGGTATACTTTTTGTCTGTGGAATAAAAGCTAAAGTATTGTTTGATCCTAGATCCACTCATTCATTTCTATCTCCTATGTTTGCTAAATTGATTGATGTGCCCGTTAGCGAACTAGACTTTATTCTAACTGTTACAACACCAGTAGGGAAACAAGTTGTCTGTACCACATATCACCCTAGTTGCATAGTTAAAATAGGTGATGTCACATTCCCAGCAGACCTTATCCTATTAGACATGCATGACTTCGATGTAATTTTGGGGATGGATTGGTTGTCTGGACATCATGCCGGTATGGATTGTTTTAACAAAACTATTTCCTTCAAGTTGGATGGAGCATCATCAGGGGTGGAATTTCATGGAGAGAAAAAGGTTTCACCTGCTAGTGTTATTTCAGCATTGTCAGTAGTTAAACTATTGAGAAGCAGATGCGAGGGATTCATAGCATTTATTACAGAAGACACAGTCCCAAGGGGTGGAGCAAATCCCTGTAGTGTGCGAATTTCCAGATGTATTTCCGGAAGAAATTCCTAGATTGCCACCAGTCAAAGAAGTGGAATTTACCATAAAGCTTATGCTAGGGGCAGCTCCAATTTCCATCGCACCGTATAGAATGGCTTTGATAGAATTGGGTGAATTGAAATTACAGTTGCAAGAGTTATTGAAGAAAGGTTTTATCAGACCAAGCATATCATCGTGGGGAGCTCTGGTGTTGTTTGTCAAGAAGAAAGATGGAAGCTTGAGAATGTGCATAGATTACAGAAGACTGAATCAAGTGACCATTAAGAACAAGTACCCATTGCCAAGAATAGATGAGCTATTTGATCAATTGCAAGGAGCAGAGTATTTCTCGAAGGTAGACTTGAGATCCGGATATTATCAGCTGAGGGTAAGAGAATCAAATGTACCGAAGACAGCCTTTCGGACAAGAAACGGACACTATGAATTTTTAGTAATGCCCTTTGGATTGACGAATGCACCAGCGGTGTCCATGGCTCTAATGAACAAGATCTTTGCACCTTATTTGGACCAGTTCACCGTTGTCTTCATTGATGACATACTAGTATATTCCAAGTCAAGAGAAGAGCATGAGCAGCACCTAAGGACATCGCTGCAGTTATTAAGAGATAACCAGTTGTTTGCGAAGCTCGAGAAATGTGACTTTTGGCTAACGTAAGTTTCTTTCCTCGGTCATATCATTTCCAAGGAGGGTTTAGCAGTTGATCCGGCAAAGATATAAGCAATCATCAGTTGGGAGAGGCCAAAGAATGTAACTGAAATCAGGAGTTTTCTGAGTTTAGTGGGCTACTATAGAAGGTTTGTGCAGGGATTTTCATCTAATACAGCACCTTTGACCAAATTAACCCGGGAAAATGTGTCATTCGTGTGGACCGAACAGCGTGAAACAAGTTTTGAATAGTTGAAAAAGAGGTTAACCACAGCTCCAGTTCTCACCTTACCTTCAGGTAGTGGTAATTTTATAGTTTATGCGGATGCTTCGACCATGAGAATTGAATGTGTGCTAATGCAGGATGGCAAAGTCATAGCGTATGGCTCAAGGCAGCTAAAGGAGCACAAGAAGAATTATGCGACGCATGACTTAGAATTGGCAGCAGTTGTATTTGCACTAAAAATGTGGAGACACTAATTATATGGAGAATATTTTGAAGTTCACTTGAATCACCGTAGTCTACAGTATTTGTTTTCTCAAAAGGAATTGAACATGAGACAGAGAAGATAGATGGAGTATATTAAGGACTACGATTTTTCAATCAAATACCATCTAGGGAAAGTAAATGCTGTAGCAGACGCATTGAGCAAAAAGTCTTGGAGCATGGCCAGTTTGCGAGGAATGGGTAGACTCCAATAGTTCGAAGAATTGGGAGTTGAGTTCCAACCATTGAGACGAGGTATTATGCTCACAAACATGACAGTGTCTGAATCTACTTTCATTCAGAAAATCAAGGAGACTCAACTACAGGATCCAGACTTAGAAAAATTTGTGGAGCACATTTCAATCGCCCAAATTTCAAAATCGTGGATGGAGTATTGTACTTCTGTGACCAATTGTGTATTCCAAATATTGATGACTTGAGATATGAAATCATGGCTGAAGCCCATAACACCAAGTATTCTATGCACCCAGGGAGTACAAAGATGTACCAAAATTTGAAGAATAGATTCTGGTGGAACAATATGAAGAGAGAAATTGCAGCATGTGTCCCGATGCATGACTTGTCAATTGATTAAGGCAGAACATCGAAAGCCAACAAGTCTTTTGCAGCCATTAGAGATTCCACAATGGAAATGGGAACATCTTACAATGGATTTTGTCTCGGGTTTACCGACGACTAGCAGAGGAAACAATGCCATATGGGTTATAGTTGATCGACTAACGAAGTCTGCACGTTTCATTCCATTGAAGACAGGAAAGAAGATGCAAATATTATCACTGGCACAAACATTTGTTGACAAGATCGTCAGCCAACTTGGTCAACCAGTCTCTATCACATCAGACAGAGATAGCAGATTTGTCTCGAGGTTCTGGAAGACTCTGCATGAGTCCATTAGTACAAAACTTCAATTTAGCATGGCATATCACCCATAGACAGATGGACAATCAGAAAGGACCATCCGGATGTTGGAAGACATGCTTAGGACTTGTGTGCTTGACTTCAAAACTCAATGGGACGAAAGTCTACCTCTTTGCGAATTCGCATATAACAATAGTTACCACTCGAGTATAGGAATGACACCTTTCGAAGCACTATTTGGAAGGAGATGCAGAACTCCAGTGTGTTGGGAAGAGGTTGAAGAACGCAGCTTTCATGGACCGACATTGATTGGTGAGACCAATGAGAAAGTCAAACTCATTCATGAGCGTTTGAAGACTGCAAGAGGCCAACAGAAAAGTTATGCAGATGTCGGAGAAAGGACCTACAGTTTCAAGTAGGAGATAAAGTATTTTTGAAAGTGTCACCCACTAGAGGAACCTTTAGGTTCAGTCAGAAGGGTAAACTGTTAAGAAAACTCGTTGGACCGTATGAGATCCTGAGTCGTATTGGTGACGTGGCTTACACACTCGCCTTACCACCATAACATTCGGGTGTGCACAATGTGTTTCATGTCTCAATGTTGAAGAAATATGTTTCGGACCCCTCACATGTGCTAAGACATGAGCCTTTAGAGATTCAAAAAGATGCCACTTATATTGAGAAACCGGTGAGGATCATTGACAGGAAAGAGCAAGAATTGAGGAACCGGACAATTCACTGGGTAAAAGTGCTTTGGGAGAACCATGAACCGGAAGAGGTTACTTGGGATTTGCGTGATCAGATTAAGAAGAAGTACCCGCACTTGCTACCAAAAATTAGTATTCATTTGGAGGACCAAATGCCTTTAAGGGGTGGAGGATGTCAGGCCCCAACCGAAGTTTAGTACATTTTATTATTATTCTAACTATGATTAGTCTCTAAGTGGGATTAGAAGATGATTAGTTTAAGTTTTTAGTTAGATTAGAATTTTGGATAGCTTTGGGGAATTTTGGGCGCGTTGAGTTCGGTTTGACCGAGCCCTAGGTGGCCGTGTGACGCGTATTAGTACAGGGATTTGATTTATTTTATTTTTTGAAAAAATATGGATTTCAATATTTTTGAATTTTTTATTTTGATCCCAGCAACTTTCATGTTTGTTCCGTTTGAATTCGAACTCCAGAAATCACATTTTTCGAGAAAAAGGGGCAAATTCATCTTTTTACACTAAATATGTGCATAAATTTTGAAATTTGAAAACCATGAGAAAAATATACTTTTTGAAAACTAGATTTTTCAACGATCATTTTTCTCTTCTTTGTTGACTTCATTCGGGAACCACAAAAGGGAGTTTTAAGCCCTTGAAGTTTTGAGGGCCAATGGGACCCACAACTACCCATTTACTTGAGAAACCCACGTTGGGTCTCTTCTTCTTCATTCTTCATTTTGTTTCCTGCATTGAACCAGGGAGAAGTCTCTTTCTTCCTCTCATCTTCTCTCCTCTTGCATGCATAGCAAACTCACCGACATTGAAGAACAATTTTCACCAACAATCTCCCCATCTTCCAAGCTTCCCATTGATATTGTTTGGGGGGAATTTAAGCTAGAACCCACCTCTTCTCCAAGCTCTTCTTCTTGTTTAGATCTGTAAAAAGGTTAGCAATGACTTCTTCTTTGAATTTCTGGTTTTTAATGGACCATTAGAGCCCTTTCTTCATGCATGCAAAAAGGGGTTCTTTGAGAGCTCCCTCTAATTTCGAATTTGGTGGATTTTTGGTGTGTTTTTCTATGGGTTTTCTGTAGCTTGGGAGCTTGTTGGGAATAGAGGCATTTTTAGAGTGCATTTGAGACCCATCTTGAATTGAGGCAAGTGAATAAACAGCTCTAGGAATGCATGCAAATCTGCACTGTATTTTTTCAAAAGTTATGACTAGAAAGTTGCTTTTTTTTTTTTTTACTGATTTCAATTGACTATATCAGGTGTGTTTCAGAATTGTTTATGGCTGTGTTATAATCAGTTTTCTGTAGGATTTGGGATATACAATAGCAGGGAAATTTCTTATGAAATTCTTAGTCTTTCAATTCCTGCATTTCTATTTATGTTGAACTTTGAAAATTCTGATTTATAAAGTATATGGTTTGGGATTGGATTGAAGGATGATAGTTGTGGTTGAATGGAATGTGAATTCAGATGTGAGAAGCACAGGTAATTCATATGGGAAGGTGGAATGAAAGAAGAAAAAGGGAGGCAACGGGGTGCTACCTGTTTCGGGCTAAGCAGAAGTCCAGCCCGCTCGAGCGGCCTGGGTTCTGGCCCAGACCTTTTTGTTGCATTTTTTTAGGGTCTGTTGGGTAATTTTGAGCCCGGTACGAGGGTGAAATTTTCCTAATGACTTATTAATCATCGAGAATTAAGAATTTGAGCCCAAATCACTTCGTTTGAATAAAACCCATGAGGAAAGTTTAGTATTTAAATTACTGAGGACTTTCTTCAAGTCTCTTTATACACTTTATGCTCTTAAATGTCGGAGATCTTTAGAGACACCAACTTTTTCACTCATATACCGGCATGGAGGCACTAAGTGTGTACTGAGACGGCCCCTGCTAAGCCCATCAAACACTACTAATCATCTCATTCCAAGTTAGAATAATTTCATGTCTTCTCATAAATTGATTTAGAATGAAGTTAATTGATTTGTTGCGTTTGAAAAACATTGACAGGGCTACTCGTCTGATTTGTTCGTATTCATTTGTTTGTGCTTTGCTAAGAGTAGTCCTTTTATTGATTGAAATGTACTTTGATAACTTGATTACATCGTTTTGGATTTTAATCGGCACCACTAAGCTTAGGTCACTTTGTCGGACCGATCATCCGGCTTAGGATCTCCATTATGTTTACCAACTGTAGTTTGGACCCTCTGTTTGTTTGCTTCGGCCATTGCAACAGTTTCTGTCTGTTTGCTCCGGTTATCTCGTATGACAACGGTTATTTGTTCCGGCTTGTATGGCAACGGTTTCTGTCTGTGTGCTCTTGTTACTTCGGTAATGGGTGAATATAACTAAATGTGGTCTGCCAATGTTTTGATTAATCGTCGGTCAATTTGAAATATTTTAAATATGCAATTCTTTTAATATTACAGAAATGATTTATTTGATTTATTCTTTACATATGTTTGTTTCAATGGCATTTTATGATTTTATGTAGGGCATTTATAAAACTTGTATATCTTATCTGTATTATTCACCTGCCAGACCGTTGTGTCTGATACTCTTTTGTTTGGTGTCAGATGCCGGACCGGCAGCCATTGAGGCAGAGCGCGTGGAAGAGATAGTAGGGCCTCCGGTGGAGCATGAGTGGCAGCCAAATGATGTCATGTAGACGTCACGTTAGGTCTGGAGTTTCGATAACATTTTTTAGAGAGTGACTTTTATTTTGGGAACCTTATTTATGGCCTCTGTTGGCATTGTTGGGTTGTATAACCTAAATATACTTTTGTGATCCTCACAACTTTAATTAACCATGGGTTATGCTATGTATATATTCCTCTTTTGATACTAAACTTGTGCATTTATCTTATGTTACATTTGATTTTTATTTCGCTACGTGCTTCCGCATATTATTAATTGTCGCGAAATTGAGTAATTGGTTGTGATGGATCGTCTGGAATCCTCACCGCGAAATCCTGTGGGAAAATAATTAGCGCATACGGTTGAAATTTTCTGGCCCGTCGCGCCACGATCCCGGATTAAGGACTTAATTATCAGGACGTCGGTCCAAGGGCGTGACACTTTCCCTGGCCTTAGAGTGTACAGCTTGGAAGTTAAGACACTACTTTTAGGCCCATATGATCAAAGTCATGACTGAACATCCACTTCGGATGATTCTTCAAAAGGGCGACCTTTCCAGGAGACTAGTGAAATGGGCAATAGAGCTCAGCGAACATGACATCAAAATTGTACTTAGAAGCGTGATAAAGGGCCAGGTGGTGGCTGACTTCATAGCCGAGTTCACTTACAGGGAGACGCCCAAGCAAAATGAGTCAGATTGACAGGTGGACGGAGCAAGGACCGACCAACAATGGCAACTATATAGAGATGGAGCATCCAATTCATGAGGATCAGGCGCCGGTGTGGTGCTCATAATGCCTGAGGGGGCGGTAATCAAATGGGCTATCACAATGGGCTTTGATGCGTCGAACAATGAAGCAGAGTATGAATCACTACTGTCCGAACTCAGGATGGCCAGAGAGCTCAGGGTCAGGCAACTGACAGTCCACTGCGACTCACAGTTAGTTGCTAGTCAACTAACCGGGGAATATGTAGCTCGAGATGATCGGATTTTTGCATATGTTGCAGAAGCAAAGCGCTTGATCCAAAATGTTGGAGACGTTAAGGTAAAGCAGAATGGTCGGGAGGAAAATTCACATGCTGATAGCTTGGTCAATTTGGCTATAGCCATCAAGTCTGAACTAAAGAGAGAGGTCCTCGTTGACTGCCAATCAGAGCCGAGCACCGGAGGTCGGCACGTCTTGTGCGCCGACCAGGTTGAAGAGACTCTAAGCTGGATGACACCGATAATAAAGCACCTGAAAGACAGATTGCTTCGAGAAGGCTCCGAGGAGAGTTGGAAGATCGGAAGAAAGGCAGTCAATCAGAGCCGAGCACGGGAGGTCGGCACGTGATGTGCGCCGGCTAGGTTGAAGAGACTCTAAGCGGGATGGCATCGATAATCGAGTGCCTGAAGGATGGATCGCTCCGAGAAGACTCCGAGGAGAGTTGGAAAGTCAGAAGAAAGGCAGCCAGATTTTGGTTATCACTAGCAAACAAGCTTTATCGATGGTCTTACTTGGGACTATACTTACAATGCGTCAACCTGATTGGCATTGAAAGTTTATTATGAGAAATCGATGAGGTGTGTTGTAGGGGTCACATTGGAGGATGAAGCTTGGCTCACCGAGCTATGTCGCAAGGTTATTGGTGGTCATGCATGCAGAAGGATGCCTTGCAGTTCGTGCAGAGGTGCGAAAGATGTCAACGCTTCGACAAAGACATCTTTGAAAAGTGGGGGATTGACATCTCAGGTCCATGCCGTGGTCAGCAGATTTGGAATACCCCGGGCACTGATGACCGACAATGGGAAACAATTCGAAGGTAAAGTATTCATGCATCTATGCGAACAATATAGTATTATGCATCACTTTTCAACCCCTGTTTACCGACAAAGTAATAGCCAAGCAGAAAGCTCCAACAAGACCTTGTTGGACGGCACAAAGAAAGGGTTGGACGAGGCGAAAGGAGTATGGATGAATGAGCTTCCTAGCGTCCTATGGGCCTACAGAACCACCCCGCGAAGGTCAATAGGAGAAACCCCCTTCTCTTTAGCATACGGAATGGAAGCGGTAATTCCTTTAGAGATTGGGTTGCTAACCATAAGAATGAAGGCATACAGTCATGAGAAAAATAAAAAGAGAATTACCAAACAGCTGGACATAATTGAGGAGTAGAGAGAGTGAGCATTGATCAAGTTGGCCACCAACCAGTAGCAACTAGCTCGGAGCTTGCAGGAAAAATGTACGACAAGGACATTCAAGGTCGGAGACCTAGCCTTGAGGAAGGTGCTCCCGAACACCAAAAAGACCCCAGTCACGGCAAGCTAGGGCCAAATTGGGAAGGACCATATAGGGTTACTTCCGTTGGGGGAGCAGGAGCTACCACCTGGAGACACTCAAAGGAAAAGCGTTGCCAAGGTCTTGGAACATAGCGAATTTAAAGAAATTTTATATCTTTATACCAAAGATATTGTCACTCTTGCATTCCATTTATGGAAGTTGTCTTATTTATATTCTTGTGCCAAGGATGAAATTCCCTAAAAACTTATATATGGTTAGGGACCCGCAGTAGGGGCACACCCTATCAGGACAACCACACCAAAATAAGGCCAAGGCCTAAAATTTGAGGGCAATAACAGACCCATTACTTCGTGCTGAAGGAAAAAAAATCCTAACTAGGAAAGTCCCAAACTAGGTATACTGCACTTATCTTTCTTTAACCAATGTTTTGGCATGACGATACAAACATTGATCTAAAGGGAGTTCAGACAAAGGCAAACATTGGTAGTAGGCATAGATAATACTGATTCAACAAAAGAGATGCAAAGGAGTTGAGCATTTCATTCAAAAGCGCAAAAGAAAGAACATTAAAGGGATATTATGTTTGGCCCACAGGTCGGACAACTCGTTTAAACGAAAATACACCAAAAGGAAAAAGGGGAGAGTTTTTCAATTCTTCAAACATCACTGGGAACATTAGAGGCATGTGGAGCAAGGTCGGCAGCTGAGGAAGTGTCTCCATTCCTGACCACAGCCGAACTGGTCTCCCCTACCGAGGCCGATGCAGGAACCTCTGAAGGTAGTGGTTGGAGATAAGCATCCTTGGACTGAGCTACGTGTTTAGCCTGGAGGGGGGAATCCTCATGTATGCCAGCATCACCGAGACCCACGTCATAACTTCATTTGAACACGAGGGCTTTGATATGGTTGACCTGCTCTAGATAGATCGCCTCAACCTCTTCAAACACTACATCCTTAGACTTCTCCATAATATCCTGCATCTCCACCTCCATCTCGGCTAGCTTGGAACAAATAGCCTCGAGCTCCATATCACTTGCATTCAGGCAACTCAAAGCAATGACCGCCTTCGCCTCTACAACCTTCGCAGCTTTGGAAGAATTAGTAGCCTTAGACTCCGCCAAGCGCCGGGCAGGCTTGAAAGCGCCGCATGTCCCAGAAAAATCTCAAGCCCCCTTTCTTTTCAAAAAATGGAAAAGAAGAAAGGAGGCTTGGGGGGCAATTGTGAGGGGAAAGTTTAAACGACTTAGAAGTGGGTTTGGGCCAAAACAGACCCAACCTGCAAAATTAGCCCAAGAAAGAAGATTTGTCTGTTGAAAGACTAGTTCAAACACAGTCATGACAGCTGGCAGAAGGAAGTTAGGCAAGAATAGAAGTGGGGAAAGAACATCACACGAAAAGGGGCCATTATCTTCTCACATGCTATAATGGGGAAGGTGGGAAAGGACATGTGTCAAGTAACATGAGGAAGTTGGGGAAAAAGAAAATACAAGGGAGAAAAAAATGAAGGAAAAGGTATGCCAAAATCATATCAAAAAACTGATCATTACATGAATTTCCAATCTCGGTGGCTGACTTAAGCATCAGAGAAAGTTCGGTTGGGCCAACCGATCAAGTTTCACTGTGTTTCCTTCTTCTTAAACAGGTATATGATCCAAGGAAGGAGATCCCGCGAGTAGAAGAAGAGAAAAGCATCCAACCGAGCAGTAAGGTTACTCCATTTTATTTTCTCTTTTGAAAATTGACCTTACAGCATTCTATAGCTTGGACTCAAACTATCAAGCTTCAAGCTTTCTTTGGCATCAAGACGTTGTCTTTGCAAACAAGCTGCTAAAATGTTTATCTTTTCTTTCTCTGTCCATTTGCTTGGTCCTTTTGAAAATGGGTCCTCTAAATAGCTGGTTGTGCCTACCCTTTTCTGTTTTCTAGTTCTACATGGATGGCGTTGTCCTTCTTGAGATCCTTACCATTTTCTCTCTTCGGAAAGCTAGAAATGAACTAACATACAATGAGCTAAGGGCATCTCACATTAGAGTTAAGAACTAGCTAAGGGATCTTTTTACCGTCTGTCGAAAGGATTTCCAAAATCTTTTCATGGTCACCAAGTCCATTCCATCATGCTTATTTGGTATTTGTACACCTTTTTAAATAGACCCATCAAAATAGAGCCATAAAAAAGAGGCCATAATCAAAAGGAGTGTTCGGTAATGCAAGGGTCTGTTTTAAATAGACTTTTTTTAATCAATGGTTGAAGGTTTTTCACGAATCTCTCAAGATCCACAAGGTATCAAGCCTTGAAAATTGACTTCATAGCATAGTTTAAAATCTCGGTCTCGGTCGCGGTATCGGTCGCGGTCGTCGCGGTGTGAATTTTTTTTTAATCCAAAAAAATTCGCAAAAATATCCAAAAAATCAAGAATATTAGAAAATGCTGGAAAATAATATTTTTTTCCATTTATAACAACAATAAATCAAAATCTCGGTCACCTTAAGTTATGAGTCATGTCTGTGTTGCAGTTCGCTGTCTTCTCTAGTATTTCATATAATGCAACCATTATTGATACTCATGATCAATTTATTAGTGTAAAATATAAGAAAATAAAGATAAGATATCTAAGTATCATTTAATACTAACTCATACATAAAATAAATTGTGAAATCCAAGACCATGACGATAAAATATTAAAATCTGAAACATGATAGTGAGATAAATAAATTAAAAAGCACTTAGACATCAAAAGGTTTATGGTTTACATGAAATTAGGAGAGATTAGAGAGAGAGAGATTGATGAGCATGACAGCCTAATTCCAAGTGGAGTGTCGCCCAGGCTAGATAACATCATCATCATCATTTATTCGATATGGATTGTTAAAAAATACATAATAGTTAAAATAAGGGAGTGTGTTGATTTTCTTACCAAAATAAAATGATTTCTTCAAAAAATAGTGTTGGAAATATGCAAGAAAATAAGCTAAGGAGGAGGGGTTGCTCTAAGGAGATGAGTGGAGAGGAAGAATGTGGGGGAAGAATGAGAGAAAAAGTGAAAATTTAGGGGTCTTTTTACCATTATTTTATATTGGCCAATATTTTGACCAAGATGGACTGATATATCGGCTGATATATCGGTTAAACCGATATTTTCAAAATATCGGCCGAGATGGACCGATATTTTGGCGATATTTTGGTCTGCAGTACCAAGATCGATATCACACCAAAATATCGGACCGGTATCGGCCGATATTTTGTACCATGCTTCATAGTATGTCTATCCTTCCAAAGAGATCTAACAATTTGAATCTTGTGTTTGGGGCCCACAGAATCCAAAAAATACTATCCAATTGCTCACATTTTTTTTAAAATATTTTGAGATTGATGATGATCGAACGACTGAAATTTGATCCCATATAAAAGATAAATCGTTCTTAAAATAATTCTTCAACTGCTCCTAAATAATACCGAAACGGTTCAAAATTGTTCCAAAACAATAATATTGGAACGGTGTATAACCGTTAAAAAAATTTAGAAAAGGACCTACACCGTTCCAGAATTATACTTTTGGAACGGTCGAGCCGTTTCAAATGAATAGTAACACCCTCTTTTAGAACGGCTTAGAACCCTTCCTAGTCCCATTTGAAATGGTTTTAAACCGTTCCTAATAGTGATTCTTGGTGTAGTTCATGCTTGATCTTAGTAACAATTTCAACAGTTTGGATCATGATTTACTATCCCAAAGTTAATATAAAAAAAAGAGGAAAATATGACCGCTTATGGACTAATCCAATATTGAGCATGTTACATCAGTGGCTGTTATTGTTTTGCAAATATCTTGAGATCCACAAGGTATCAAGCCTTGAAAATTAACCTTATAGTCATGTTTAGCCTTATAAAGAGATCTAACGGTTTGGATCTTTTGTTTGGAGCCCATAGAATCCAAAAATACTATCCAATAGCTCACGTTTTTTTCATATATCTTGAGATTGGCGATGATCCAACAGCTAAAATTTGGTCCAATAGCCGTGTTTGATCTTGCAAACATTTTCAATGGTCTAGGTCTTCATTTACTCTTTTAGGTTTTAAAAAAAATTAAAAAACCGGACCAGGGAGTTGTGGAGTGGTAAACATTGTTCATCCGCCTCTTATGTTTTTTGTCTCTACTTTTCAAATGCACCTTTTAGGGGCTATGGATTTAAGAGGCATTGCGACTACTTCTCTAATATGGGCATAGGCTGAAGTTACTGCCAAACGCCTCTATTTTCCCAAGCTCTACCCGTTTTAGAAATTTAGTGAATTAGAGGGAAAAAATAGAGTTGCCATATAGGGACTTTTAGTCTTCCAATTTTCAGATTCAGGTTTTCTTGTTCACAGTTTTATGGGCCTGCTTGTATTTTTTGGGCATGGTTATAATGTGCATTTCTGAGGCTTTTATGGGCGTTTTGTAAAACCCATGTATATATCGCTCCTTTTCCCCTTCAATATATTAATTTGCCTTTTAGACAAAAGAAATATATATCATATATAGGAAAGAAAGAAAGTGTTCCTCCATTGAGAAATAATAGCGTGAATAGCAATGGGTCACGTTTTAATGAGTCCAATACCCCTCCTATTACCGGCAAATATGGTAGTAAGTTAATTGGATTTTAGTTTGTTAATTTTGGCCCTAGTTGGGTTAGGGATTTTGTCGCGCGTGACCTCCTCGTCCAATTTAACTTCAATTTATAAATTGATATGAGCAAGTCTTTAAGAAAAAAAGTTCTTTAGCATAATTGGTATCTAGCAATGTACAATTTTGCATAGGCTGTGGGATCAATATCCTCATATTTTACAATCTAATTTCTTTTAGATTTTGAGAGGAATCTAATAAGATAGGTAAAAAATTAAAAAACTCGGAACTCTTCTCAGAAAACCCTCTTTGAGGATAGCTTGGTTCCAGGCTTCCAGCTGAATGATGGAGCTCTATTTGCCAAACGTGCCGTTAAAGAAATGAATTTAGTGAGATAAAATCACCGTGAGATTCATTTTTAGGAATGATCTCAATTTATATAACATAATGATAATTTAAATTTTAACTAATCCTTATCTAAATGCAAGGAATCTCTTCTGTAACCAATCCTAACAAATCCTTTTATCTGATCGGAATGGAGGGCACTTTCATATGCATTATGTGAAAAATGTGTAATTAAAACACAAAATAAAGGGAATGGAACAAAGGACCTTACTTTTCTGGGCTTCAGAATCGTGTCAAAAGATTTTCTGGGCTTTAGAATTAATTAAATAGCCTTTAAAATTTCCTCTAAAAGGCTACAAATTTTGAGTTGAGCATGCACGTAAAGTGAAGCATCTTGCCCTAAAATTTTGAGAGCTTCAAAATTGACCAAATTAAACCCTATTCAATGTATGTAGATGAATATCCGATTTGGTTCGGCAGAAAGAGGTTAAATTGATTATAGGAAATAAGATGGGCCCCACTGGTCAGGTCATTCCTTGCTCGAGAACTTTAGATGATTTATCCAAGAAGAAAACATGAAAGAAGTTCCAATCCAACCCATTCTATACTCTCATAGAGCATATTTGAAATAAAAATGAGGATTTTAAGGGAAAAAACCTCTTAGATGACACGTGCACAAAAAAGGACCTCATAGTTTGATGCATGCAGAAAAAGTCCTCCCGCCAGATTTTTTTTTATTTGACTCAAATGGGTGACACACGTATTTTCAAATGTCAACAGATCTTAGAGAGAGGAACTTTTCACAAACATATTGCCCAAATGATCACAAAAACATATTGTGTAACATCCAGCCTGTCGTGCCCATCGCAGACGGCGAAAAATGTCCCGAACGGCCTAGACTCGATCTAGGTCCGAGCTTTTAGCTTCTGATTCACCTGAACGACCCCCATCGAGGAATCCATTGCGGGCATACCGGCCGAAATCTCTAAACCAGAGAAGGAAGGCATCTCTAAACCAGAGCAAGCCCTTCCTTCCTCCCCTCTTGTTGTCGGCATTCCCATCAGAGGGCTTCTAGCAACAATAAATAAGTTTCATCAAAGCTCCTAGCATCCCACATCTTTCAAATGAACTTGCCCAAACCCTAACCCTAGAAGTCCGAGGAAGGAGAGGAAGATCAAAAATTAGAAAAACCCTAGGCTTGGAAAAGATGAAGAGGAGAATGGGGATTTGGGGTTTGGGGAAATTAATGGGAGTGCGTAGGTTAGAGGAGAGGGGAAAGAGGAGAGAGGGAAAAAGAGACGGCGACTAATCATGCGTGCGATCTTCAATACACAAATTAACTGCAAGTGCATGATAGCCTTTTTGAGACAGTGACAAATACGGGTTGAACCCACATGAAGTGAATTGAGAAAACTACTTGATTAAGGAAACTGAAGTAATAAAGAAGATGATTTTGAGACTATCAAAAGCAAGCAATTGATGAAAATAAACACTACCAATTTTTGAGTTTGATCGAGGCATATGAATCCACATAGCAATAGACTCTTCAGAAGAAAGGAAGAGGATGAAAAATCTTTAGATTTCTGAGATATCCTACAGACTTAAAATATCGCATAAAATTAAGGGTAAAATTATAATTTTTAGAGCGTCCTTTATTGTACGAACAACTCTATGGAAATTATATTTTTTTACTGTTTTGGGGCAATTGCTGGATATAAAAGCAGATGTACGGTCATTATAAAAAAATGCAATTGGTCCCACGGACCCACATTCATACCCTAATATTTAGGAGGTCTTTCTTCGTGCGGAGCCATCTAAGAGGTTTTTCCCTCATAAAATCCTATCTAAAAATGCTTCAACTCGTGGGCCTGTTTGGGGGCTTTACTGATAAAATTGAGTAAAGTAAAGATTATTTTGAATAAATAATAAAATATAAGTGGGTTATGTTGGTATTTTATTTTTAGTTGTTTGTGATAGAATCTTTTTGGCCTTTTGTATTAGGAAGTGAAGTTTTTTTTGTCTTTTAATAAAGAAAGGGGGTTGCTTATTTCCTTTTTTTTTTTTTTTTTTGAAAAATATGATGAAAAGTTTGAATAAAAGTACTTTTAATGTGACTTTTTTTTTATCCTGAGAAATAGAAGCTTTATTTTACTTAACTTTATTAGTAGAGTTGCCAAATAAGCCCGGGGTTTTAGATCCCATAAAAGGTAGGACTCCTATAGGTTTCTGTTAGGCCAATTCTCGAACCTGCCCCCACCCATTGCTACACCTGTTTACAATGTCTCGGATTTGGCATGGTGGAGTGCAGGAAGTGAGGTGGGACCCAGTGACTAGGTTATAACCTGCTTGGGCTGGAGACTTGAGATAACTTGTCCAGAAAGTGGTGACCAGCACCCCAAGATTAGGTTCGGAGTCTAGAGAGATCTTGTCCTGACGCCAGAGTGATATTTTTATCCCAGTGCATTCTAAGAACATTGGGCCCACAGCTTTCCAATCCAGACCGTTCATTACAAGAGGCTGGCCCACCTTAGTGCCAAATGCTAGCCATCCCATCTTTTGCCTCCCAACACACCATCAGAAGGAACCCTTGGACGGTTCAGAACCAACATCAGCTGGGCCCCACTCGTGCACTACACACCAAGTCTGTTGATCCCATCATACAGCCTGTCGTGGGGCAAACCAGTGGGCCCCACTTTCAAGCTATGCTCTCTTTTTAGGTGTTCCAAAAGAAAACTCCCACAGCATAAGGCGCCTTCCTCCGCTCTGCTACTCTGTTCTTACTTGTATGATAGCAGCTGCTTTACTCGGAGAGAGAGATCAGAATCTCATGCAAATGCAGCCCATGATGGCAGGATTCAATCCGAACAGCGTGACAACAGATATGATTCAGCAGGTATTTCTCCCTATTCTCTTCCATTGTGGACTCATATTTTATTTGCTTTGTAGTTGTTTTGATTGTGTATTGCTACGTGTGATGGGTCTTTCTTGTTTCATTTTCTGGTTTGGCATTTTGGGTGGTTTTGGTTTTCTTCCTATTCAGCTATTCTGATGAGTTGATAGTGTTCTTTGAAATAGACAAGTATGTTTTTATGGGGTTTTGCTTGTTTTGTTTGATGGTGGATGTGAGATTGGTATCTGTTGTTTTGATGTTTCTTTCCTTATTTGGAACTGGGTTCTTTAAGGTTTATTAACTTCTCTTTCCTATTATTCTCTTTTTTAATGTAACCTTGGTTATGCTTTTATTTTCTATTGATTTATTTAGTGTGTTTCAAAATAGACAGGTTTTTCTTTGTGGTATTTGCATGTTCTGTGATGGATGTGAAATGGGTCTTTGTTTTGATGATTTTAGGTTCGTATACACATTGGTTTATGGGTTTGTACCTCTACTCATTGTTTTTCTTTGGGACCTTTCTTTCTCGGTTCTTACTGAGGTTGGGCGTGTGGGTTTTTGTTTTTGGTTGAGGTTTGGGAGTCTATGGATGTTCTTTTCAGGAATGGCTCCATGTCCATGGTTTTCTTTTTCCTGTTTTTATATTAGTTTGGTTTTCTTATTGGAATATAGTTCTCTGATCACCATTTTTTTTTTTTTTGTTTGTTTGTCGTTGTTGTTAAGCATTTGACCTTGTTCATTTGCTATGAGTCGCTTCTGCCATAAGATGTTTATATATAGATTGCAATTGATGCTAAAAACTGCATTGAAATGAACCATAGGACTGATTTAATGACCATTGAGGTGGCTTATGGGAACAAATATTAAAACATCCTTCAGTAAAATAAGGGTTATGTTTGCGTCTTTCCCTTCCTCCACTATAGTTGTTGTTAATGAAAGAAAATCTAGTAAGCATTCAATTACAAGGAGGCTGTCTATTGTGACAAATATCTTGTATCCTGTCATGACTGATCTTTTGGGTCACACTGTACACTGGGCCCAATGTCTGTGTGTGTTGGGGTGGATGTGGATGTGTGTTTTGGTGGGGGGAGTTTGGTTAGTGGCATTTTGGTAGAAAAGTTGTGACCTTAATTTCTTAGAAACAGTGGACCACTTAAATCTTGCCCTGTTCTTTTGTTGCTTGTCTATAGGGCTGTCAAAGGGCCAGACCAGGCTTGGCCCAAGGTTGCCCAAGCCCTGCCCTCAATATAGGCAGGCAAGGCGAAAGCCCTCTGAGGGCCTGCACTATCTAGGCCCTTACTTGGCCCACATGGGCCAAGGAAATGCCAAGGCTTGGCCCAAGGTCTGAAGAGAAGAAAATGTAAGTTTTTTCCACCCATTCAGCATTGAATTTAAATCTGATGTTAGCCCTCCTTCCTTGTCCAAGCTTAAGGGTATCAATGCAATGGAACAAGCAACATATAATCTCACTTAACTAAAATTTAATTTAGGAGGGTGCTGGCAAGGCAGTCATGTACTGTCCAAGAAGAGACCATTTAATGGTATTGGTGAATCTTATCCTTTAACTCATTAATTTTAGGATTTTGATCATAGTTGTCAATTCCATTCTAGCTGGAATTGGCCTTAGGTGAATGAATTGCTCCCATAAAAGTTCCCGGTCCCAATTCTAGTCAGTTCCGGTCCATTCCGGTCGTACCGGTCCCAATTCCGCCCCATTCTGGCCAAGGTTTTATACTTCCATTCACATGCAGTGAAAACTAGAAAATGGTCAATTGTAAAGTATCTAGTTTAATTTAAGTGATGTAAGTGTGCATTTTTTGTATTATTTTAGCATTCAACTATTTTTTCAATTTTAGGTATTCTTTTATATATTTTTTTCTCATTTTTCAATCGCGCCTTTTTTGGAATAGAAATCGGAATCAACCGGAATGCTGAAATGATATAGTACAAGGTCAAACTGGAATGGAACTGACAACTATGATATTGATAGAATGCATTGCATTGTATTCTCATGACTTAAATACCAACCAAATAAATGGATTCTATATAAAAGAACAAGAGAAAAAAAAACCATCTCATTATTTCCTCTATAGCGTGCCATTAGGATCTTGTAGCATTTTGTTTTTCATGCTATGGCCCATCCAAGAGGTGGGTCATTGGAATTGAATCTGAATATGAGGTGTTAGAGTGTTAGACCAAATAACTAAAGAGTGATCACATGCTATTTACAACCCACATTAAAGTCATGCTCAAACAGATTCATCCACATATATAACAACTAAAAATTGCATAAGAATCATGCCTTGTTATCAAATCCTAAGGAAAATGAATCACATTTACAGATGAATCTTAGGATTCAGATGCGAATATTATGATTCGATGCTCGTTTCATCTTACAATTCAAGCAATCCGATTGAGCGAGAATAGCTACAATCAATAAGTTGATATTAATAATCTTTTTCTTTCTTTCTTTATTTTATTATTTAATTGTTAAAGAAACGTTTTAACAATTTTTGCAGCTTTGGAGAGGTTTTAGAGATGAAGAAATAACATGCATTTGATTAAAGTGTTCGACTATATATATATATATATATGAGGCTTGCGTTTATTTTCTTTTTTTGTAATCATTTTTTGGTTTTTTTCTTCATGAATACTTTTTTTAACTTCAAGAGATATCCTACCGTGTAAGATTGACGGTTTAGATTTTATTTTTGTTTCTATATTTTGATTTTAAAGTAACAAAAAATAAATATATATTGATACCTTAAACTTATTTAAATATTTTCACATACTATTTATTATAGATTAATATATGGCATGGTGTTCTTGATATTTTATTTATACTGCTATGAATGGAAAAATGGATGGATTATGAATATCTATTTTTTTATTTTTAATTGTTTCTCATTTTTATTAGAAAAAAGTATAAAAAAGCCTACGATTCACAATTCCTTTCAATTCATGAGTAGGAACAATTTGCGATATGATTCCAATATTCAGAACGATCATGCATGGTTTATTTACATAAAAATCACGTTGAATCACATGAAAATCACATAAGATTCTTAAAAAAAATTAATATAAGAATCGCATAAGAACCCAAATAAGAATTACATAAGAATCATGCTAAAATAAACTCATATATATGCTAAAATAAATCTATAATATATAAATAATAAAAAAAAAAAAAGAGGGCTGGACCTATTATTGTCAAAGCCCTCCCTCGAATTGGTGGACTTGCAAAAATTTTGTTCAAGCCCAGCCATAGGGCATTTTAAGGTGAAAAACAGGCCCTCATTTTGTAGCCCCTTTGAGGGTCGGGCCAGGCCAGGCCGGCTACCCTCATATATAGGAGGGCCTTACTGACAACCGTTGTCAATTTGTTGCGTCATGATTAATGTTCCCTTATCTTTATATCTAATGATTGAAAGTGTCCTGTATGGTTGTTTTCATGGTTTGGAAGGTCTTGTTTACAAAAATGCAGACTTATCTAAGTACCACCCATTTTCTGTTTCAAACAAGACTCATCTAGAATTAGTAAAAGATAAACAGAACCTTGATATTAGGTTTCTGTTTTTTCTTTCGAGTTTAAGCCAATGTTGGGCTGTGGATTTTTGGGATTCCAAAAAAATAAATATAGTAGTCTAGTGTGGATGACAGAACATAATGTCAAAAAGAAAAGAAATGAAGATGCTTGTATATCAATTACTCATTCCCCTCTCCTTGTATATGCATGTGCTTGTGCATATGTGGGACTGTGGGTGTGTGTGCATGTGTGCGTGTGCGCACTTGCTCCAATGAGATTACTGGTGCTAAGAAGAAATGAAATGAAGATGCTTGAAAGACATAGTGATAGAGTAAAGTCACCATGTGAAAAACTAGAATCATACAGCACACACATCCCTTGAAAGGACAACCTGAATCGAACCATCTGACTAATGAATTGTCTAACTAATGCATATTAAGAGCTTGTTATGTTGCCTTAAACTAGATGCATCTCCATCATGAGAATTGTCAATTTCACATTTAACATAACCTTGTCCGAGCTATTCAGGTTGCCTTTGTGAGTTCTGCATCTCCTCTTGGCCCTATTCAAGACCACGTTCTCTGTAACTTCAAATTCTTTTATGCCTTTTCTCACCACTTCAATCCAAGTCTTTGCTAGAGATGCTTGCTTTGAAGATACCAATAAGAAAAGAAATGAAGATGCTTTAAAAAAAATTGAAAGATGATCTGTCAAACAATTTTCTTAGAAATTCTAAGGATTTTTTTTTATGGTGGTTGGTAAGTTGATTCTTGGTTGATGATCAAAGTTTTAGCATAAATAGAATTCCTCGATTTAGTAAAGCTGATGTGTGCCTTTTTTGAAACTTTGAAAAAGCATCCCCAAACTTCTTGGACAGAAACTTCAAAATTTAAGCATATAATATTCCTCAATTTAATAAAGCTGATATGTCCTTTGTTTGAAACATTGAAAAGGCATCCGAATTCCGAAGCCTCTTGGACCAAAACATTTGAAAATTAAACTTGTCTGTCTCTTTAGTAAGTCTCAACATACAAGCACGACAAGGAAATGTAAACAAATGAGATTGCCCATCATAGGTGTTGAAATCATTTTTTCTACCCTGTTGATGCAGTCCAAATGCATCATAGGACTCAAAGGCTTTCTTGCTTAATCGATCGACATTTTCTTGCTGATGACCAAAAGGATATGAGGTCAAGAGGTTTCAGGCTTCTGAATCTTCTTCCAGTGTTTTCATTGTACATGAGTGTATGGTTTTTTACTGTTTTATTTCTTTTCAATCCAAATTTTATGCCAAGGATGATAGAAGTTTTCAACTGACTCTTAGTTGCTTCTTGTCCAGCAGTTGGTGATTCATTTTCCTGGATTGTCTTGCTTTTCTCCCACTTGTCCTGTTTATTTCAGTTTAATAATCACATAACTTTTGTTGCTAAAATTTAACCAGCATTCTTTTCTTTTTGTTTCATGTGTAACCTTACATGCAGTATTTGGATGAAAACAAGCAGTTGATTCTGCAGATCCTAGACAGCCAGAGTTCAGGAAAACTGGGCGAGTGTGCAGAGTAAGCTATACCTTCCACCATGATTGGATTGTCCACATGTCTTATATAGAAGGCTTAGACTAATCACAATCGCAATATTACTATCACAGTACTACTAAATAGTATAATGTCTTAAATTCGAGCATATAAATGAGAAATCAAATAGTCAATTTAATTTGATGTACTTATGGCTGATAGATTGTCAGAATTTACAACACTTCTCCTCGGCGCAGAAATTGAAGTAGTGAATTTTATGTGGGCCGGGACATCCTAGCTTCACAACAAAGAACTCATGAGGCTACGATTGAGGAAAATGCAAGTGCATAATAAAGTGCTGTCTTAAAATGAAATTTATACAGAGATAAGCTTGTAAGGAGATAAAGATTGATTGAATGTCTCTATCCCATAAGTTAATGAGGAGTATATCCACTGTCTCATTACATATTACTGATGATATCCACAAGATCATGTTTACCTCAATCAGTTGTTGCTTAAGTCTGACCTACTAATGCCCTGAGAAGCACGGACACCTCTCCGGGGCCGTCGTGTCCGTGTCCGATAGACACGCTCGGACTGCTGCTCTTTAGATGCGCTTGTTTCTATACTATTTTTTTTGTTTTGTTGTTTTTCTGCGTACTATATTTTGTAATTTTGCTGCTTTGTTTTTTTTTTTTTGGCTCTTCAATCTGATTTGTTTGAAATCGCAAATGTCCTTGCCCCTATTTTTTGCTGCTGTTCTTTATATCAAATAATTCTTTTTTTATTTATCAAATACTTCTTCACCTCTAGAATTTAGGAATATGTGTTCCATTCCTGGCTCTAGCTCACACCCCTCCAATGAAGATATAAATAAGCCTCTGTGGAAATATGTAACCAAGTTTGAGAAACTTAATGAAGGAGGGGGAAAATATTACAGTGGTACACTGGTACTTGGATTTTTATTTATTTGATTGCTAAATTGATTACAAAGTTAAAATGATATTATCTTTTAGTATATGATTAGATTTATTATTATTATTATTAAATATTAACGTGTCCTCGACGTGTCCATGTCCTACTTTTTTGAGAAATGCCGTGTTGGCGTGTCCGTTTCGCGTCGTGTTCGTGTCCCATGTCCGTGTCCGTGTCCGTGCTTCTTGGTGATGCCTACCACATGCTATGATATCCAGATACGGACACACATGCAGGATTAGGGATATGACTCGGCACTTTCAAAAATCTAAGACATGGATACAAATATGGGTGTCTTAATATTTTATTTAGATCATTTTTTAACATAATGATAACATTCATTTCTAACATTTTTTATGTTGAGAAGAAAGACGATTACAAGAACTTATATGAAATAATAGACTTGGTGAGCAGGATAATAGGATATGCTAAACCTGTACCCTAAAAGTGTTAGTGCAATATCAAGTATTTACAAGAGTGCTGTATCAATCCAACATGGATACGTTGGGCCTATACAAGCATCCGGGTATCATAGATCATACAATGTAAATCTTAATCATGTCCACCATAGATTAGACTTTAATTCCTTCGTGGGTCTTATTGTGCCATCTAAGATTAGACTCCATGATCCAACAGTTTGCTTATAATCACATAAAAGAATTTGGCCAGATCATGATTGTTCACTCATCACACTGGAGGCATTTTAGAAGAAATCCATGTGTGTATGGCCACATCCAACAAATGTCTTCCTGGCCTTTGCATGCAGATGTTTCAGTTTGAATGTAAACAACAATTAAACTTGGGGCACCAAAGCAATGCGTATACTTAGAAACTAATCGCAATGAGATTATATTTGATGTTCAGATATTCGCTATGTGCAATCACTGAATGGCACTTTCCCTCTTGTTCAAATGTTACCCATATCTGTCTCAAGGCACAGCAACCTGCAGTAGCAATAACTTTGCTACACATGTAAGATGGAAGCACCTTTATAAACTTGTGTAAGTGTTGCAAGTACTTGTCTCACAAATGGTCATCGTGCTTCCTATATTTGTCAATGTAATGAGTTACCATGATTGGAACCCAAGTTTTGGAGGCATGACAATTTCATGCCCAGCCATACCTGAGCTCTTGCTTTCTGGAATTAGTACTCAGCTCCAAGCTCCCCCTCTACGTGGCTTGGAGCCCTGGGGTATGCCAATATCAACATGATCTAGATAGATGTTTTGTCGTCATGTTATCATGCCATGATCAAAATCACTTACGCTAGATAATAATAATAGATAATCACAACACAGACTTGATTTAAAGCATTGTCATCAATTCTGCTAAGATTTGTCCCTGAAATTGAACAGTCCAGCATTCCTGCATTCCTTTCCAAAAAGGCGTGATGAAAAAAAAATTAAATTAATTAAACGAAGGTAAAGGTTGAGTGCTGCTGTTTAAAAGAAAATACAAAAGGGATAGGCTCTATAATTTCACAAATTTCAGATTCTAAAACAGTTCAAGAACCCAATTTAAATAGGTTTAAAAGATAGAAGGATTAGGTTTTCAAGAAGATAATGATAGGATATTTCTGCCCCATTAGATCTTGCCTATATCCACTCCATCTCATTGGATAATACTGCTCATATCCCAGATCATTTTTACCTTAATCATAAATTGGTGTGGTGTGATCTTTAAGTCCGTGCCATATGGTACAAGTCTTAGTCACCCTATTAGATTTTGATGTTGTTTATCATGCTTATTTCAGTTTGAGATCTTGTCAGCACCATCTAGCATCAGTCTGTAGTATCCAACACTTTACTTTAATCACTCAATGAAACTGGCTTTACATTTTGTCCCTCACATGAAATTGGACCGTTGGTCACTATTTTTCACACATAAGAACAAAATCATTGGAACCCATCGTATCTGCATGGCCACATATGCATGAATGAAGAAAGTTTGCGATTGCCTTTTCCCTGATGAGTTATTTATGGACTGATCAGTCTGGTTCCACCAAAATGTGGGAAATTGGACTTATTTTCTGTTTAAAAAACAAGTCTCTTCCACTTTCTGAGGTCTTTCCCTGCTTTTGTTGAGATATATTAATAATTATTCAATAATTATTTCATTGCAATCCTTTCTGTGTTCATCATGCCACCTATGGTTATTACTATTTGACATGAATTTTTTTTTCCTGAAGCGTTATGTATTCCAAGCATGATTGCCAGATGATGCTATGCATATTCAATCACATATATGGACAAGAATGTCATATATTATCTTTTTGGTCTTGTTTTGGTGTTTATAGATGGAACCCCAAGTGATGCAATGCGGTCTTTTTTGGGCATCATATGGATCTGTGTATTAAAATATTTAACCAGAGAGAAATTTTTGAAGAGGAACCAATGTCGTTCCTTCTACTGAATGTCACTAATTATAATACAAGCCTTCTATGCATAGGTCACAATTACCTGCGAGTAAAAAATCTAATCTAACAATTACAAAAGGAAAGAATTGCCTATCTCAGTAATGTAAGATACTATACAATAATAGTGCAGATTTGACCGGACCCATTGGGTTATGTTGACCTACAGGCTACAGGTTAGAGAGAGAGAGAGAGAGAGAGAGAGAGAGAGAGAGAGAGAGTTCCATTCCAAAAGAATAGGCCAGCTTCTCTTCTTTGCAAACTCTTAGATGTACTCCTGCAATGATAAGTAGTGGGGCTTAGTTAACCTCAGTTCCAAACAACTAGAGGAAGTTGCAAATCATGTCTGTTCTGACGTCAGAGATTTTCAGAACTTCATAACTAAGAGCATTTGTTTACTAAATTTCATATTTCCGTTTCTATTTCTTTCTCAAATCCTTCCTATCTTTTCTCAGTTGTAAATTGGAAATTTATAAGCAGGAAGCAAATAAGTGCGCGTCTATAATATTGAGAGAACCATAACTAATAGCCTCTATTTTCTACTCATGTTTCCTATGAAATTTTTTGGTGACCTTTCAAACGTGATTGAGTCCAGGCTCAATGGCTCCAGTCATGCTTTACTTTTCTATTCTGTCATTTCAGGAATCAAGCAAGGCTGCAAAGGAACCTTATGTACTTGGCAACAATTGCAGATTCTCAACCCCAACCGTCTCCCTCTTATGCTCAGGTATAATTTGACGCCCTGTTTTCTACTTCTGTGGGGCCTATCACATAGTGATGAAAATGAAAAATGGTGGTGTCATTTTGTTTTCATGTGCTTTTTAACAAGCTATTTAACCGTCCTTGTGTAAGTTTTTTGAACTTCACAATGTGTAATATTTAAGGATATTGTCTAACTGCTAAATTGGCACTGCCTGGCTGGACATTGAGTAAGAGCCAGCTTTAATAGTTTTGACACTTGGCCCACCACCAACCTCAATTTGTGTACGTGCCTGTGCAGTTTCCTTCAAATGCTATCATGCAGCCAGATGCGCGGTACATGCAGCATCAGCAAGCACAACAGATGACACCACAATCACTCATGGCAGCCCCGTCGTCAATGTTGTATGGTCAGCAGTCACTTTCTACACTGCAGCAGCAATCCTTGCACAGCCAGTTGGGCATGAGTTCTGGAGCCAACAACGGGCTTCACCTGCTTCAAGGTGAGACTGGTGTGGGAGGTAATGGGGCGGTCACATCCAGAGGCTTTCCTGATTTTGGACGCAACAGTGGGGAGGTCTTGCAGTTGGTGAGTAGGGGACTGATGGGTGGAGTCAAGCAAGAGCCTGGAAATGGGGTTTCTTCGGAAGGGCGAGGAGGCCATAGTGCTGATGGGCCTGAAACTCTGTACTTGAAGGTGCCTGGAGAAGGAAACTGAAGAGTTGGCATGGAAGAGCTACTCTCAAAGGACTTCTGACTTGTTTTGACATCATTAACCTCCAGCAAGATTTCTATTGAAGAAAGATACAATTACCACCTTGGTAAGATTTTGGACTGTCTATTAAATATACTTCAATGCAATAGTTATATCTCTCTGACCTTGTTTCGTATTGGTTTCTCGGAAAGTTGTAGCTTATTGAAGGAATGATGTCTTGCTCATTTGTTCATCCTTTTACCCATTATTTGCCCCAATTCCTAACCTTTTACTAGTCCTTCTCTTTATTTTTGTCCTAAGACGTCTATTTTTCTCTCCAAAATGCATCATGTCATTGGTTGAACATGTCACTTACAGAACAGGGTTGTTTTCTACCAACACATTTTATGTGCTCTACTTTTTGAACAAGTTATTTACCCAATAAGTTTCCTCCTTCAAAGACCATAATTTTTCCTATCTAAATTGTGGAAAGGCAGGAAGCCAAATTATGATATCTTAGAGATACTTGTTGATATCCATGTTAAGTAAGTAGATTGGTCTTCCACTTCCTAACAGCTTAAGCTTTTGGGCTATATTGGCTACTCGAACTTAACATGGTATCAAAGCCATGCTAGGTCATGAGTTTGAACCCCGGGGAGGACCTTGTTCCCTAAGGTCCGATGGGTAGGCATGTATCGCGTAAGTGTCAGTAGGCACATGTCAGTTGTGAATTCAAACAACATCCGGTTTGCAAGGGGATGTTAAATAGATTGGTCATCCGCTTCCTAATAGCTTAATCTTTTGGGTCGTATTGGCCTGTCAAAATTAACAATCCAAAGGCCCAAGTCAGGAAGTGCAGCTGCAGCTTCACTTATGGGCTATTCCTTGAGTAGTGAGAGGTCTAGAGTTTCTAGATCTGGTGCGGTGAACGATGCTATTATTGAATTCTTAGACACTGGTTATTTTGAGCATAAATTTTCTTTTCTATATAGTAATAGTGGTGGTTCTGAATCTACCAGAATCTCTATACCACCACCTATAAGACCTAAAGTGAAGGAATATAATGTACCTGATTTTGAACCAGCTAAAGATTTTGTGCCAGATTTTGTTGCCTTTAGCCTAGAAGGAGATCTAACATCCTTTAATGAAGCCTTGCAATCTTTTGGACAAAAAACTATTAATGGAGTGGATTACCTATTGTCCAGTAAAACTTGGAGACCAGTAACCATACATACTGGTTATAAAAATACTGGATGCAAATGGGCTCTTAGGAAGTAACTAAATTTAGATGTTACTGTGGTAATAATATAAAGCTATACACTTGTGGCTGAGAACAATTCTCTGTAAGTCTACAACAAGTTCCTAAATGGTGACATGAAAAATTATGATGATATAGTAATCTCAAATTATTTCAAAATAAATGAGAGTGACAACTGACGTGTATATATTTTAAATTAGTGGCTACAATTTGTGTTGTGATATGTTTGTATGTGGATGATCTCTGGATTTTTTGTTATGATATGGAGACTTTTAATGAAACCAAGATATTTCTATCTAAACATTCTGGTATGAAAGATCTTGGTGAAGATAATGTTAATCTTAGGTAGAAAAATAACTAGGTCAATTAATGGTGTAATCACATCAATTTCACCATATTGAGAAACTTCTTCAAGAAAAAAAAAACTCGAAAGGGCCTATTTGTTTGCATTGAATAACCTAGTAATTGAATACATAGGAATTCATAGTTAATTCAAATTAGTGTCAAATTGGTGTAATTGTCAAGTATTCAAGTCACAGAGGCTTAATGAGTGACAGATGAATCGGGCGTAAAACATGAAACAAAGTAATGTATGTTATTGGCCGTATTTTGTTCCCCTTCTTTGGAGAGATTCTCATTGAAGATTGGAAAAGAGAGCTGTTAATGCCACAGAACAAACTTCACTCCGCACATCCCTTCTCTCTACACACCCAAAGTAAAAAAAAAATTGCCAAAATTTCTCTTTACACACTCTTTTTTCCTCAAATTACCCTACCTCTCTCCATCATCTTCTCTCTACACTCTCCTTCACCCCCCACACTCTCATCGTCCCTGCCCCTCCTTCTCCCTCCCTCTATCTCCCTTTCCCAGCTCACCGCCCGCTCCCCCTCTACCTCTTTCTCTCTCCCTATCCTTGCTCGCCTGAGCTCACCGACACCACCAACTCTCCCTCTCCCTCTCCCTCTTTCTCCCTCCCTCTCACCGTCACTCTCTCCCTCCCACCGTCGGTCCTAAATAGTTATAAGACTTAATTTGCAGTGTTCCATCAATCATGGGGCTTTTAGGGCATTGGTTAGGTCCATAATATTTGGTATCAGAGTTGACCTCCACGTCTTAAGTTCGAGTTACAAAAAGGGCCATTTGGAGTATAGTGAGAGCCATCTAAAAAAATTGAGAAAATGGTTACTTGGAGTTACAGCTGTGGAGACGACTACCTGGAGCAAAGTGTGAGCCGTCTCAAGAGAAGAAAATGGCTACCTTCCGCCAGAGTGAGAGCCGCCGAAAAGCATGGTGGTCTGTTCTGGTCCTAAATAGTTATAAGACTTAATTTGACGCGTTTTATCAGTCCCATGGCTTTTGGTGTATTGGTTAGTTCCATATTACCCCATCTCTCCATCTCCCTATCTCCCTCTCTCCACCCGCCGTTGCCGCCCAGTCTCCCTCTCTAAGGGGTGGTGCTGGCTGGAGTGGGAACGGGGGTGAGGGTGGCGTGGGTGAGTGTAGAGAGAAATTGGATGAGGTAGATAAATGCTGTCGTTTTTGGTAATTTCACACATGGGTATATTAATTTTAAAATAAGGGGATGTGTTGAGAGAAGTTTGAGATATATATGGCATTAGCAGCTCTCTTCAAAAAAAAAAAAAAAAAAAAGCATCTCTAGAATTGCCTTCTCACTTCAATCTTTTCCTAGAATTGCCCTTTTTTTTACTCTCTTCCTAACAAATTAAGGTGAGAAAAGTGAAACTCCTTAGGTGGATCATACCTATTGAAATCAAAACCACTCAAATGCATATATTCCCTACTTTTATGACATGGCCAGATTTTATTCTAAAATAAATTGGCTCTGCCATTAGATTAATCTTCTTAAAAAAAAAAAAAAAAAAAAAAAAAAAAAAAAAAAAAAAAAACCATGAACAAAATATAACGTTCACTCGTTTCACACATAAGTGCACACTTTCCCAAATATGTAGATATATTGTAATCAATTCAATCTAAAGCATTGAAATCATGATGGAGTATAGATCATTAAAGACCGAAAAACATTTCTAAATAAATATATATAATTTTTTTTTTTAAAGAAGCTGCTTTCACTTTTCAATTGAATTAAATGAAAAAAAAAATACAAGAATTTTCTCTTACGATGGAATGAGGCCGGTAAGCACGTAGGGCCAACATAATTTCAAACTCAAACTCTTTTTTTTTTCTTTTTCTTAGGTCCAAACTCAAAATAAATGCAAATCTGATTTTAATTTACAACCACCAAACTCCAAACTTATTCTTACTCAAGGGAAAATCCGATTTTTATTCAATTCAAAACTGCATTGAAATCATCATGGAGTATAGATCATTAGAGATTGAAAAAAAAAAAACACATAAGTTTTTAAGTTTGAATTTTACTCCAAATCCAAGGCTAATTGTATTCATATATATGTAAACTTGATCTTGTGTTAAATGATTAATAATTGGACTAGAAAAATTAAGAAGAGATTAAAACAAGAGAGAACAAAAAGTGTTTGAATCTCATTTTATTTTTCAAATTTTTCTTAAATTGAAAAGTGTAAAAGAAAATTTAATTTTAAAAAAGTACCCTTTGATAATTCATTAAGAGATGCTTTTTCAGCATTTAAAGATTTGAGCTCCACAACTTTAATGTTTTGAATTATAATAGATCATACTTCATTTACATGTTCAAGAAACCGGGCTATGTTGTATTTCGTTCTTTCATTTAAACATCACCTTGGTCTTCCCAGCACTTTGGGTTTCATTTTCTTCATGAGATCTATTGTCACGTCCCCAAAATTAGGGATAACATAAAAAATAAGAATAAATATTCAATTTTATGTGTTTAATGCAACACAAGCTCCCAAATATGGACCAACAAAAAAAAATTCCGAAACATGATAAGTCATAATAAAATATTTGCGGAAGCATTAAATCAATTGATATCAATATCCAAAATTAAACCAACACATAACTACAGAATATTTAAGGTTTAAAGTTTCCAAAATAACTTAAATAAAACAACTAAATAAAAGTTATGTTCATTATGAATAAATTGCTCCTAAAAATAGTTCTACAATGAAGTTCACTCCCGTGCGGTTTCAGACAACTTCATAGTCATCTCCGGCTCTCCACTCAAGTTCGTCAACTGATTCAAACGCTTGAAACGTTTGACCATCCTCCGTCTCCACAGTAGGATAAGGGTCGGTACCTATGCACCAATAAACAAAGTAAACAGCAAGTACGAAAGCATAATTTATAAATAAAACACAAGATTAACATGAGTTACCTATGCACCAATAAACAAAGTAAACAGCAAATACGAAAGCATAATTTATAAATAAAACACAAGATTAACGTGAGTTACCTATGCACCAATAAACAAAGTAAACAGTAAATACGAAAGCATAATTTATAAATAAAACACAAGATCAACGTGAGTAACGATAGGTAATGATCATAAGAGATTAACAACGGAACAAGGATAAAAAGAACGTACAATCTAAATCTATTCTATATAAATAGAGCAATACAATAATTACATTGAAGCAATGCCACTGTTTTGGGTGATCAGCCATAACTATAAAGTGAAAAACCCGTTCGAAGGCCAACGGTCATAAACCGGTTCGTAATCGAAATTGTATGCCAGATAAGCCGGTTCGAAATTCGGATATTACAGTGTCCGTATACATCGGTGATTAGCAGTCCAATTATAACTACAGTCGTTCGAATATGACCCAATCAATATACATACATATATATATATATAAATATCATAGTATAATAGACTTAATGATCTGTAAAGCTCTGACACAGAAACCTGGGTCAAAATGAATGGCTGGTTGCACAATAATCCACAGTCGAATACCAATCAAATCATTCAATTAAACCTATACAAAATCTCAATCGATTGCCATGCCACATCACGGACCATATCCAATCAACATAGGGTATGCAACTAATAGATCAACATCAATCTCAATCATGTATGCAAACCTGAAAGGTCAAAGGATAATCACAAGCCAATCCTAAGGTTAAACATAAGATCTCATACCCAACAACCACAGAATTTCTAATAGATAAAAGATCAACGCACCCATTCTCAATCAATGGTGCATAAACCTAATTAAGGGTTTTCCAATAGAGATAGGTTGATCTCGAATCCGCTATGATTTTCCCGAGGTCAAACGAAATACTAAAACCCACGTTGGTAAGATACCGTTTGTCCGGACGGTATTTACTCGGTTCAATGATCAAATTAATAACGTACAAAAATATAATTTGTAAATAATAATGAGAAATAACAACTCTTAGTTTATAATTTTAGAAAACCCAAAGATTCCATCTATAACATTTTTTTTCTCCACATTCAAGATAAATAAAAGTTCTAATTTGAGTTAATTAAAAATAATCAGGACTTTATTAGAATTTATAAAAATCCAATGGATAAAGTGGTATTATAAATACCTACCTACACTAGTTCTGTGAACTCTTCTCACACATTACCATAACTAATCTCTCTCCTTTTCACTCATCCACACCACATGTCACCTCCATCCTTTCTCTCACTAATCCAGACACAAAATCCTAGACGTTACCATTTACCAACCTCTCTTTCTTACTCATCCACACAAATTCCCACACATTTTCCCATACACCCCAAGACCACGAACTCTTCATCCCCATCCTCCAGGACCTGCCCATGTTCTGTAACAGAACATCCCTTAGAAACAAAACTTCTCGCCTAAGACATTGTGCTTGCTAAAATCGTGGATCCCGCTGATCAAAACCCAGATCAGACCCTACCATCATGGTCGCCCAGGCCCCCTCTTTAAGATCTATGGTCCCGATTCCCATTGGTAACCCACCCGGGCCCTACGGTCTCAAAAAACGGAATTATCCCCTTTCTTCCTGACTACCGTCATGTCCCCTTTTGGTCTTTGGATGGTGGATCAAACAGGGTCCACATCCCTCATATCGCCCCACCATGTACGGCCCAATGGACGGATCAGATCTACGATCGGATCAACCAGTGGGCCCCACGACCATCTGCTGCTCAAACCGAATCTTCCCCTAAGCACGCTCTCTACTGATCCCCAAACGGGGTCCGCTGCCTATGGGTACAGCCTCTCTAAGGTCGCTTGTGGGTCTTCCTTCAGATCCAAGGGTTGGATCTAACATCAGGGCCAACCCGGGGTCCCATGGTCCAATCACACTCACGGTTCCAAAGTCCGGAATCGTTCCGGTTCTTCCTTAATTATAGGTCTTGGGGAGGATTGACTTACAAAAGTCACTCACTGATCAGTACAAAATTGAGATACAGGGTTTCATGAGTCCAAGTAGGGGTGTAACGGTTCGGTTAACCGGTTTTTTAGGAAAAACCGTTAACCGAACCGTAACCGCGGTTTTCTGTATTTGAAAACCGTAACCGTAACCGTGAAGACAAAAACCGTAAAAAACCGAACCGCGGTTAACCGTATAAGACGGTTCGGTTACGGTTAATAACCGTGGAAAAATTTGAATATTAATTTCTCAATTTGCATCTTCTTTTTTGGTTTAATATACAATAATTTCTTAAGTCCAGTCAATTTTGTGAAAATGTTTACTTATGTATTGCGAAAATTTTCATTCAGCCCCCCTTTTTTTTTCCTTTATTTTATAACGGTATGGTTAACCGTGTGCGGTTAACCAAACCGCATTTTACGGTTCAGTTCGGTTAACCGCAGTGAATTTTTATCAAAAACCGTAACCGAACCGAACCATGCGGTTTTTGGATTTCATTAACCGTAACCGTAACCGAACCGTAGAATACGGTTATTAACCGCGGTTCGGTTCGGTTCGGTTCGGTTCGGTTAGACGGTTTCTCGGTTTTTTTTTACACCCCTAAGTCCAAGGGCATTAAAGAAAGGGTTTCAAACACTGAAAGACAAGCGCTGCCATGTCTAATAAATTTGAGGAACATCGTCCATATGCACGTTCTCATCGAAAAATTAGAGAAATCAAACATTAAAGGGCAAAAAGAGTTTCCTACATGCATGCACATGCCAATTAAGAAATAACACAATTATTAAATTTACCGATTATAGTTAGGTACTTGCTTGAGGTCTGCGGGTGAGAGAGACGGTCTAAAATTCCTACTGCCAAAGCCCATAGTGCTAATCCAGAGAAAAATCGAAAAATAAATTGTATGTGAAAATAAAAGAGTATGGTGATGTATAAATAGGAAATAAGAATAAGAGTTCTAATCTCACTTAAATTCTAAAAGCATAGAGTTTGAGTTATAAAAAAAATAGAAATTTGGATTAGAGAATGATTATTCTCACTAAACTGGATCTGAATTAACTATGGGCCAAGATATTTATCCGACAAACCTAACCCACCAACCTAAGTCTAGTATGGTCCCCATTTAGACTAATTACATATTTAATTAAAATATGATTAATTACGTAATAATAAAATAAATAATATATATAATCAAATAACCAAAACCTCACATCTATACCTCTTATAAGTGGAATGATTGGAGGCCACGTGTACTTGGTTAGCATGGAAACTTTTAGTTGCCGTCACGAAATTAGTGCGTGACAAGTGGGATGAGTGATGCCTACTTGCCAAAACATCCTTGGATAACTCACCAATGTCAATGTGAGCGTTAAAATGTGCTGCTTTTTAATAAAGTAGAGTTGACTTTCTATAAAACGAGGAATATAAACGAGGATACGTGTTCAATATACATCTATTTGTACCACTATAAACCCATGTACTTGTGTTAGAAAGGCAATGAAAATAACTAAGGGGCAAACTTCACCAATTTAGCACCTGTTACAACATGTATACATAGCCGAGTTCATATGGAGGTTTAATTTAAGCCGAAGCAAACTCCATAGTCCATAACAATATTTCCTTCTCCCGATCATCGTCCTTGAATGAAGACACAATGCTTGAAAACTCATCATCGAAGACCTCGCCAGTGTTGGTTGCAGTTGAAATGCCAGTCTCAGATGCTCCAATGGCGCACTCATGGGAGCTTGTGATCTGGAGAGGGGAACCTTGGCCTGTTAGTTCTTGTACAAGGGTCCTGAACTCAGAAACACTAGCTTTAACAATCTTTGGATCAGAGATGTAGAGTATCTTGATGGGTTTTCTCCTAGCTTTTGTGGGTTGGTAGGCATTTGGTCTGCCTTTCATCTTCTATGTTAAGAGGGTGGAAACACAATATTGGGAAGCAGAGGTGGGTTTGATGCTGATTTATAGTGTTGTTCTCCTGTTAATGGAGTGCATGCAGTTTCCTCGAAGTCGAAGGAGAAGTGATAAGAAGCAGCAGTTTGAAAGGTTGGCAGAAAATGTGGGGAAATACAAAGTGCAACGTATGAGAAATTGATGCCCCCAGAAATTCAAAAAATGCGGCACACTGCCGGTGCCATGCGGCAGCTAGAATATGATTTCAATCCAGCAATTTTGGGCTTGAAGGGTCCACATGGCAATGAGGTCAAATGATCCTATCGTCCATTTGGTGGGCCATGCTATACTGCTATAGATGGGTCATGATGAAATCCACAGACAAGTGGTGACTTCTAATTTTCTTGTTTTGTCTCGTTCACAATCAAATGCCTAAAATGACTGATCAAAAAAAGAAAAAAACAGTCAATGCCTACAATATGATGGAGAATGGAGATGCATGCCTGTAGGCAGGTCCACACTTGGCACGAATTAAGCCATTGTGACTCTGGGTTTTGGTGAACATTTCCATGGCAGCTGATACATGTTGGGTTCAGTTTGATTTTGTCCGTGCAGTGGCGGACTCAGGATATTTGTTTGGGTGGGGTGGACAAAGTCGGGCGACGAAAAAAGACGGTAGTAGTTTGCATAAGCTCGATTGAAGAAGAGAATTTTTCCGGAGGACATATATCGAAGTACACTAAAATTAAGATGGATGAAGACTCTACACAACACAACTTACAATAATTCTTATAAAACAATTCCTTTAATTTTTATTAACACTATTTATGAAAAGGTAATATTCAGGTGGGAATTGTTTTTATATATTATGTGAGAACTTTTTGTGGGGCCCAATTGTGGGCTCCATTTGGGGATGAGACTAGGGAGGATGGATAGATCTATGTGAGACCACCCAAAGTATCAAATTTGACCCCAAACCAATGCCCCTAACCCCTTAATCCGTGGTCCACAAGTTTAATGACTTCATATTCAAAAAAATATTCAACCCTTGATCCAACTCTTCAGTTCATTCAGATATGTGCCAATCCTTGGGATTAGTGACTATTAGGGGGTTCCTTATTGGTTGCTAGTTGGGTCCCTTAAAAAAGTTCTCATATAATAGGTGAAAACTAGTTCTCACTTGAACATTTTCCTTCATAAAAAGGGCACCTAACATATAGGTTAGGTTACAAAGTGGCATGTCGCACTACATGGCAAACAGGTCACACCACAAGACACTCATATATTATCATTACACTTTTAGATGCTCTATATTTATATATGCCACACACTCACATGACACTATAAGTTTATGTTGCACTCACTCACCACACCCATGATCTCAAGGCAAATGATCTTCTACTTGAATTGAATTGGAGGGGGACGTATTGGTACGGGAGTGGGATGATTTGAAATGGGATTCTGGTGGGTTTGTTGGACAGGTTTGATGATGATGGGGTCGTGGGGGTGGGCATTAAGAGAGATGGGCTGGGAGAGAGGCCAAGGGAATGGACAAGTGGCATGATGTGGGTTGCTTGTGTTCCGTCATAAGGCCAGCCATCTATCTATTCACAACTTACCAGCCATTTCCTCAGTTGATGCAATGACCTGCAATCAAATTTTAATTGAGAAAACAAGGGGTGATTAGCAATAGTAATGGTTGGATCATCCATAAAACAATGTCGGCAGATAACATGACAAAGGAGATTGTACATATCTAGGTTGCAGCAAATTCCACCATATTGTTGCTGACAGCTTTCTTAAGAAATAGCTTTACCTTTGTTTTCTCTCTCCCCACCTAATTCAACACTCATCTAAGATGGAAATTCTTCACAGTAATGCACACTTATTTACATTCCTAATCTGCAGCTTCAAAATTTCATGCCTGTAGGCTAAGGGCAAAAAGAAACCATTACACTAGTCATTTTTTCCTTTCGGGAGTTACTTCACACTGGAAGTCCAAATTCCACCCCTGCGTCCGTGCATGCTCTGAAACTCATAACCTGACTTATGGTAAATCCAACTTTTGTACTTGGAGCAATCAACCGGGCCTAAACCCAACCAGAGAGATTTGGAGGTTTGGACCTTGGGTGGCGTTTTAATCCTGATTGATAAACGAGTCAGGTCAATTAGGTTTTTGGCTGGGCACATAGCTGATAGCCCTTACCTTCAAAGGTCGAGCTAACTCGATCCCTCACCCATCCAACACCAACATGGCGAAATGGCACTTGCCTCACTCGATCAAGTAATGGTTTCAAAAGCCTGTCATGGACTCTGTAAATGCATGAGTGGAACTGAATTAGTTGTACTAATAAGGAGTGTTTGTGCAACACCCCTTTCCACTGAAAGGTTGGGAGGCCCGGCGCCTGTTGCCATTTGGTGCAGCAAGGAATGGAGGGAAAAAACTTTCTGTTTAAGCATGTTTTCTACAATGCAGAGGATTCGGAAATCCTACCAAGTGGGGTCGGAGAGTAGTGCCGTGAAAGAGGAAAGGCGGGGTTTCCTCTTCCACGGCTACGCACAAATACCCCTAAATGCAAGTTTCCTCTTCTATGGCTATGCACAAAAGCCCCCTAAATTTGGGGTCACCATGAGATGCATTGGAGGTGGGGCAGAGTGCTGTGAGGTCCACATGACAGTGGATTTCAAGGGAATCAGGTTACTGAAAGGAAAATATTTGGATATGTTTTCAACCACATCCAATAATTATAACCCAATGAAAAATTAGGATCATTCAAGTGCATTTTTTGACCGAGTGTCATGTGTGTGTTTTTGAAACTTAGGGACCATGAATCAAGTGGGCCCTATCAATCCCTCATCTCTCTTGAGACGCCCTGCGCTAGGTGGGACCCTCTACAGGTTATGCGATTTTTTATGCTAGAGGCTCGTTTGGATGAAATGGACAAAATGGTCTCTATCTAGTTCAAATTTCTATCGTGTTCGACTTTCTCATTTGTTTTTCCCTATTATCTCATAAATATAATCCTTTAATTTTAGCCCTCTTGTTTGTTTCATGTAAATTCAAAGACTCTTCTACTTTGTAAATGGTTAAAAACGAAGAATCACTGGTGAATATAAAAATTGCTAATAACTAATGAAGATTGAATCAAAGTAACATAGAAAACGAATACTTGGCCATCACACATGAAAAATGAATTTTAGTTTGTACCCTAAATCCTTCACCACTCACCTCTTCAATAATGATTTTCGGTGAAACTTATTTGCATATAATACTTACGCATTTAAATCGTATATATTTTTATTAAAAAAAATTATAAGTAGTTTATGCAAACAAACAGGCCATAAAGGATTTTATTTTAATCTTTTTCAGAGCATACAGAGCATTTAAGTTATTTGACAATTATTGGCCATGCTATTAAAAAAAAGGGAAAGAAAGAGAAAAAATATTTATGAGAAAGAAAAATACTGTACTTCAGAACCCCATTTTAGAACCTGTGGATGCATTGAATGAATCCCTGAATGTGAGGAACATTTCAATTTTGAAAAGCAGCCTTGGGTTGGGAGTTGCACTTCATCTTCAACGAAATTGAGGAAGAAAGAACCTGGTGGTCATCACACATTTGAGGCAGTCAATGAAGTTTCACATTCATTTTCCAGATAGAGAACAGATAGGATTAGTTGCACTTGGACAATATTGGGTTTGGGTTGTTTTCCATACGTCTTTAGTTTTCTCTCACTTATCCTATACCTGCCAGTCTACCCTGACTTAAAATCCAAAATGGGTTTTGTTTTCATTTCCTCCATTGATGTGAATAAGTCACATCTTATTTCTTTTCTCAAAGTCAACATTTATAAAACGCAAGGAAAAAAAAAAAATAAGAAAAAGAAAAAAAGTCTCCCTATTTGTTGGCCATGGACTTAGATTTCACTTCAATAGGAGTTGTGGTTACCACCCGTCGATTATGTTTGTAATGGATAAAACACACAAAAATGGAATGAAATCACATTTTTATATGTGTTGAATCTGATGGTGGGGCCAACTCCTATTGGAGTATAATTTAGTCCAAAGCCAATACACGGGTGGGTTTATAAATGTTTTAAGCAACTTCGATTTATAGTTTATAGCCCCATTTATGGATTTAATAGGGCTGACCATGGGATTTTTGTGATCCAGTCCATCAACGGATAATGATGGGAACTCAATTGAAGGATGGTTGATCATAGGTGGGCCCCTATATCATGGGCGGCGCCATGTGGTTCACAGTGGGGTCAACTGACCCCACTGAGATCTCAGAATATATTCATAAAATTTTTGCAAACCTATGAGTGGAAAGCTTTTGACCCACTGAGATCTTAAAAAAAAAAAAAGAAAAAAAAAGAAAACATTTATAGGTAGTTTTGACCCCACTGAAATCTAAAAACAATCTTATGGGAAGATTTTGAACCAACTTAGTTTAAGAGTTTGACCTGGAGGAGAGAAAATGACTTATAAATTTTTGACCATTTTGTAACATCCAATTAAGATAAACCGTGTACTTTTGTGTCATGGGTAGCCCAATAATTTTGAATGGCTTATAATTTTTAAATGGACGTACGTTAACTCATAGGAAGCTCAAGTAGTATTTTTATCTTAGGTCCTTTTATTTTTATCTTTTTTCTCTCATTTTTCTAATACTAAATATTTGAAGGTAGGGTAAGGGCCTAAAAATTACAGCCCCCATGTGAAAGTCGAAGGTTTTTGCTCATTTAAGTCCGGTTCGCAAATGAGAAGGTAGGATAAGAGCTTAACCTCCGCTTAGCCTGGGTCATAGTCCTAGTTGCAGGGTTGCAGAAAATAAGTATTTTTTGACCCCACTGATTTGAATTCCTGAAGCCGCCCCAGCCCTATATAAAAACAAACTGAGCCAAGTAAAAGAGGAAGAAAGTCTATAGTTATAGGAGGCACGCAATCTTCCACCACATGCAAACTCAAGTCTATAGTTATAGGAGGCACGCAATCTTCCACCACATGCAAACTCAAGTAGGGTTAGGTTTATGAGATGTGAGAGTTGGGTTGACTTTATTGTCAAGGGTCATTGGACAACTAATAGGAATAGTTTTGAAAATTAAGAACCTTTGAAAATATATTCTTTTCACATTAGGGGTGTTCATAGGCCTGGGCCAACTTTAGAAATACAGGCCCATATCCAGCCAGGCCTTATATGACCTTAAGTTTCTGCCACAAGCCCAATCCATCGTAAACATGTTAGGCCTGAGCCCGCCCATTTATTTGATTAAGCCAGGTCAAGCTGGGCTTTCTATCACTTATTTGGGATCCATGCTTTTATTTGAGCAAATCAGGGAGTAAACTACATGCATTACTTATTCAAGTTGGGCTGGCCATTGCTTCGGGCTTTCTTTCACATGTTTACAACCTTGAACATTCCAAGTTAGTATCTTTATAGTAGCCTCTTTAATTTTCCTTCATAGAGTCATCAGATGCCAAGAACATTAGATATTTGATTATAAGACTCATCACAATTAATTTAACATATACCATAGTAGGTGGAATCTAACATACAGGAGCTCATGATGAAGGTGCGATGTTTAGGCCAATGCAATTTTCTATTGGTGTATTAAGGCTTTTGTTTGCATGATATCCAATTCACTGTTGTGCATTTAGCCCCCCTTTTTTTTTTTTCGGATACAGATATGGCACATACGTTAATAAAAAGTGAAGTGAAGGGCAAAGTAAGAGACAAGAAAAGAAGAAGGATTAAATTAAAAAAAAAAAACGATTGTCTTTTGTCATTTAGGAAAATGAGAACGTAGTTTTTTGACATTTAAGTAAGAAAAAAGAATGCCTTTTGTCATTTAGGCTATAAAAAGCCAACCTAACGTTAGATCAATGACAATGGAAGAGAAGCTTGCCCAGGCATGTCGCGATCTAAATAGCGGTGGCAAACTTGTTGGATCATGTTAAGATGGATTAGGTTAATAAGGCATATCTATAGGTTGAACTTCAATTGGTATCCAACCCGCTTTTAAAACACATCACGTAATTTCAATTCACACCTGTTTTGGGGTTAACTTGACTTAACCCATAAAACTAGGGATAAATGGGTATCCATCCGATTCTTCGATTATCCATAACTTTCGACCTATTAAAAATTGAGTTTAGAATATTTAACTACCGATTTATAAATAAGCTTGGGCCTGGAACCCAATTAGGTTCCCATTGATAAATGTGTCTAATTTTGGATCCATACAAATTTCGACTTGTGGACTCGAGACCCAACATATGAGTCTTTAGTGTTGTAAATATACCTCAAAATAAACTTTGGTTTTATTTTACAATTTAAATTTGGAGCTATTAGACTCGATGCACTTTTATAAATCAATCAATATCTTTATTTTAAGTAAAAAAAAACAGAAGTCGCAACTAGTGTTGGCAATGGATCTCAGTCATTTAGTCAAAATTGATTTTAGAACTAGATCCAAGTCCTCTTATCAAAACCGGTCTGGAACCAATACAAAAGGTTCCGAATTGGATGCGGAACCATCATTTAGAAACGGTTCAGGTCCATTATGGTTCCATCCCGAAACCAACTTGTTTACATCCTTACATACATCCTCACTTTTAACGTGGGTAACCTTGTTTAACCCAATCCAACATATAGAAACTTGACCCAAACCCAATCCATTTTAATATAATATTAAGGCTATATTTGAGTTAAGTTGTAGCGGGGTTTGGTGTTAAACCACCAAATTGCTTAAATGACTTTAATTATTATATCCACGGGCTAGATTGTAATCTATCATCTAAGGCACATACAAATTCTCATCCCACACAGACGGTCCAGATGCATCCATGCAATCTCATCTTCCCACATGTTGTGTCACAGTCAAAGACTCCAAAAGAGATTGCAAATTTGCAATTGCATGCACATGTCCTCCGACTTGGCGGTAAGAACTCCACAACAGAAATGAACAAAGAGAGCGCGCGAAAGAAACGGAAGGGAGAAGGCGCATTCAAAGCCCCGTTCGAAAAATGTCACCTTTACACGCCACAAGCAAACCAAAGCACCGGAAACACAGAGCGAGAGAGAGAAAACCAAAAGAAGGATTCAGAACCTCGATTCCTCTTTTCCTTGTTCGATTTCTCTCTCCACCCCCCCACACCCCAATGCCCTCCTCTCCATTACAAACAATGTTGGACTTGTTGTAATCGTTTCCCATTCATTTCCATGGAAGAAAACGGTTGGGATTCGTAAAAGAAGCTGTTCTTGTTGATTTGGATCGGAAATGCGGTTTAGAATGAATGTTTTGGGGCTTTTTCTGAAATGGGTTTTTATTGTCGAAGGCGAATTCTGTGAGGTTTGATAGATCGAGGGAATGGAAGGACTCTAAGTTTTGTACGATTGCTTTTGTGACGTCGTGGTTTTACAATGGTAAGCAGTCTTTGTTTTTTTGCTTTCTTGGCAATTGCTTGGAATTAGCTTACGCAATCTAGTGTAAAGTTCTGTTTGCCTACTTTGTATTGAATTCTTAGGAGGTTATAGTGAAATGATGGGGATATACCTGGGACCATCACTTTTGAAGGATATAGTTTAGTGGGGGTGATGGGTTGTAATCATTTCCTATTTGATGAAAAGGGTGTTTTTTTGATGAAAACTTGTGGATGTAGAATGAAATGTTCTATTTGTTGATTTATATATTTAGATATTTTCTCCAATATAATGGATTTGACTAGGCAGTGTTTGGGTAAAAAAGTTGATGGGAAGAGAAATGGGGTACATTTTGCTGTTTTAAGAACTAATTGAGATCACATACAATCGTACCCAATTCGATGGAATTGTTTGATCTTAAGAAGAATCTTCTATAGTTTCGCATAATTTCGCAAATGAGGGGTAAACATTCTTTGTATTGACATTCTGTTGAACTCAAAATTTTAAATACTGCAGGGTACCCGAGTAAACATTATCGTTGGTTCTCATGTTTGGGTTGAAGATCAAGAATTAGCATGGTTAGATGGGCAGGTTTCTCAAATCAATGGTGAAGAAGCTGAAATTCAGACTTCTGATGGGAAAACTGTAAGTACTTTAATTTATGATGTCAATTCTACAATCCTTATATATGTAATCTGGCATATGGCCCTGCCAATAGGCCAGACCACTTCTATCTTAAAATATGTTTAGCCTGTTTGAATAATTTTTCCCTCTCTCTGTGTATTTGGATGTATTTATGTATGCTTATATAAGTTGTTCCAAAAGGGCCGAGCCCAATTATGATAGATACAAAACCCTAACAAAACCTAACCCCTATTTTATTGATGCACATTACAACTTGATCACAATCTAACTGACATTCACCAGCTGATTTACTAACAGATTTTACTTTTGAACTTTGGGTTTCAATACAATGATGGTTACGGACAGAACAGAGGGGCTGGTTTTGTTCCATCCCTAGTCCATATTAAGGCCCTCCCATCCCCTTTACCCTATGACTGGCATCATCCATGTGGGCTAACACAGTTTTCAAATTGAAAATGGCTCTCTCCTTAAGTTTATATACATGTGTTATATGTCACATTTTCTTTTCTGTATCTTATGTCTTTTGCTTCATAGCTTTCTCTCTTCCGAAGATTTGCTAGTCCCAGAATTATAATTTACTTTTTCATCTTGCTTTTTATTTTGATACAATTTTTGGAAGAAGTTATATTATCTTCATAATTACATTCTGTTTATTGTTTGTTTGTAGAGTAGCGTACTCAATTCTCCAAAAGTACAGGAGAGATTCTCTCTCTCTCTCTCTCTCTCTCTCTCTCTCTCTCTCCCCATATGCATAACTATACACATATATTTATACATGTATATACACTTATGCATTTCCTATGCAAACTATTTTTAACAAATTCTTTCCTGTATCTGCAACCCAACAACCAGATTTACTACTGCCAACTCTTCTCTACATATGTTACATGATCCAGATGTATGCACCAGTGGTTTCAGTTTACACTTATAAACTTATGATGCTTTCCCTCTTTCAAATTCATACAAATAGTTGCAGGACAAACACAACTATTTCTCAAAAAAAAAAAAAAAAAAAAAAAAAAAAAAAAAAAAAAAAATCCCCACTGTTTTGTTTGATAAATAGCTTTATACAGAATTTTGATTATGTTCCATATTAATATTTTTCAGGTTGTTTCACATTTATCAAAACTTTACCCAAAGGATACGGAAGCTCCTGCGGGTGGAGTTGATGACATGACCAAGCTATCTTATTTGCATGAACCTGGAGTTCTGCAGAACTTGTCAACTAGATATGAACTCAACGAAATTTATGTGAGCAAGCAGTTGGACCTATATTTTCTCTTCTTCCTTGCCATTTGCATTTCAGCTAATGCTAGTTCTAAGATCTATACCTCTAATCTTTGAGTGCCATATTTGACCTAACCTTTAAATATTATGCAGACATACACTGGAAATATTCTTATTGCTATAAACCCATTTCAAAGATTGCCACATCTTTATGATGGTCACATGATGGAGGAATACAAGGGTGCACCATTTGGTGAGCTAAGCCCACATGTTTTTGCAGTTGCGGATGTCGCTTACAGGTGAGCTCCTAATTGTGTTTTATAGAGGAAGTGTGAGTTCTCACAACTTAGGATGTATATATTATGATAATGAATTGTGGGATACAGGGCAATGATTAACGAGGGAAAAAGTAATTCAATTCTTGTTAGTGGTGAAAGCGGTGCTGGTAAAACTGAAACAACAAAAATGCTTATGCGATATCTCGCATATATGGGTGGGCGCGTCGCAACTGAAGGGCGGACGGTTGAACAACAAGTTCTAGAAGTAAGAATAATGAGCTAGCTTTATTTGTAAATCAATATATGTGTTTTTTTATTAGGTATTCTTTTTTCTTTTTTCTTTTTTTTTTTGTGTTGAAATACTATGAATCATTTCAGTATTAATCTGAATTGTTTTGCACCAATTATTGTGACTGCAGTCGAATCCAGTTCTTGAAGCATTTGGCAATGCTAAAACTGTTAGAAATAACAATTCCAGGTGAGATACTATAAAATACATTCCATTTTGAGAAAAATTTGTTGTCTCTTGGTTTTGGTCATCTGATATGTCATTGAATTTGATGGTTAATAGGTTAGTAAATTGAAGAACTGTTCTCTTTCCATTAGTTACTATGTCTCTATTTTTGTTGTGTATCTTTGACATCTAAATAGTTTTTTGTTTTTGTGCTGTATGTTCACCCTGAATTTCATTAAATTTGACAGCAGTGTGTATGTTGTAGTGTGTTCTCATGTATATATACTGCTGCAGTCGTTTTGGAAAATTTGTTGAGATCCAATTTGATAAGCAAGGAAGGATATCAGGGGCTGCTATCAGAACCTACCTTCTTGAAAGATCCCGGGTTTGCCAAATTTCTGATCCGGAGCGTAATTACCACTGTTTTTACCTTATTTGTGCGGCGCCACCTGCGGTATTATGAGCCAATAAATGCCTTTACATTTTCATTATGTGCATTCACTGATAACAGCATTGAAGAAATTTTTTATTATGTTTTTTTTTTTCCCAATACTTTCCAGGACATTGAGAAGTATAAATTAGGTGACCCTAAATCATTTCACTATCTTAACCAATCTAGCTGTTACGAGCTTGTTGGTGTAAGTGATGCTCATGACTATCTTGCCACTAGGAGGGCTATGGATATTGTTGGCATTAGTGAACCTGAACAGGTAGAGCCTCAACTTACACCAGCTGTATCTTTTGCTTATTTTTCATTTTTTGAAAGCCATCACAGGGTCATTTTCCTGATGGACATTCTTTTTCAGGAAGCAATTTTTAGAGTTATTGCTGCTATTCTTCATATTGGTAATATCGATTTTGCAAAGGGGCAGGAAGTTGATTCTTCAGTTTTGAAAGATGACAAATCTAAGTTCCATCTCAAAATGACAGCTGAGCTTCTCATGTACGATGATATGTTGCTATAATCTTGGAAATGGTATGATTTTCTTCATGTGCTTCTCATATGTTAACCTTTTTCTCTATATTCTTATTTCAGGTGTGATCCTCAGGCTTTAGAAGATGCACTTTGTAAACGTGTGATGATAACCCCTGAAGAAGTTATTAAAAGAAGCCTCGATCCTCTTGGTGCTACAGTTAGTAGGGATGGCTTAGCAAAGACAATATATTCCCGCTTATTTGATTGGTAAGTTTTTGCAGTGTGAGCATTTACCAGGATCCACTGTTTCTTTTATGCAGGAATATTGTCGTCTTCTTTTTTTTTTTTTTTTTTTTTTTTTTTTTTTTTTTTTTTTTTTTTTTTTTTTTTTAACTCTCAAGAAACAGACACCTGGTGTTAAAGTTCTCAAGTCTTTATTTACAGGCTCGTGGATAAAATTAATTCCTCAATTGGGCAAGACCCGAACTCAAAGTCACTGATTGGGGTCCTTGATATCTATGGTTTTGAAAGCTTTAAGAGCAACAGGTAATAACTGATAAAAGAAAATTTTTAAATTTTTTTGGAAAAATATAATATTGATGATATTATATGTATTTCCCCCCTTTTAAATCAGCATAATTTTTTGCACTTTTTAACCTCAATAGATGATATTGTGCAGCTTTGAGCAATTCTGCATTAATTTCACAAATGAGAAGTTGCAACAGCATTTCAACCAGGTAAGATTTCACACCCTATGTGGGTAGGTCAATATTCGTTTAATCTTGCAATATATCTAATTCACCTGCATGTTCTACTTCTCAGCACGTGTTTAAGATGGAGCAGGAAGAGTATACAAAAGAGGCAATTGATTGGAGCTACATAGAATTCGTTGATAATCAGGATGTGTTGGATCTTATTGAAAAGGTCCCTTACTTCTCTCTGACAGTTGTTGATTTGTAAAATTTTAACAGAAAAAAAATCAAAAATATGTTGTCTCCTTTGCTCCTCTATTCAATTTTTAATGTGATTACTCTAAATAGTTATAATTCTTATATGTGCTATTGTTTTTCAAGCCTAGAAAAGAGACTAAACCCACTGAATACAACCCAAAAGCCCACACAGAGAGAGAGAGACAGAACAAATCTACATCATACTTCAAAATCACTACTATTTAACATTCACCAAATTTGCACCATCATCCAAAATGGTGGTTGCGGCGGTCAAAATCACTACTATTTAACATTTTGATTTTGTTAACACGGTAATGAGAACAATGAGGGCTTTTCCTCGTAATTTCTTCTGGTCACTCTTCTTGGATAGCATAACCACTTAGGTCATCATTTTTAGGAAGGATTCCAACATTTTGATCTTGCATTTAAAGACAATCTTCAGAATGAATGATCACACTTTTTTTTCACTCTCTAAGTTTCTCTACACAACTTTTGATTACAGAATTCTTTTGATTTTGGATCAAATACAACTGCAGAAATAAGAATTTTTGTGATTACTGAGTAAAATAAAAAAATTTGATATAGAAGATTACAAATGTACTGTAGCTTCCTACAGATAATATGTCCAACATATGAGATCTACTATGGTTTTGCATTATATTGAACTGCTATACTTACGCATGTGCGTAAGAGTCAATAAAACAATGTTAAACGTGTATTGAAGTATAGAAGAAAATGAGTTAAACACTTTTTTTTCTTTGTTTTTGGTCCAAAAGTGAAATCATGGTATGTTTTATTCAACAAATTTGCTTCTGTTAAAGCTGGAAGTATATATATTTTAGAGAGCTGTTAAATGAAGAGAAACAAAATCTATATATCCTTTAATGTGTTACTATTTGTCATATTAAAACCATGATGTAAGCATGTGACTTTGCCAAGTTATTCTAGATTGAGATGGAGTTGAGCATTATAGGCTTTTTATTAGGTCTTGACACGGTCAAGGGGAAGCCAAATCCGATTGATTGTGGGCCCAATAAACCCTAATGGCCCTAAACCCCAATGGCCTGATCTTCAATCTATAGTGAATCAATTGTAAAACAAGGAAAAAGACAGTAATTCTCTTACCTATTGCTCGTAGATACTAGATCCACCATCAATGCCTTCAGTCCAATGGGAGATATCTCAACCAAGGGAGAAGAAAGAAGAAGAAAGTTCTCAAAGCTAATTTGATTAAAATACATGAAAAAAATTACAAGAAATGCCTGTGACGTCACCGCACAATTGTATATGTAGATTTGTAAAGCCCTAAATCTAAGACTACATCATCACCACTCATCATAAATAGAAAATGCCCATTTGAAAAATCCTAATGCATGTGAAATAAGGAAAGCAGATAAGAATAGAATAGTGCGACTTGGCAACAACTTTAAGTTTACAATCTCTTTGGTTTCTTCTGGAGAAATTCAAATCAATTCATCCTAAAAGACTCCTAAGTTCAAGGCTACCCATTACAACTCTAGTAAAGAAAGAAAATGTTTTCATATCAATTGGAGAGTTTCCAATTTCAAATTACTTTCCGAAGGGGTTATTAGACGTCCATCTTTCAGAGGAGCTATGGGTCCCACTTGCATATCATGTAGAGCCTAGTAGAAGTTACAAGCCTAGATCTTCCTAGATCTAGGGTTTTATTTGAGAAATAGAAGAGAAAGAAGAGGAATTTCGAGAAGCAGCAATAGAACTAACCATCTAATTAGGTCAGTCAATCTTTTCTATATGGCCATTCCATTATTTCTAAAAATTATGAAAAGGTCCCTCAAGTTCCTAAGATTTACATGAAAGCCCCTGAACTTTCCTAATGTTTACATAAAAGTCCTTAACTCATTCTGTGACTCACACCCCCCTTCCCCCCCTTAAGTTGATGCATAAATATTTGATATGCCCAGCTTGGAAAGAACAAAATGTAACTTAGCTTTATTTATTTCCTTGGTGAAAAAGTCTGCGAGCTGATCTTCAGTAGGAACTTGTACCTGTACCACATCCTTCTTCTCAATCTTTTTTACGAATAAAATGGAAATCCACTTCTACATGTTTTGTTTTCTCATGGTAGACAAGATTATTAGCTAATTTAGTCACTGATGCACTATTAGAGTAGATACACATTGGACCACTTTGCTTGAATCCTAACTCTTAACAATATCCTTTGCCACAATAGCTCACAACATCCATGAGCTACAACTCTGTACTCGGCTTCTACACTACACGTGGCAGTAACAACTAGCTTTTTGCTTTTCCATGACACTACATTTCCTCCGATTATCGTTCAATAGCCCGTTCTTGACTTTCTATCTGATAATGATCCAGCCCAGTCAGAATCAGTGAAGGCTATTGCCGTAGCATGACCATGATACTTGTACATAATTCCTTGGCCTGGTGTTCCTTTCAAATATTTAAGAATCCTATGCACTGCTATTAAATTATTAGTTATTGGAGCATCCATAAACCGACTTACCAAACTGATAGCATAGGAAATATCGAGTCTTGTAATAGTGAGATAAATAAGCTTTCCCACCAATCTCTAATACATCCCTTTTTCTTCAAGCAGTTCCCCACTTTCTACGTGTAGACTATGGTTCTGTTCAATTGGAGTGTCTGCAGGCTTCTTACCAAGTTTTCATGTTTCTGCAAGAAGATAAGGACATATTTTCTTTGAGACATGACAATTCCAATTTTTGACCTTGCCACTTTGATTCCAAGGAAATACTTCAATAATCCTAGATCCTTGATCTCAGACTCTGTTCTGAGGAAATTTTTTTAGTTTGAAAATCTCACCATCGTCATCTCCTGTGACAACTATGTCATCAATGTACACCACAAGTATAACAACTTTCATGTTTCTCCTTTTTACAGAGACAATATGATCTGCATCGCACCTTGTAAACCCGAATTTGATTACACCTTCGCTGAGTCCCTCAAACCAGGCTCATGGTGATTGTTTTAGTCCATATAAAGACCTTTCAAGAAAACAAACTTTATTCTGTTGACCTTTGACAAAAAATCCTGGTGGAGGATCCATGTAAATCTCTTCCTTCAAGTCCCCATGGAGAAACACATTTTTCACATCCAGTTGGTATAGGCCAATTAAAGTTCGCTGTCAGGGATAAAATTACTTGGATAGAAGTCAATTTTGCTATTGGAGAAAATGTTTCAAAATAATCAACTCCATAAGACTGAGTAAATCCTTTAGCAACAAGTCTTGCTTATACCTATTAATTGTGCCATCTGGCTTGTATTTAAAGGTATATATCCATTTGCATCCAACTGTACGTTTCCGTTCAGGAAGAGTAGTAAGCTCCCATGTATTGTTTTTCTTTAGAGCATTTAGTTTTTTTTTTTTTTATCATTGCCTCTTTCACTTAGGACGTGAGAGGGCCTTAGAAACATGTTTAGGTATACATTCAGTGGCTAGGTTAGAGACAAATACATGAAAAACAGGTGATAGACTATGATAAGAAATAAAGTTTTATATGGGATGGTGAGTAACACATGATCTTGTGCTTTTTCTCAAGGGAATGGGAATATCTAAATCATAAGGGGAAGTACCTGGGTGAGGGATAATCTCTGACTAAGGTGGAGCAGTGGGAAGAGATGAGGGATCTGGATTTGGCATATCAGATGATGATGGTATAGATGAGAACACCAGTCCCCCTTTTTTCTTCCCTTGGATTAAACTTGCAACGGCTCCTTTAACTTGTTGATTTTCTCTTGTTCTACATGCTGTAACTTTGTATCTGTCTCAGATACTGATTGTGGATATGCCAGAGGGGTGACAAAATCAAGTAGATGTAAACTATTCTCTTCACTTTTCTCATATATGAGTTCCTCGTTTGTGGATGAATAGAAAGGAACTTCTTCACAAAAACTCACTTCCATTGTAACATAGATTCGGACCTTCTTTCCTGGAGCATAGCACTTGTAGCCTTTCTAACCACTAGGTTACCCCACAAATATGCATTCAGTAGCCTTTGGATCTAGTTTATGCTGATTATGTTTCGGGACATGTACAAAGCAAGTACACCTAAACACTTCGGTGGAACTTGGAACAATGGTATACTAGGACATGATACTTCTATCGGACTCTTCCTTTCCAGTGGCCTTGAAGGCATTCTGTTTATCAGATATGCATCAGTTAAGACACCATCTGACAAAAAATGTTTTGGAACATTCATTTCAAATATGAGTTTTCGGGTGATGCCTATTCTTACGTTCAACCATCCCATTCCATTCTCGAGTAAACGTACATGAAGCTTGTGATTCAATTCCGTTTTCATTGAAGTACATCTGAACGTCTTGTGAGGTATATTCTCCCCCATTGTCTGATATGAGAGCTTTGATTTGCTTATTAAATTGGTCTTCCACCATTTTATAATATTTTTTTATAACACCATTTTATAATATGTTTTGAAAGTATGCAAAACCTCATTCTTTGATTTCATCAAATACACCCACGTGACCCAAGTTGCATCATCAATAGAAGTAAAAAAATAAAAAAACGATGCCCATAAATAGAAACAACATGAGCATACCACATGTTAGAGTGAATTAAATCAAATGGACTGGTATTTTTTTTATTAAGATCCATTGAAATCACGGTTCTTTTATTTTTTCAAACTGATATGCATAACATCTCAAAACACTATCGTTTTTTATTTTGAATGTTCAAAAACGAAAAATTCCCAAGACACTGTAGTGGCACACGGCCAAGATGACAATGCCACCTTCTCATCAGTTGGTCCGGTTTGTAAAACTTTAGATTCTGTCCTGTTCAGATGTAGGGTATAAAGAGTTCTCACTACCACCACCAATCCTCTGTCCCATCCGCAGATCCTAGAAAACACAATAAGCCGGATATAAAATGACACGGCAATTAAGATTTTTGGTTAGAGCACTAACAGACATAAGATTAAAAGGGAATCGAGGAACATGGAGAATTAATGACAAAGAAAGGTCGAGTCCATTTCCCAACTACTGGAGCGTAGGAAGCATTAGCGATTCTCACCTTTCCTTGATTGGTAGCAGTCTAGAACAAAAAATCTAAACATGTACTTGCCACATGATCCGTAGCCCCTGAATCAATAAACCACGTAGATGAACAGGCAGAAGATGCACATGCCGTACGATTATGAGAAGTCACACTGGCTGATGAATCCTGAGGCAAGCCTTCTAAAGCTGCCAACCTCTGTCGAAGAACTGAAAGTTCATCCTTCCAATGCTAATTGCTTGTCTCTTGCTCTGTGGTATCAGTAGGACGTTCCACTTCTGGTGGTGATGCGGACACATTCCAAGGCATACCATTCAAATCTCAATAAGTCTCTCTGGTACAACGATATCATCCACAATGGATACAATAAAGTTTGTCACAATCAGTGTTAGGTTGTCCACCATATCCACAGCCAATACCAGGAGGCCCACGTCCATGACCAGCACCACGTCCTCCAATGCGGTTACCTCCATGACCATGGACTCTGCCTCCACTATATCCTATATTCGTCATTGTGTTACTCACATTACAATTTGCAAGGGCGGATCGATCAAGTACTATATCTTGTTTGACATCCATCACCATCCTATGACTTTCTTCTCCTTGTAATAAGGCAAATATTGTGCTCATAGGATGCGAAGGATCTTGGCTTGTTGCCTGTGCACAAATAGTCTGAAATTCTGGGTTAACACCTCGCAATAGCTCGAATATGTGTTGATCATCTACCAACTTTCCTTCCTTCGTGGCACAACATAGTTCATGACTCATACATCTCCAATTCTTTCCATAAAGCCCTAAACTTGGAATAATAGTTGCCAATCGAGAGACTACCTTGTTTGAATGCTGCAATCTCCTTTTTCAATTCGAACTCTGGCATTATTCCTCTTCTGGGCATAGGCAGTCTTGATGGAACCCCATAGTTCTTTTGCAGTATCCAAATATTTAAAACCTTTTGCAAATCCTCCTTCCATTAAATTCAGAATCCAATTCATGACTAACATATTTTCGGAGAACCAATCTGAATATTCTGGATCATCCTTATTGGGTTCTTGAATGCTCCCATCAATGTATCCGAGTCTCCCTGACTCCCCAGTGGCCATTCTAGCAGAGTAGGACCAATCTTTATGGTTGGTTCCATTTAAGAGTTCTGGTGTTATCTTGACATTCATACTTGCAATATTAGGAATTTGCAGAGTTGATGTAGAGGAGGTATCAATTTTAGACTCCATTAAAAAAAATCTTACTAACTCAAACACAGAATGTATATTTCTCAAATCTGTCACAAACAGCAACTGCAATCAACTATCATGAAGCATGAACAACACCCAGATTACACCACAGAAGCCATACATGGTACTTTCAATGCATAAAAAACAGGTCACTGAAGCCCTATGTAGTGCTGTCGACATGACTGAAGTGCTTACGAACACTCAATCTACAAACCGCTGCAACAAACATTACAATCGACCTCTTACAGTGAAGAGCCAACCCAGAAAATACTTGCTCTTAGCCCAAAACAGGAACTCCACTAGTCGACTCTTCACGGTATGGAAACGACCCAGCCGAACATGTATATGATGTTCGGCTGGAGTGGAATCCCCTTCAATCCTCTCTTTTATCTAATCTGATCTATAAAGAGAAGAAAGATGAAAGTCTAGTGCTCCTTTCAAAGCTCTGATACCAAGTTACAAGCCTAGATCTTCCTAGATCTAGGGTTTTATTCAAGGATAAAAAAAAAAAGATATAAAAATGAAAGAAACAGGAAAAAGAGAAGAAAGAAGAGGAATTTCAAGAAGCCACAAAAGAACTAAATAACCAATTAGGTCAGTTGTGTAACAGTATAGAAAGAAGGAAGAGAAGAAATTTGCAGGAAATGGTCTTGCAATAATAAAAGGACTAAATAACCAATCCTGTCCCAATAGAGGATCCACTATCCACTTTTATATTGTCATGAAAGAATATACCCTTTTCTTCAATAAAAGGAAATAAGAATAAAAAATCTGTTGTACATTGTTTTGACTAAGTCCCACACGTGGGATATTATACAAGCTATACATGGGCATAGACATTATATTTGATGAGTTATCTTCTACACTCCCCTTCAAATTGATGTGGGAAGACACAAAACATCAATTTGCTAGTGAGATCATTATAACGAGTTTTGGGAAGTGCTTTTGTGAATATATCCGCCAACTGATTATGAGTGGAGACAAGAGGTAAAGTTATATTCTCAGTAACAACATGCTGATGGATGAAGTGACAATCAATCTCAATATGCTTTGTCCGTTCATGAAAAACCAGATTGTTTGCGATTCTAGTGGAACTGGTATTGTCCGCATAAAGAGGTGTAGAAGTACCAACAAGGACACCCAATTCATAGAGAAGATGGCGTAGCCAATTGATTTCAGCACCAGCAGAGGATATTGCCCGATATTCTGCCTCAGCAGAAAACTTTGAAATGGTGGTTTGCTTCTTGCACTTCCAAGAAATCAGAGATTCCCCAAGAAACATAAACCTGCCAGTAGTAGATCTCCCAATATCTGGGCAGCCAGCCCAGTCAGCATCCGTATAAGCTGGTAAGTGCAGAGAAGCACCGGACGGCTAGAAGAGACCATGGTCAAGAGTGCCTTTAACATACCGGAGAATGCGCAAAGCAGCAGCAAGGCGAGGCTTGTGGGGATTGCTAATAAATTGGCCAACTGTATAAACCGCATGAGAAATATCCAGCCTAGTCATAGTTAAGTAGAGCAGACTACCAATGATCCGTTGAAAAATGGAGGGATCATTCAGGGGAGGGCCATCATCCATACTGATTTTGCTATTCAATTCCATAGGTGTATCAAAGATGTTAGCATCATCAAGCCTAGCCGAAGTGATCAAATCCGTATCATACTTACGTTGATGAACCCTAATGCTTGATTTGTTACGCACAAACTCAAGACCTAGAAAGTAAGTGAGAGGACCTAGATCCTTCATTCTGAAATGGCGATTAAGCTGGTGTTTGAGAGCAGTAATGCATGCAACATCATTGCCACTGATAATCATATCACCAATATAAACCAAACCAAGCCTTTTCCCACTAGGTGGGGTCAACTATATGGATTTGACGACGCCAATCAAATCTGCTTAGGGCCATGTCCTCCGTTAGATCCATCTAGGCAATGTCATGTTTGATGGTTTATTTCTTACTTCTCTTGGGTCTCCTTCTCCCTCTCGTACTCCTAGTAATCTCCATGCTTTCACACCTTTTAACAGGTGCCTCTGTTGGACGCCTTCTAACATGGCCAAACCATCTCAGTCGATTTTCTCTCATTTTATCTTCAATCGGTGCTATTCCTACTTTGCCCCTAATCTCCTCGTTTCTAATCCTATCTCTCCTTGTGATCCCGCACATCCATCTTAGCATTCTCATCTCTGCAACTTCCATCTTCTTAATATGATTATGCTTTACTGCCCAACACTCTGATCCATATAACAACGCTGGACGTACCGCCACCTTATAATACTTTCCTTTAACCTTGAGGGGGACTTTCTGATCACACAAGACGCCCGAAGCACTCCTCCATTTGATCCACCTGACCTAAATCCTATTGCTTACATCAGTATCAATCCCTCCATCCTGTTGCACCATAGATCCAAGGTATCTAAAGTTTTCTTTCTCTATGATCTTTTGTGTGCCCAAACTTACTTCTATGTTACCAGGTGTCCTACTTTGACTAAACTTGCATTCTATATATTCCGTCTTGCATCGACTTAGCCTAAACCCTTTAGTCTCTAACGTTTTCCGCCACAATTCTAGCTTAGCATTCACTCTTTCTCTCGTCTCATCCATTAAAACAATGTCATCTGCAAATAACATACACCACGGCACCTCATCCTGGATATGTCTTGTAATCTCATCCATAACTAGGGCAAACAAGTACGGGCTTAATGCTGAGCCTTGGTGTAGATCAATCGTAATAGGAAACTCTTTAGTCTCTCCGCCAGTCGTTCTTATAGATATCACGACTTTATCATACATATCCTTTATCGCCTCAATATATGCGACACACACTCTTTTCTTTTCCAATACTCTCCATAGAATCTCCCTAGGAACCCGGTCATAGGCCTTCTCCAAGTCAATGAACACCATATGTAAACCTCTCTGACCTTTTCTATACTGTTCCATTAACCTTCTCAGGAGAAAGATAGCCTCCATGGTTGATCTCCCAGGCATGAAACCAAATTGATTCTCTGAAACGTTTGTTGTTCTTCTTAATCTTCTCTCAATAACTCTCTCCCATAATTTCATCGTATGGCTCATTAATTTAATCCAGCGGTAGTTCGCACAGTTCTGAATATCTCCTTTGTTCTTGTATATGGGTATAAGAATACTTTTCCTCCATGCATCAGGCATCTTTTTGCTCTTTAGCACTATATTAAAAAGCTTTGTCAACCAACTTATGCCATCCTCCCCCAAGCACCTCCAGACCTCAATAGGGATACCGTCTGGCCCAACCGCTTTCCAATTCTTCATCCTTTTCAATACTTCTTTAACTTCTTCCCTACTGATTCTCCTATAGAACATATGATTCGATTCTTCTCTAGAAATGGTAAGCTACCCCAATTGTATGTCACTACTACTGTTTTCGTTAAATAACTTGTAGATATAGCTCTTCCAATGCTCCTTATATAGGAGCCCTTCACTGTCCATCTAAGAAAAATGGAACTATCAGAATGACTCTGACAAAATCCAGATTGAAGGATTGCTGCCCGAAATTTATCGAACCATGCCATGGGAGCATGCTTAAGTCCATAAAGAGATTTCCACAACTTACAAACATGCTTTGGAGGATAAACATAACTCGGAGGTGGCTTTAAATAAACAGTCTCTTGCAAGTCCCCATGAAGAAATGCATTTTTGACATCCATTTGCTATAGAAGCTAGTTGCGGGCTGCAGCTACACAAAGAAGGGTGCGAACGGTGGTCATTTTAGCCACTGGTGCAAAGGTCTCTTCATAGTCAATCCCATATTCCTGCTAATAACCCTGCGCAACCGACTGGCTTTGTAGCGATCGAGACTCCCATCTGAGAGTGAAATTTTACGGAATAGATCCATTTATTGCCAATAATAGATGCCCCTTCAGGGGCCCGTACCGATTCCCATGTTTTGTTTGCTTCAAGAGCAAGCAACTCTTCATTCATAGCATCCTGCCAGTATGCGATCGTCAGGGCCTGTGAATATGAGGTGAGTATAGAAGCACTATCTAAAGAAGTAAAAGAGCAGGAAATCCTTATCGGTCAGGGGTAACTGGAGGACGACTAGAGTGTCGCAGAGGGATGATACTATCAAAAGAAGCATTAATACATGAAGGTGCAGTAGGCGGCACTGGGAGATGATTAGGAGAAGGAGGCACCATAGTAGGAACCGTTTTACGCCAGACAGAAACTTTGGTAATAGTTGATGGAGAAGCAGACTTAGGGAATTGTGGCAAATAGGACACAACAGTAGGATGACTATCCAAACGCAAAGAAGAGAAAGGAATACGTTCTAAGAAGATCACATTACGAGATATTTGCATGCGTTTTTCGGACTGATTATAACACAAAAACCCCTTCTGTTCATTACTGTAGCCAAGAAAGATGCATTTGGCAGCCTGTGGTGATAACTTAGTGTGTTTGGTAGGTGGAAGATGAACAAAGCACAAGCAACCAAAAACATGCAAGTGAGAGTATGAAGGGGCATGACCAAAGAGAGCTTTATAAGTAGTCTTTCCTAGAATGAAATTAGGAAGACGATTGATAAGATACACAACAGTCTTTGCAGCATCACACCAAAAATTGGGAGGAACTAAGGATGCAATTAGAAGTGTATGAACAGCTTCAAGAAAGTGTCTGTTCTTTTTTTCCGCAACTCAAGTATACGAACATGATTTTTGGTGAAGAATGCTTTTATCAGAAAGGAAGGTAGAGAAATCATGAGATATGTATTCTCCACCTGATTCTGATCTAAGAATTTTGATTGCTTTCTTAAATTGGGTTTGGACCATACTGTAAAACGTTTGGAAAATAGAAAATACTTCAGATTTAAAGCGCATGAAATAAATCCAAGTATAACGGGAATGATTATCAATAAAGGTCACATAATACTTAAAACCCCGCCCTACTCAGGTTAGGTGCAATTCCCTAAACATCAGTGTGAATAATGTCAAATGATGCCAATGCATGAGAATGATGAATAGGAAAAGGCAAAATATGACCCTTACTTAAGCAACACGTTTCACACTTTGATTGAAGTAAAGAGGACATCATTTTATTATCAATAGTAGATTCTAAACAACCAATCTTAAACAAAAAAATAAAATGAGTACTGTTCACATGACCAAGACGTCGATGCCACACAGTCCACGATTTATTGAAATTATTAGATAAAGCAAATAAGGAATGATGTCCAATGTCCAACAGAAACAGACGACCCAGTTTGTTGCCCCTGTATAACACAACCAGAGGAAGAAAAGTTAACACTATATCCATCTACAATAAGTTATCCTATAGAAAGTAAATTGGTTGATAATTTTGAAATAAAGTAGACATTGGGAAGGATGATTGACTGGCCAGAGGCACTAGATAAAGTAATAGTACCAACTTCAGAAATGAGTAATTGATCTCCATTAGCAGTGGTTATTTTTTTCTTTTCCAAGGTAAGGTTGAGAGTCTATATAGCTATGTTCACAGATGTCATGTGGTTTGAGCTCTTGAATCAAAAAACCATGTGGATGGGGTGATAGAGGAAGAAAGAGAGGCTGGAGAATGAAAGGCAAGAAATGCTATAGGAGAATGAGTTTGATACCGACCACCATTAAAGCCCATGGATGTATATGTTGAGGTCACCATGTTTTGAATCAGTTTTTGAATCTGGGTAGGAGTCATGGATACAGCCTTGGAAGAGGTGTTTCCCACATCAGATAAAGGTACTTGAGCCTGAAATGCAGCTGGAACATTCTGTCTTGGCAAATTGGAAGAAGTTTTCTTCTGTTGTGCCTCATTCCTTCGTTGTAAGCTGCGACAGTCATCAATAAGATGACCAGAGCATTTGCAATATCTGCAAACTAGTTGCTTGCGACAATTTTTGGCAATATGACCGAAGCCTTTGCATTCATAACATTAAGTAGGCTTTTGAATTGGGGTTGCCAGAATAACAAAATCAGCAGGAAGAGGCGCAAGGAAGGCCTTTGGTTCTTCAAGAACGGCACACTATGAGGTTAGTCGAAGTTCTTCTCGAAGGACTTTTTGAAAACAAGTATCAAGATTAGGAGAGACTTCTTTATTCATGAGAGCATACTGAATAGATTCAAATTCTGGTCTTAGATTCATAAGAAACTAGCTAATGTGAGTGTCCTATTGTTATTTAAGAGCCTCAGACATAAATCCAGAAGAAACGGTTTGAATCAGCATAGAATCCCTTTCAGTCCATAAGGTGAGAAAACCATTAAAATACTCGTACACAGATTTATCCCCTTGACTATATTTAGTAATTTCAATATCTAAGTGAAACTTTCGGGCTTTATTGGTTTGATGGTAGACCTTCTTGAGATGATCCCACATATCAGCTGCTGCAGTATAGGCTTGAAGAGCAACGGCAAGAGAGGGACCAATAGATTTAAGTTTCCAAGTGACTACTTTAGCATTTTCCTTGAACCAGATGGTTAAGGCTTTTGTGTCAGTAGTACTTGTAGTAGTAGGCTTAGTTATTGATCCATCAAGATAACCAAATAACCCTTGGCCTTCTACAAAACTCTTTAGATGGAAGGACCAGGCCATATAATTATTCCCATTAAATTTAATTGGAATAAGATCATATTTTTTTCCTTATTTCCAAATGCAGCAGAATAATAAATCAACAGAGAGAGAGAGGAGTGATTTTCAACACATAAATCAGCAAGCAAGTTAAAACCAGAGCCCCACATTTTGAGAAATTTTTCCTCAAATAAGCAATAGACAGCCAACATGCAATGAATCAGCAAAAACAAAATAAAAAAAAATTGATCTGATGTGCGATGATTTTACTAACCAAGCAGGAAAAATGCAGATTGAGTGGCTGATGTAATCATCCAACAATAAATAGCACAGAACAGTCCAGTTTAAGAAAAACAGATCAAGGTTGATCTTCTTGGAAGAGCTCAAGTGTACTTCCTCTAATCGAAATTTGATGGGTATTGGATACAGATCCATAAATCTAGACGGTCTTGATGAAATATATTTGAGAAATAACACCCAAAATTGACAGAGGAAGAAGTGGAAACTACCTCAAATGGTGATGGAAAAATCCAGTAAAATCTTCAAAATAACCCTGAAGGACTGTTGATCACAATCATGGAAGCCGCTAGCGATAAGTGATTGATCAGGAGTGGGCTAGCGTTGATTTGGGGCACTCCAGACAATATCAGCAACAATAAAGAGAAGAATCACGCCAGGAAGAAGTACTTGATCGATGAGAGATGAGGGATTTCTCAAACTAAGAATAGGCAACTCTCCAGAACCAAGGCTCTGATACCATGTAACTGTATAGAAAGAAGGAAGATAAGAGATATGGAGGAAATGGTCATGTCCCAATAGAGGATCCAATATCCAGTTTTATCTTGTCATTGTGCCTAATCAAACCCTGTAACAATGCTATAATTGCAATCATAATAATGAAAGAATATATTCTAATCTTCTATACGTGGTAGTAAGAATAGAAAATCTGCTGTACATTGTTTTGACTAAGTACCACACGTGGGATATTATACAAGCTATACATGGGCCTAGTTGAGTTGGGCCTGGACCTTATATTTGTTGAGTTATCTTCTAGAAGTTGATCCTTTTTATGTGGTTATTTCATTATTTCTGAAAATTACAAAAAGGTCCCTCAAGTTCCTAAGATTTACATGAAAGCCCCTGACCTTTCCTAATATTTACATAAAAGTCCCTAACTCATTTGGTGACTCACAATAGTAGATTAGTGCTCACATGGGGTCGCTATGTGTCTATTAAGGGTTTGGTTTGATCTAAATTGAGTTTGTCTTAGGTCCACATTAAATTTAGGATTTTTATTGTCTAATTTTCCTTAGGTCCATTCAAATTTTGACCTAAGCCATTTTTTCTTGATTGGGCCCCGATTGAGATTGGTCAAGAGACCATTCGACCGATAGTGACCCAAATAATTGAGGGCCGGATTAGTCACAGGATGTCAGGATCCATCAAATTTGGACCATTAGCTTCTGCATCTGGTCTTTCGGTTATTTGAGTAAGAAGGCTCTGTGTTATTTCATGAAGTTTAGAAAACCATATTCCTTCCTTTTATATTTGGGTGATTCTAGCTAATGCCATCCTCTATGGCCAAATTAGTTTTCAGTTACCGTGTTTCATTTTTGATATGAAATTTGAGAGTACTGACTCATAGGTATTGTTTGTTTGCATGACCAAGTTGAATTTGGACTGTTTAACAAGTTTTTTTATTTTGTGGGTGGGGAGGGGGGGACTTCAATTTAGTTCTTTGGGATTGGACATGTTCTCTTTTAATCTAAATGTTACATTCTCACACATATATTTACTTTATGTGTCTTCCTTATGCAGAAACCCGGAGGAATAATTGCGCTGCTTGATGAAGCTTGGTAGGACAGTCTTACTTTCACCTTTGAATGATATTCTTTTTTTTATTCATATCCTTCTGAGTAAAGGTGATCATGACAGGAGACTAGTTCTTGTTTTAATTGAGTACAAAAATATGGAAATTAAAATTCTCAGTACAAAGGATAAGTTTTACTTTTTCTTTAAAATTGGATTTGCTTTTGTTCTATTTCCAGCATGTTTCCAAAGTCAACACATGAAACATTTTGTCAGAAGCTCTATCAGACATTCAAGGTTCACAAGCGTTTTGTAAAGCCTAAACTGTCACGGACTGATTTTACCATCTCTCATTATGCTGGCGAGGTAAATTTTGTTTCCTCCAAATATTTTATTGCACTACTTGCTGTTGCATTTTAATCTATTCATTGCCATTTTTTTTTCAGGTCAAGTATCAAGCAGACTTGTTTCTGGACAAGAATAAAGACTATGTGGTGGCTGAACATCAAGACTTGTTGAGTGCCTCCAAATGTTCTTTTGTATCAGGCCTTTTCCCACCACTCCCTGAAGAGACAAGTAAATCTTCTAAGTTTTCATCAATCGGTAATCGCTTTAAGGTATATAGTTAACTTTTTTTTTTTTTCTATTGTGAAGATCATTGTAAGCTGTATAGGCTGTTGAAAACTCATAATGCCGCTATGAATAACTGCTGTCATCCAACTGACTACATGAAACTTAACAGTTAACTACAATAAAAAAAAAAAAAAAGAAGACATTAGGAGCAGTGGATGCTCCCTTAAAAATCTGGAAATTGTTGAAAATGTGGAACAAAATTAGAAAATATCTGTAAATTTGTAATCATAGTTCAGTAGCTGCACAACCTAGCGATCCCTTTTGCTGTAGATTTTTTATTCTTGTACTAGTGTTAATCGATAGATACCTACAGTAGGTAGTGATGTAGGCCATGAGCCAAAATTGACTAATCAAAGAAGACCCAAGAAGACCGGCATTGGCCTAGTTCACTAAAAGGGGCCCAAAGCTTAAGTGATTAATTAGTCACATGTTAAATAAGAGCATTGTGGTCATGTCACATGCAAAATCTCATATTTTAGGACGTTCAATCTTGAGAGGTTCAATTTTATTGTGGTTTTCTTAAATTTAGAAAGATACGCAAGTCGGTATCTTTAGGATCCTTGATTGGACATTATAATCTCTAATTAAGAGTCAAATATTGTTGGCTGCTCGAATTAGAAGGTATATCACTAATTGAGAGCCAAGATTGTTGGCCAATACTTTGTATAAAGGTTGTAAAGACTCTCCTGAGAAATTAGTGAATATTTTCCTCTTTTCCAATATTGAGTGAAATAAACTCTCTTAGCCTTTTGTGAAGACTTCTAGGCAACTCTAGTATGTGAAGACTCCATTGGCATGGCTTCAAGATGTGTGTGAAGACTCCACATCTACCCACCCTCCATTATTATGGTATGAGAGTAAGTGATTTTCCTTAGTGTTTCTTAATTTTTTCAGGTTCCAAAAGTTATCCCCCTTGGTTTCTCTTGATTTCCCTTGATTTCGTTCAGTTTATTCATAAAATAATATTAAGTTTGAAAATTTTAAAAAAGAAAAAAAGAGGTTAGATTCCTTCATCCTACAATTCATTTAGGATTTCTTTTCCATTTCATTTTTCATTGTCTTGGGTGAATTTTAATGTTTCTATTATTACAGGAAACAAAAGGAAAAAAAAAATAACAAAAAAAATTATTTCGTTTGGTATCAGTGCAATATACTGGCTACCTGTCATCACAACCCTGTGCAAGTCCTAATCCAACCCAATTTTACCACCCACAGGCCCTTCGAAAAATCCTCTAAACATTGACCAAACCCCACCGAATCCCTTTGCCCAAATTTCAGTACTTGCAGCCATTTCTCTGCAGCGTTTCTGCATTGAGTGCAGAAAGCAGTCATCAATTCAGTCCCATTATTACTGTAGCGCCTCGGTGATCCTGATCCAGATTTTCTGCAACATTTGTTCCTTATTGGTTAGTCCATTCCCTGCATTAATCAATCAGTCCGTATCTCTTTTACTGCCCTACCATTATCTTATGTCTACATCAGTAATTTTGCTTCTGAACAATCCCAAGATCTGCCCAAACTGGCCCTGTTATTTAGCAGCAAGCCTGTCCATTATTTTGAATCTAACCAGCCCTATAGTTCCCCAAACAATAGAATTACTTGTTGTTCCGGCTACTCAATCTACCCCTAAACTATCCACCATCAAATCCCACAATCTCAGCCCTATTTTGTCAACCATACAACCATTGTGTAACAATATTTTGTGAGTACATTATCCAGCACTTAATTCAGTCTCCATCCAGTTCCATACATCTTATGTCTTCCATCCCAACTATTTAGAGTCTTTTCAATTCTACTTTCATTATATCCTGAGTCTTATGTCTTTTGAGATTCACAATGACTACTAGAATCGGGAGTCATACTAAGGCAAGTTCATCGACACGAATGGGTTTGATCCTATATCTATAATCATGAGAGATTGGACAACCTTAAAAGACATTTGAATGCCTCTTTGAAGTTTAGAGCCTCGAGATGGTCCACATAGGCAACATGATCTTCAATTTACAGCATTCTCTTCTATATCAATAGATCACCAAGAGAATTCTCATCTAATCCCAATGCCAGTAAATGACAAAGGAAAGGATTCTTTGTCTAATCCACCTCCACAATGTAAAAATAAGGTCATAATTTGTCCCAAGTGGGGTGGAAAAGGGTATTTATACAATTGATTGTCCTAATGAATCAGATTGTGTGGTATGTGGTGAAAACGGACATTACATGGATGAATGCCCTACGAAATCAGCATGCAAAGAAACTCATCGAGTTAAATACGCTGGTCTAGTGTTTGATGACAATGCAATGACAGAACAAGTGTTAAAAAGATGAACGAGAGTTAGATCAAGAGGAGAAAGCTTCAGATTCGTATTTTGATGGATCAAGTGACAACAATAATCTCAGTAGTGCCTGTAGACGCATCAGATGATCCTTAATTTTGAGTGACCATGAAACCTTTCCCACTGTTCAGATATCCTGTATCAATGTTATATTTGGTGATCTATGGTGGATGCCTGCACAAGAGAGATTGACAGATGGATCATATTTTCTTATGGATCTGAAAGTAAGTTTTAAACATTAGATGATCCAATTATTTAAAGGCCCAAAGGAGCACATGAAGACCATCAACAGAAGCAACACCCTTGTTCTACTAATGTATTCAAAACTCGATTGCGTGCCTTCTCTGCACGGCGATCAATGAAGAAATCCAACCATGAGATGGTGAATTCGAGTGGCTGATATTTGGTCCAAGAGAATTAAGTTCATCTTACTTTGTCTAAGCTGAGCTTTCTCAAGCTTTGGAGACCTAATGTATATGTAGGCAATGAGCCAAAATTAACTTATTAAAGATGTCCTAAGAAGACCGGCTTAGACAAAGTAAAAGGGGCCCATAACTTGGGTGATTAGTTAATATGTTAAATAAGGGCATTGTGGTCATGCCACATGCCAAATCTCATATGTAGAAAGTTCTATCTGAAGAGAATCAGCTTTATTTTGATTTTCTTAAATTTATAAAATTTATAAAGATGTGTAAGTCAATAGCTTAAGGATCCTTCATTAGAAATTATATTTCAAAGTTTATTGACCACTAAAATTAGAAGGTGTAGTCTTGTCCTTGCCAATCCACTGGTAGCTCAATTAGTGAGGCACCTCCCTTCCACAGAAACACGATGGATCATTCCCTGGTTGTAGTGTTGATGGTGAAGGACTTGGGTGAGTGTGTGTGAGTGGGTGTGTGAGTACTTTCTTAAAGAAAAAGAGTATAAAAAAAGTTAATGGGATTTTCCCTAAAATAAAAAGTTATCGTACTACATGGGAAAATTGGAGTAGATATAAATAGAAAGAAGTAAAAAGTACCATACAAGAGTTATGTGTTGTGCAAATATTAGTAGAACTGTGCTCTTTTTACCACTAAAACAGAAAACCACATTGGAGGGTTGGAGAAATAAAATCTGCGGGACAAGGCGATGTTAAAGATAAGGCTAAATGGAACTTAAGTAAAAGTAACTTCAGATAAAGGAAAAAAAAACTTATAATGGCTCCAAATTTCTTGAAACAAATTTGACGCATTCATTGAACTTCAACAGATTCAACAATTTAAGATGAGAAAGTGATACGGGAGCTATAGACTTTGGAGTTCCATTATATACTTTCCTCAAATGGAAAAAATAAATAAATTCTAGCATTTTCTAATATTCTAGTTTCTTTGGATAATTTTTAGATTATTGAGGTCAAATTAATATTTACACTGCTAGGACAGTCATGGCTGCGAACTGCTGTGCATCACTGCTACAGATCGCTTTTTCAGACTTACTGTGAAAACCTTTGTGACTGATTTTAACTTATGGTTTGAAGAAGACAATGTACGGCTTCCTTTAAGGTGAGATCAATAGAAATCAAGCCAAGGTGAAGGTCATTATTATCTACCAGTTAGTGCCACAACCCGAGTCTTCAGGTCTGCTACAACAGAAAAATACAAAGATCATTTCATCATGTAAAATTCACCTTTTCCTTGAAAATTATGGAATGGTTAATCTATAAGGTTTTTCTGTGGCTTGCACTCGTTATTCCTGAGACTACCTGGATCATATTCAGCAATGTACATAGTCATATACCATGAAGAAGCATGAGTTAAGATTAATGATTGCTTTGCTTTACTTTTCTGTTTACGTAATCGTCTTTCATGACATATGATATGAACTGCCAGAAAAAAACTGTTTATATTTATATGATTCACACCCTGCAAAAGAAGATGTCACATAGGTTTTCCTCAAATGACAAGTTAATAGTTGTTGCTGCTTGGATTAACCTTATGCAGCTACAACTACAATCCTTGATGGAAACACTGAATTCGACAGAGCCTCATTACATAAGATGTGTAAAGCCAAACAATCTTTTGAAACCTGCAATTTTTGAGAATGTCAATGTCATGCAACAATTGCGCTGTGGTGTGAGTATATTTTAAAATTCAAGGATTTATTCTTCTTGTTTAGATATAATGCAGCAGAAACAATTTCCTAACTTCCAATGCTTGTTGTTCATTGTCTTTGCAGGGTGTTCTGGAAGCTATCAGGATTAGCTGTGCTGGTTACCCTACTCGCCGAACATTTTATGAGTTCCTTCACCGCTTTGGTGTTCTTGCTCCGGAGGTTTTGCAAGGAAAGTAAGAACTTTTTTTAGTTCTATTTTGAAGTTAACATAACTGTATTTGTTAGGTCCTTGTTGGTGAGTTTGATCTTAGTAGTTGGACATAGTGATATTAGTTTCATGTGTATCTCCCTTGTTTCACAGCTATGATGAAAAAGTTGCATGTCAAAAGGTTTTGGACAAGAAGGGACTGAAGGGGTTCCAGGTAAATTTAAAACAACTGAGAGTACATTATGGTTCTGGAGCCTTTTTTCTTTTCTTTTCCTTTCTTTTCTTTTCTTTTCTTTCTTTCTTCTTTTTTTTCACAATTCTCCTCCTACAAGTAATAAAATGATAGTAATCCAACAGTAACACCACTCCACGGATCTCATTGTACTTTTGCCCTAAAAAGATCTTTTCCCTCATCTCTTCCTTAAAACATCAATTTCAATCAATCTCCATTTAAACATTTACCTCTTAGAGACTCAGAACTACATCCTTGTTTTGCAACTTACTTTATAAGCTTGCTACTAGGCTTTGCCTAGTAGTGTTATCCATAACGACGTCCATAAACTTAGTAATAAGGCTGTCGGGAAAAGTAAATCATATTTCTGGAAACTTATGATACATGTGGATAAATGTATCTGATTTGTTTCTAATATATTGATAAAATCCTTTGGATTTTAGAAAACCATGAACATTATGCATAGGAAACTTAAATGATACCTGTAAAGAGTTCATATGATTTTGCAGATAGGTAAAACAAAGGTTTTTCTGAGAGCGGGTCAGATGGCTGAGTTAGATGCCAGAAGAGCCGAGGTACTTAGAAATGCTGCAAAAACTATTCAGCGTCAAATAAGGACGCATATTGCTCGAAAGCATTTCATTGCATTGAGGGAGGCTAGTATTTGTGTGCAATCGTTAGTTAGAGGTATGACCTTCAAATGCATTTAAATTCTTGAAACCAGTTAACTTATATCTGGAGTTGTTCTTAGCAATGATGATTTGCATTCTCCTTCATTGCTTTTGTTTGGTTCATCCACTAATTGGAAGGAACAAGGAACAGAGTTTATCGGCATAACCTCTGTGTTGTTCCATTCCTGCGTTACATAATAACTCTAGGCATCGTTTTACTTCCTGGGTTCTTGTTCTGATTTACCATGCTATAACTTAATTTATAGGACGACTGGCTTGCAAATTGTATGAACAGAAGAGAAAGGAGGCAGCTGCTGTGAAAATTCAGAAGAATATGCGTAGATGGCAAGCCAGGAAATCTTACATAAGTCTACGGTTATCAGTACTTGTCATGCAAACGGGTTTTCGGGCAATGGCATCTCGTAATGAATTCAGATTTAGAAAGAGAACTAAAGCAGCAATTATTATTCAGGTGAGTGTATTGCATTTAAATGCGGATTGATGTTCTTTATAATGTTGTTCTCAAAATTTTCCCTCTCGAGAATTGTTTGCAGGCCAAGTGGCGTGGTCACAGAGATAGATCATATTATAAGAAGTTGAAGAGGGCATCAATTGTTACCCAATGCAGATGGAGGGGAAGGATTGCAAGGAGAGAGCTTAGAAAATTGAAAATGGTCTGTACTCTTTTCTGTTTGCAAGTTGATTTGATGCTTGAAGAAAATGAAGGAATGATTTCTGTTGCTGCTTCAATTTCAAGAATTCACTTGGTTGATTTTTCCTATATTTTTAATTATTTTATATCAGTGCACTTTATCTGTTAAAAATATGTTACTGTACTATCAATTGCATGCTCTAAAAATATGAACATGCAGTTGACATGTACATAAAGCAATGGTTCTCTCTAGTTGAAGGGAAGGTACTAGTTAGTCCAACTATCGACATTTATAATATCCGACACAATTAGAAAGAGGATCTACAGGCTACAATACCAATTGTACAAGAGGAAGTAGAAGATTAAGAAATCAAAGAGTGCAGTGAGCTTTGTCCTATAGAAGGAGATCGAACCTCTTTATTTACATCGATGAATAAAATCTTTTCCCTTACATTAAGGGACAACTGAAATATAACCAATCGAACAAGAGAGAATGCATGAAATAAAATGAAAGGATGTTGTGAATCTGTGTCGCTTAGAACGCTCCTTATTTATATCAATTAATGGATGAAATATGTTCCCTTTATTAAGGGATATCTTCATCCAATCATGTCTACTAAAATCTCCTCCTATATGTTACAATTGTTTACGAAGTAAAATTAGAAATGTGTTCCACAAAAATAATTTTTTTGGTAGTCCCTTTACATTGACCCTTAAATTGATTCTGGAGGATTAACCAGCATCAGTTAGAATAAGAAATTTATAATAATCTCAAGTCAGAGCCTTGGGAAAATATCAATAATTTGAAGATTAGCAGGCAGATTACAAAGAGTGATTGTTTTGTTGTTCTAGTTCATCTTTTTTATTCAAGTAACAGTCTACTTAGATATGCTTAGTTCTTTCACAGCAGACAAAATTGGTAGCTATTTGAATAGCACTGCAGTTGACAGTAAAACGAGAAGTCAATATAGATGGTGGAAAATGTAATTCAGTAAGAAGACCGTGCAGCTACAATGTCTTCTGGCATGCGGATGATATCAATTGATATTCTGCCTCTGGAATTTGGAGAGTCGATTTTACTATTTACACTTCTATGATACTAAAGAAATACCCTAGAACATGTACCATCTAGTGGGGGGTCATCGAGCATTAGGTCAACCAGACCAATCAGCAGGAACATATGTAAATAAATTGGGAGAAGATCCAGTTGGAAATTAGTCTGTATTTTGGGACTGCAAAGTCAAGATATTGAAATGGTGATGTCTGTTGGATTTGAGACAATATCCCTAGTACAAATGGCTGGCAGGGACTGTAGTTCCTCATACACAGCTTCATCAATCATTCTTGTATGATGGCCTGGAGAAAGGATCTACAGAGAGGAACTGAATCCAATTATGTAAATGAGGATAATTGGTCATGAGGAAGAGAAGGAAGGCAGTGTAGGAATTATAAATGCTTTTGTGCTTAGTTTACTTAGTGGAGGGACTTTTTTGTAATTTCTATAGTACGTAGGACTTCTACATAATTATAGCAAATCTACAGGGCCTTATATGTAATGATAATTTGAATTTTGAATAATATTAAGTATGGTCGTGAATCCCTAAGGGAATGACCATATACTTCATTCACCCCATATTTTGACTAAGATGACCATGGCGGCTTTTGATTCCTTGCTCTTCAGATGGGCCAATTCTTCGGGTGGGGGTGGGGAAGAATGTCCAAACAGAGTCAGTAGTCAGTACAACCACAATATGATGACAATCAGTAGAGCGTAAACCCTTTATTGAAATAGAGCCTGCTCCAAAACCTTTGCAATGTCTCAATGACGACTTAGAGGCCTTGGAGGCTAAAGCTTCTTAAAGCCTTCCACATGGCTTCTGTGTGAGGAAGTACCACCCTTTCACAATGGGTATTTCCAATTGGAGGTTGGTTAAAGGCTTCTGAAATACCCTTCGCAATGGGTATTTCAAATTGGAGGTTGAAGGATTTTGAAAGCCTTCAACACAGCTGTAAAGTGAAAGGCTTCTGGAACTCTTCATTTGGCTCTCTTGAACTAAAGAGGAGGGTCCTGGAGATTCTAGATATTGAAAGCCTTAAGGACCTTTGGATAATGGCCCTACCCAAGAAACGACAAAAAATTGTGCCTCTGATACCATGTTAGGTGAATAGGAATTGGATCTACAATAATAATTGAGAGAGAGAGAAAGCCGAAGAGACTGAAGAATGTGGTGACGTGTGCCCAAATATTAATGGATCAGGTTCACACCTTTCTACATGTATCAATGGATGAAAATTTTCTCTTATATGAAGGGATGATTGCAATCTAATCATATCTACTCAAATCTCTTAAGATATGTCCATCTTTTACATGGTAAAATTACAAATGTGGTCCTTGGGACTTAGGAGCATCTATTCACGTGTCTTTTCACATGATATGGAGTATGATGCCCAGATATGGCATGAATACGACATGAACATGCCATAGGCATGGCAGGGACATGGATTTTACTCATAAAAAGTTAAGTATGGATACGATACGACACAATTGTTTATAACCGAAAACACCAAAAGCTCGAGTTGTTAGTGAATGGTATAACAATTTATATCAACACTCCCTCTCAAACGGGAAGCTGTTTGAATTCGAGACCCAACAGATAGAATGGAATAGACCAGATAGACAGATGGAGGTCATATGCCTCATAGGGGTTTCAAACTCGTGACCTTTGGCCCTCTGATACCATGTTAATAAACAGTAACACCCAAAGCTTGAGCTTTTAGTGAAGAACATAACAATTTATATCAACAACCCAACCTCCCCAAACCCCCCCCCCCCCCCCCCCCCCGAATGGAATGTCGTTCAAATTTGAAACCCAACAGATAGATGGAGTCAACATGTGTCATAGGGGTTTGAAACTCGTGATGTTAGGCTCTGATACCATGTTAATAACCTAGAAAACCAAAAGCTTGAGCTATTAGCGAACAGTATAACAATTTATATCCACACCAATATGTTGCCCATTTTAAAGTATCCATCCGTGCATCATATATATGGAGTTCACTCCAATAAGATGCAGATTTTATAAACATGTTATTATTGAGTAATATTGCTTTCGAATCTACATTTGCTGCCTCGTATATTTGTATTTTGGTTGGGCATGTTTATGTTATGCCGACCCAAGGTATTAGCCATGGAGCCTGAGTAATTGTATACATTGACACTTAATTATAGATGTATAGTTGGTTGTGTTTGCCACAGATTTAGCATGTAAAGAATGCTTTAAAATCACACATTCAATTTGATTATTTAGTATATCTAGAATACCAGAATGCAATAAAAAGGAGAGATGTTATATGTAGTAGCTGTAAAAACTTGCATCTTCAATTCATCCTGTATAGAATGCATGAGACATCTTAAAAAACTACCTTCAGGAAGGGGGTGTTTTTCTCATTATTCTGGAAATGGGGCTCATGACAAGCTGGTGCATTTTTGAGAGCTGTTATCTGTAGTAGCTGTAAAAACTTGCATCTTTAATTCTGCCTGTTTAGAATGCATGAGACATCTTAAAAAACTACCTTCAGGAAGGGGTCTTTTTGCTCTTTATTCTGGAAATGGGGCTCATGACAAGCTGGTGTATTTTTGATATGCAACAGTGTTGATGGTAGTTTCTATAAATTTATAAATTTCTTGCTCGAAGCTATTAGAAAGATGGGGGCGCATCTTACCTGAATGGAGTTGTGAGTTGAACAGAGTTTCGCGAGGTCTTCAACTACAGATAATTATGACTGATGTGTTTTATCTTAATCTTTCCACATCATGGAATGCATCAAACACTTAAATTGGGCCAATTTTTTTTGAAAATTACATGTGGCACCATTTTTCTCAAGATATTTTTCTGTTGATCTCATCATCAACTTTAAATACATCTGACCCTCCCCACACCCCGCAGTGGTGGGAGCCTCGTGCACTGGGCTGCCCTTTTTTTTATTCATCATCAAGTTTAAATACATGTGTGACTTTTGCAGGCTGCAAGAGAAACCGGTGCACTTAAAGAAGCAAAGGACAAACTCGAAAAACAGGTGGAAGATCTCACATGGCGTTTGCAGTTGGAGAAACGCTTAAGGGTAATAATAATGTTTTATGAAGGATAAACCCAACCCCCCCTTCCTTCTCCTCGTTTCCTTTGAAAAAAGAAAAAAAAAAGGCCTATTTGAGGGGGGAAAAAAAAAACCCTCTAACCCATGACTGTTGTATTGGTTCATTTGGTTGCCAACTTAATCCTTCTACAAATGCACCAATTAGTGTACTGGAAATTGGTTGAAATAGTATGTGACTTAACTGATTCTTTGTTCTTATTTTATTCTTTATTTTGACATGGTTGACTTAGTTGAATGGTTATTTAGAGGAGTGAAATCAGACTAACATATTTCAGAAATATACTTACATTTATAGCATATGCTTGCAGACTGACTTGGAGGAAGCAAAAGGTCACGAGATTATCAAACTGCAAAACTCTTTGCAAGCCATGCAAAGAAAATTAGATGAGACAAATGAGTTGCTTGTAAATGAACGAGAGGCTGCAAGGAAAGCCATTGAAGAGGCACCTCCAGTTATCAAAGAAACACCAGTTGTTGTCCAAGATACTGAAAAGATTGATTCCCTAACAGCGGAGGTGCAACAATTGAAGGTAATTGAACTAAAACCGTTAAAGGTACCTTCAATGTCTGGGTGCTTATCATCATTTATTAGGAATGTGTACTTTAGGAGTGAAGTCTCTCTGACATATTGCATCCTAAATCTTAGTAGCAACTTAGAGTCGATAACTCTGTAAGTTCTATCAATGTTTAATAGCCGTTACCTGTAACGGAAAACATTATTTGATGCCATAATTATGAGCAAGTCCTTAGTTATATTTACATGGTGAGCAAATGATCTTAAAATACTCACCCACCATAAAAATATATCACATCATAGATTCTATGGGTTGAAAAGTACCCTCTTTAGCCAGTCAACTAGCCCTCTCATTTGGTCCAACAGAGTATGTTTTAACATACTAACCTTAGAAGCCAGCACCCTAATTTCCTTGATTCATTTTGCCAATTTCCATGAAAAGCATTAGGTGTAGATGATTATTGAATTTCGTAAACTAAATCACCTTGAACAATATCATCCATGACATGCAGTTCACATAGCTCACTACATTACCAAAGAAGCAGGTATATATCAATGTTGCTTAATTGAACAAAGTATCACTTCTTTTTGGTTAAGCTGTGTGTAGTTTTGGCCTTCTTTAATTATTTGTATTGACAATGTACCTTACAGAATTCATTGGAGTCAGAAACAAATAGAGCTAGTGACTTTGAAGGGAAATATGTTGAAGCACATCAAACCAGTGAAGAAACAAGAAAGAAATTGGAAGAAATGGAAGTAAAAGGAAATCAACTTCAAGAGTCTTTAACCAGGTATCTATTATCCATAACTTTCTATTTGTTCCTCTACTCCCTATCTTTGACTAGTTTAATTGTTATTCAGATTCAGACTATATAACTAAAGACAATTATACAAATGGAGATGCATAAAAATTTGTGTAGTCCAGCAGTGTAACGTATTTTTATTTTACCACATTAACTTATCTATTAGAAATAATTGACACTAGTCTTAGTTGTAATCCTTCTAAATAAGGATTATATCCTATCTTTGTATTTTGATCTATGCAATCTTATCAAAAAGAAGTATACATAGTGAGGGGTTTGCTACATTGGGAGATACCCAAAATTCTCCACCTCCATTATTTGTTATTTTCATTTGATCCATGCTTAGAGATTTCCCTGAATCTCTTATGGTATTCAGTCTCTGTAATTTTCTTCATGTTGGCCCTCTTACCTGAATATAAGCTGTTGGTAGGGTTTACTATCACTACTTATGGTATAGATTCATTGTGCGAGGGCTTTTACGACTTAATGAGGTTGGATAAGTCCCTTTGTGAAAGCCTAAAGATTTTTTTGGGAAATACCTTGAGTTAACCAAATTAGATAACTTGAGTTAGAGAAATCAAGGATTTTTACTAAAAAGGCCAGAAAAAACTCTACAGTAGAAAATAAAAGAAATAGAGAGAATGAAGAAGGATGGAAGGAAACAAATGGTATAATTGTTGTCCCTAGGATTAGAGAACCACTCCTATTTATAATTTATTCACTCACAAAATAAAATAAAATAAAATAAAAACGCAGATTTTGAAAGGGCTTTCCTCTTTTTTTTTTTTTTTTTTTTTTGGGGAAGCTAAAATTATATTAAGAAAAGGGTGTTTTTGGGGGTGGAGGGACAGACCAAACAGCCCAAAAAGAAAATAGGGGTCCAGAATAGAGATGACCAAAAGAGAAACCCAAAGCAATAGCCCACAATAAAACAGGGCTACCTACTGTTGGGAGAGCTCAAGTTAAATAAATAAATAAATAAAACCAAAAGAATCCGAAGCTAAACTAGAGAAAGGAGAAGGCATCTTTGAGAGAGAGAGAGAGAAGAATCAGACTGCATAAGAGAAAAAACAGCTTCAAGAGAAGGCTTTCAGTTGTTGAAAATTGCCAAGTTTCTGGTCTTCCATACGCTGAAGATAACGATGATGAAGATGGCACCCAGCCCCATCTTTTCTTTTATTGGAAGAGAACACTGAAAAGAGATTCCAAAGAGAGGATTCAGATTAACAGTGGGCAGCTGAAATGTTTACTAAATGAGGAAGAATAATTGCCATCCTTGTTGCCAGAATTTTTGAAATCACTTAATAAATAAAATTGAGAAGACTTATTGGCCGATAGTCACTAAAAGGAGCAGCAGACTTTGGGACAAGGGCGATGAAAAAAGAATTTGAGGCCTTGAGAAGTCTTTTGGAGAAGAAGAAGTTCCTGCCTGCAGCAATCACTGAATCACCAACAGTATCCCAACAGCTGTAGAAAAAGGAGCTCGAGAAGCCATCAGAGCCAAGTGAGCCAGAGCTCTTTGTCCCAAACACTGCTGAATGAATTTCAACAGGATCAGGATTCAGGAATAGCAGTCAGCTGGATATTTTGGAGAGCTGACACTTGAGATCTGGAGATCTGAAACAGATTTGGATCCATTACAAACGAAGCTCTCTGTTAGGAGTTGGAAAAGAACTCAATCGATGCTTCTTTGATCTTTAAAAAATATTCCAAGGATTTGCCTTTAAAACTGATTTTATCAATGCGATTTTTGGTGCTCCCGATCTTCGCTGCCAGGTGAAGAAATTTGGTATTTCGATCCCCATCATTTAGCCACTTGATCCTTGACTTTTGCTTCCAGTTCACTTCTTCAGCCTGCAAGAGGTTTTGGAGGTTGCATTTAGCTTCATAGAGCTCTTCTTGTATTGAGATTGAAGGGTTGTTGTCCAATGAGGACTGAAGCAGGATAGCACATTCAGTGGCAAGGATGTTTGAGTGTATACATCCAAAACATTCTTTATTCCATATCGTCAACTTCTGCTTCAGCATTTTTAACTTATGATTGAGGGCAAACTGCTGACTGCCAGCAATCTGGAGATCCCAAACAGGCTTAACTAGTGGCTTAAAAGAAGGATGGCTTGCCCACATTTCTTCAAGGCATATTTTAACCTCATTGAGTGACTAAATGAAGTGAATCAGAGTTCATACTGTCAAACACAACTCGTCTAAGGCCCACTTGTGTGGCTGACTCAGATCTGGGCCCAAAATTAAACTTATCTTTTTAGATATGTTTTGTTCAAAATACATGTGTATAGTTTCCTAGTATAGGATATTCTTTTGTTTTATTTAGACAGTGTATAATTGTAAACAAAAAAGACACACGTGTGGAGCCTTGATTAAGGCATTGGAATTCTATTTAATGAGAGGGTCGATCTCCAGAGGGGACGCCAAATTCAATTGAAAGTTCAGAAATCTTGTTTGAATGATACATACACTTTCATCTCATCCTAAGCCTGGTCCCCGTGAAATGTGGTGAAATGTCTGAATTGACTAGCTAGGGAAGATATGATTGTCACAGAATGCACTGTGAAAAACCTGACAAAGTACCGTAACGAAGATACTATGGTAGAAGAATCTAAAGAACTCATACACTTTCATCTCATCCTACGCCCGGTCCCAGTGAAATGTCTGAATTGACTAGCTAAGGAAGATATGATGGTCATAGAACACACTGAAAAATCCTGGCGAACTACCATAGGGACGATACTATGGTAGAAGAAACTAAAGAACACCCATAGACATTATCTTTTAAGATTAATGACATTTCATTAAATTAAAAAAAAAGTAGAGCACCCAATCGAGGAGGTGAAAGGGCTAAAAGGCCATGACAATATGAGCCAACAAAGTCTAAGAAACTAAACCATTTGTAATAACAACTTTTCCTATCCACCCTAGCTTTAGCTGAGCTTTCAGGAATTTCATAATGAGCTAAATGAAAAAGAACTACGGGGATGAATTGTCCAAGGAAGAGCCATTCATACAGCTTGAGATGGTAGATTTAATCATATAAGGGTACAGAGAGACAATCTTACAGTCATTTCTATGATAGAAGATCCTGATCCACTCATAAAAGAACAAAAACTGCTTACAAAGAAGTTGGTAAAAAGGGAACTTATGGAAGAAGGTAAATAATTACTCAGAGAATCATGGTGTTCAGATGGACAAGTTCAATTAGACAATCGAGCCTTTCAGAAAGATGGAACAGAAGACTTCCGTCAGATTAGAAGATCCATGAGAAAGATCTGAGCACTGAGATCCAATCAACAATCTAAGGTGTCAGTTTGGCCATTGGTTCATCCATGAAGATTGAAGTGGAAGCCAAAAGATGAATCAACTGTTAGATGGAGACCATGTACTGATCCAACAATGAATTTTAGTTGTTAGGGAAATTCAACCTATCATTATTCCAGTATTCTAACAATATGAGAGAACCAGACATTCACTCACACTCTACTTACATAGAGACAAGGCCCACAGCCCAAGGCCCATATTTCTACTGTAGTCTAGAGATGAGATAGATCTTACTCCTGTACTCTAAATAGGATAGAGATGTAGCTTCCTTATTCATCTTTCCCTCTTTGTAATCCACTCATATCAAGGATACCAGACCTGTGTGAACAACTTAATCTCAAAAACTTTGCTGCTTAAGAGTATTTGTGTGGATGGGTGTGTGGAGTCTGGATGATTTAAGCATATCCATCAGGTAGACAAAGGCTTGTGCTACATTGGTGATTAAAACTCCTCTTTTCTTTCTCTTCTTTGTGTGATCTTGGAGAAGTAGAGGTGATGTATCCTGCATGCTACCCCTTTTAATTGATTGGGGCATGCATCACCTTATGAGTATGAATCAATTTCACACTGTCTGGAGTCTAAATTCTATTGATACATCTTAAACTGTTTTTTGGTAAATGCGTTAAAATATTTTTGTTTTTATGTCATTCTTTTATTTCCGTTGTATCTTTAGTATCTGATTTATTTGTACACTATATATAAACATTTAAATATAAGGTTTGTCAGGTTTGTTGCGAACTGACAATTCCATTTCAAGTCCTTTTTTTTTTTTTAATTAATATTTGGACTCTTGAACCTTGTATTGAGTCACCATGATTCCTCATCTGCATAAATATTTGGTGCCACCCTTCTACCTTGCATTATGTTTTTGTTAATGGTATATTTATTCTTCTTCTTTAACCAGGCTTGAAGAGAAGCTTTCTAACTTAGAATCAGAAAATAAAGTTCTTCGTCAACAAGCTCTTTCCATTGCACCCAATAATAAACACGCATCAGGACGCACTAAATCTACTGTTCAGGTGACTCCAGCAGATGCTTTTCTGAAAATAACTGGTCAATTCTTTCCATGTTACATGTTCTTATGTGGTGTATTTCCATCTGTTAATTAACAGAAGAGTTCTGAAGCTGGTCCTACTTTGACCATTGATATAAAAGCAACAACCGTAAGCTGTCTTATACCTCAGTGATACTAGATATTTTATTTTATTTGTCATGCATACTTTCATGTTTGTAATTTTTCATCTGTGTAAATGTCATAGGATCAACAAAGTGCTGTATCTACACCAAGGGATCCCTCTGAAATAGAGGAGAAACCACAGAAATCACTCAATGAGAAACAACAGGTTGATGTTTCCTTATGAAATATTCATCTTCAGTTATTCCATCCTGTTCCCAATACAACATGCTTCACAAACTGTAACTTAGACATAGATACATGTTGTCTATTTTGAATACTGATCCAAGAGTGGTATCAAGCCTGACAAAATGTAAATATTAGATGACTTCATTTGATTATTAAATCTAAACATTTTCGATGTAAAACCAGATATCACGAAAAATGAAAACAGATCAAAGAGTCAGTAGTATATGCTTTGCAGTAAATATTCTTTCATGTTAAGGAAATGTGGCCTGGAGTATTAGGCATATGTTTTTGCCCACATGATGGAAAACCTAGATGGCTAGAAGTGCCCTTTGTTAGTTAGGCTTCAAGAAATTGATAATGTTGAACGAAATTTTTGGTTGTTTCAATTTACAGGAGAATCAAGACTTGTTGATCAGGTGTATTGCTCAACATTTAGGCTTCTCAGGGAGCAGACCTGTTGCTGCCTGTATTATCTATAAGTGCCTTCTCCAGTGGAGATCTTTTGAAGTTGAACGTACTAGTGTTTTTGATCGGATAATTCAGACAATAGGACATGCAATCGAGGTTTGATCTGTGATCTTTTACACTGTGGTCTCTTGGTAATCTTAAAGATAAGACACCCTTCTAACCTTCATCTCTATGCATTGAAGACCCAAGAGAACAATGATGTGTTGTCCTACTGGCTGTCCAATGCGTCCACACTGTTGCTGCTTCTCCAGCATACACTAAAAGCAAGTGGTGCAGCTGGCTTGGCTCCACAACGCCGTCGATCATCATCAGCTTCTCTATTTGGGAGGATGACTCAAGTATGAGTCAGTTTGTTTGTATCTATTATTATAAATGGAGAAATTATAGGGTCTGGATATATTTGGAGATGTTGTGTAATGATGTGCCATAGAAAAATAGATGCTTACTAAGGAAAGAAAATAAAGAAGCAGCGTGCCATTGAAAAATAGATGCTTACTAAGAAAAGAAAATAAAGCAGCAGTCCATAGTTACCATACAAGGGAGAAAGATCTGATACCTAGAATCCTTCTGTCTTTTATGTTATCTCCCATCCATGGTGGTCCCATCAGATGAATAGACTTGATCAACAAACTGTGGGTCTCCAGTTGTATGGAATGAAGTCTTCAGGATGTACACTATGCACATCCGAATGTATGAGAACCCTATAATTCAACTAGCTGATAAGTAGGGGTGGCAATGATACTATTTACCCAGACCACACCCATTAAAATAGGGTATGGATACCTTATCTGGACCTTTAATTTTGAGGTCCATGTTCAGGTGTACTGTATTTAACCTGGAAATATTTGGGTATGTGTCATGTAGTTCCAGACACATGGACCTGGACCAAGACCCAAAATAGAGTTGTATATTGTATATACATAAATATTATGATTATGTTATACTTCATGTTCTCTTTCCCTTGTGATACCCAACTTGGACCTGAACCAGGACCAAGACCCAGACCCCACCCCAACCCCCAGTGACTTCATTGGGTCTGGTTAAGGGTTTTGGGATTGGGACCCACCTTGAAACCGGACCAATTACATTTTTTTTAGGGCTGTGGATGTGGCTGGACCTGACCTATACCCACCTTGTTTCCATCTTTTTTTATTATATAGCATACACACTTGAGTTTAGTCACAGACTGCTTGCTTGATATTTATAATTTCTCTTTTATTGAGTTTTATGCTTTTACAGAATAAGTTGTTTCCTGATTACACTTGTTCATTTTGGCTCTCACTTGTTTAGAGTTTCCGTGGAGCTCCTCAAGGTGTTGACCTTTCCTTTACAAATGGTGGTTTGAGTGGGGGAATAGATACCTTGCGCCAAGTTGAAGCCAAATACCCAGCTTTACTGTTTAAACAGCAACTTACAGCCTATGTAGAAAAGATCTATGGAATGATCCGGGATAATCTAAAGAAAGAAATTTCTCCCTTGCTTGGATTGTGTATACAGGTATTTAATTCAGTTAGATACTCAATTTGTTGGCAAAGGGTAATGATTATTAGTTGATGAGTAAGCAACAACAGGGCCCTGAAACCAAAATGACATGTCTGGATTAAATATCCTAAGAATAGGATTAGCAGGTATCATATCATTAATCAAATTTAGAAAGGTAATATTTTGAATGGTTTAATGGTCATAATGGCTTCAGTATGATTTCCATCTTAGTTCATGTAGATGTAATTTCGTTTTCTACACAACATTTGAAATGGATGAAACACATCTATGAAATTTATGTGTGCGCAGTTAGATTTCAATTAAAACTGAGCAAAGCTTCAGAATTATCGTTTCCATGGGGGTATTAGCTTTTGGGTGTGTCTAAACTGTGAAGATTACAATCTTTTCTTATCATGGTTGGCAGTATACTGTTTTCAGTCTCTTCTCTCTTACTGAACCATGAACTGGTTCCCGTGTTGTATGGACCATGTAGGCACCAAGAACCTCCAGAGCAAGTTTGGTTAAAGGTCTCCGCGTTGTAACTACTCAAGCTCAGCAAGCATTGATTGGTCATTGGCAAGGGATTGTGAATAGTCTTGGAATTTGCTTGAACACACTGAAATCTAATCATGTCAGTGGGTCTCCCTGGATCTGTCTTTCCTTTATTTTTGCTCTTTCCTTATCTATTAATGGGTTAAGGTCCAGTTTTAACTCCCTGACTTTGTGTCTGGCTTCCTTCAGCTATAAATGGCTCTGCTTCCATGAATTAGCAAGTTGTCAGTAACCTAGGAGTCCAACTGCAACACTATTTAACAGCTCGGATTTTTTGTTTTTCTCATATTCTAAGTCTTTTCTCCATATGCTCTATTCAGGTGCCCCCGTTTTTGGTTCGCAAGATTTTTACACAGATATTTTCCTTCATCAATGTACAGCTATTCAACAGGTATAGGGATGGCCTTGTAGTTTGTATTGCATTGTTTTTGAGAATCTGTTTTGATCATCCTCGTTTTCTTTTTCCAGCCTTCTGTTAAGGCGAGAGTGTTGCTCATTCAGTAATGGTGAATATGTTAAAGCAGGATTAGCTGAACTAGAGCTTTGGTGCTGTAATGCAACTGAAAAGGTAACTCGTTTTCATTGGCATACCATTTTTCAGATTTTTCTTATTTTTCCAGTATCCTGAAATGAAGGAATGCAGTATGCAGGTTCAGCATGGGATGAGCTGAAGCATATCAGGCAGGCTATTGGATTCCTGGTAACTTATTTTCACCCATAACACTTAAATAATTTTCTAATCTGAAGAAAAGAAGAGTCTTTCTATTTCAAACATAATAGAAAGCCTTTAAACTCTGTCAAAATGACTACCTTTTTTCTGGAGAATGAGTCATCACCAAGATTCATGTTTGTTTTTGGAGGAACACCTGTCTGTCCTTTATTTTGGTCAGAATCAAACAAATCATAAAGATTTCATCGCATGCTTAAATCACTCTTTAAAATTTATTTTTGAACCGTTACCTAGTATCATTTTCATTATTTGCTGTAACCATATTCCATCTAATCGGGATTGGCTGAGCTCTCAAAGGCATACTTGAAATTTGGTTTTGTGAGTTCTTTTCCTAAGGCCAACTCTGTCTGAAGCCAACCTTCTCTTTTTGGGCTTGGAACCTTCTCAGTTCTCACAACCTATGATGCACGGATACTTCAAAATGGGCAATGTATCGTGTCGTATCATATCCGATACTTCACTTTTTATGTATAAAATCCGTGTCCCTGCCGTGTCTATGGCGTGTCCTTGCCGTATCTGTGCATCATAGCTCACAACACTTGGCTAAGGATTAACCTTGGTGGGTTTATTGAACCCTTCATTAAAAATGAGGAATAGGAAGGTCCACATCGAATGCAATGATCACCATATGTTGCTCAAAGAAAGGAATGTCAAAGGAGAGGCTACAATTAAAGTAGTCAGATGCGTGGATTACAACCATTGAGAAGAGAGCACTAATTAGATGAGAAGGCATTTGTCTACCTTAACAGTCAACATTATAATGCTGCAATTTTTTTAATGCCGTGTCAAAAGAATTAGACAAAACATTTTTCTATTTGGCTAGCGATGTGAAAATTTTCCACCTTGTGAGTAGAAGTCAGCAAAACCCTCTTTACATGCTGTAACAGAGTCATCTCTCTCTCTCTCTCTCTCTCTCTCTCTCTCTCTCTCTCTCTCTCTCTCTCTCTCTCTCACACACACACACACACACACACACATGTGTGTGTGTCATCTTCAAATGTTGTGGATATTAAGGCTTCAAAATCGAGGGAGAGAAAACGGACAAAAATTTTAAACGTAAAAAAAATTAAGGGCACTATTCAAATTAGGTTGGTGTTGAGTGGAGTCTTTCAGGGGGATCAATTCTCTATCTATCAAAAAAGTCTCCACAATATGACAATCTGAACCCTTTAATAGAATAGAAGACTAAGGGGTGACTAGGGTCTCTGCTGACCTAATTACCAAGACTCCGAATTTTCTTGATATATTTATTATCTGGTTCAGGTCATACATCAAAAGCCCAAGAAGACATTAGATGAAATAAGCCATGATCTGTGCCCTGTAAGTGATGCTTTTAGCTGTGACTCTGAAGAGCTTCATTTTTTGCTGAATTTCTTAACCAATTTTAGTGCACTATCAGGTGCTCAGTATACAACAGCTTTACCGGATCAGTACGATGTACTGGGATGACAAGTATGGGACACATAGTGTTTCGGCAGAAGTAAGTCATTTTGCATTCCATTAAACAAAATGGATTAGATCATCATCAATGTCAGTCTGTCATGATGTTCATTATTTCTATCCTTGAATCCTTGGTATCTGATCATGCTTCGGCATCAAGCAGGTTATATCAAGCATGAGGGTATTGATGACTGAAGATTCAAACAATGCAGTCAGTAATTCTTTCTTATTGGATGACGACTCAAGGTAAAAAAAAATTAAAAAAATCATTAAGTCAAATTTGCTAGCTGTGCCTTACCTTTAGTTTCAGTGACTCTTTTACATCCACATGACACATGCATGAAATTTGAGCTAAGCATCCAGCTAGCTCTATCTCCTATGGACCATATAATATAGTCACATTCATCAGACAGTTCTAATTATTCAACTGAATGACTTGGGGAAAGCTAGAAGTACTCACTTAAATTTTCTTGTGATGCAGCATACCATTTTCAGTCGATGATATATCGAAGTCAATGGAAAAGATTGACATTGTTGATGTGGATCCGCCACCACTAATTCGTGAGAACTCGGGCTTTGTGTTCTTATTGCCACGTTCTGAATGAACAACTTCACACATAAATCTCAAGTGGGTTACATGTCTCTTAGTCATATTTGCCTTCCCATTCAGTTTTCGATGACCTTAACAGGTCTTTCTTCTTTACCTTGGAATCTAGGCCTCTGTTCAAGCTTCCCCTTGTGGTGTCTTACCCAATGCTTCAATAACGAAATCCACCAACAGATGACATTTCTGGACTTACTTCTTTCTCGCCCTTCCTGTATACAATGCGATGTCTTGATGGGATTTTCAAGTCCAAGATATTTCCCCATAGATCTAAACCAAAGCAAGTGCCAATTTCCTTTTTCCTTTTTCCTTTTTTTTTTTTTTTTCCTGTAGTGTATCTTAAATTTAGATGTAAGAGTATATCATCAATCAGGTGGTTGGATTATGTTTTTGATAGCTTTGTAATACATTTTCTCCCATTTAATTGAATATATATTCCAAAGGGAATACATTCAAAATTTTGTATTTTCCAGCATAAATCACACTGACTCTTGGAAGTCTGAAACCTTAAGCCAAAAGCTTTCATGTTTGATCTAAACTTGATTTAAGAGAGCTTTTGTCAAATACAAATATGGCACCCATTGGTGGCAAGTTCATACTGTCCAATATTCAGTGGTCATATCAGTTGGACAGCCCTGATTGATTGGCAGGGAGTCCAGTCTTAGTGGGTATGATGCCATTTTCCAAATGGTCATGAAACACAATTTGATTTAACACTTCTTTTTCCCCTTTCTGGGCCTTGCAGGCTGCTAGACAACACAGTCAGATTGTCATCATTTGAAATTGTGATTTTATAATACATTAAACTACCGGATTCAAATCACATGTGGAAGCCCACTCCTAATGAATTAGAATTTAGCCATGGACTAATAAATAGGGGCACTGTGATTTTGAGCATTTGAACTTCAGGAATGGGCCCCACTTGATGGTTTAAGGGTTTGGCCTCACAGTTGGGCCGCAAACGGGTTGGCTCCAGGCTCAAACCATGGCGGCATCAACTTAAAGAAACGGATCCAATTCCGGATTCAGATCCCAAACTGGATGTGGAGTGCACTTGTAAAAATTGGATCAAAGGACTTAAAAATAAATCTTTAAAAACACTACTGGAGCTATGAAATGGTATATGATTTCTAAGTAGGCTCAGATATGAATATGAATCAAGCCAAGTAGGCCCGTAAAACATATATGTTTTTAATGTGTGAATGTAATCTTGATCAGGATTCAAATGTTCAGGTTTCTATATGCATGGATGATCCATATCAAGATTCGAATGCCGCGTTCAACCAGATAGAAAAATAAGCTCCATACAGACTCACCATTAACCCGGCCCATGTTTTAGTGTCCAAAATGTCAACCTGAAGCTATACCTAAACGTAAAAATAAAAGGGTCAAGCTGAAACCTTAATCATTGGGAAAGTTTGAGTTAGGCTATGGAGCATGCCAGAAATTGCTGCCCTAAATCGTGTTGAGTATTGTGGTATTTATAATCTCAACTCCATACCCAACTCATCTATTAATCACAACCTAAACACTTATTTGACGAGGCGCGTAACCCAAGCCATTTGTAAGTTAGGTCCAACTCCAAGCTGAAACCAACCAAAAATAAAGGTCAACTCAAACCCTGAATTAGGGGGCTATATTCGGGTCGGGCTGATGGGCCGGGATAGGAATTGCCGCCCCTACGGGCCTTTTTCCTAAAATAATCCAAAAAGGGTTTCTTATGGGCCCAAAATTTCATGAGACCAGATGCCGTTAGATTATTGTGTAATCATCTGGCAGTGGGAACAACTCATTTTGGAATGAAATGTGGCCCACAAAGAATACACCATAGGTAGCACATGGAATTTGAGCGGTTTGGATTTGGTATGGTTAGCCCACCTGGGTAACTGCAGAGAACTCTGCATGAGAATCCATTCAGGTGAGCCCTAGGCCCACAACCGTTCAAGGTTTGGTCACTTATATCTGAATAAACAATCTTTACAAGAATTACTGTTAAAAACATTTGTTTTGGATCCCAGTTTCATAGAATTTTCATGGTAAATCACCATCTGAATAGTTTCTAGACTTTAGTAGAATGGTAAAATTACCATTTGTATTCTCTGAATGCCGAAGAATGAGGAATTCAATAATTCCAATAATAATTGAATCCATTTCATGACCTTAAATCAAGCCTAAACTCTAAAGCCCTTTAAAGAGGTTAGTAGGCCCAGAAACTCTCACCTACAATATTTTAAAAGCTTCATACAGCTTTGAAAACTGTAGAGGATCAGGATCCATGCCGGTCACCCATAAAGTTACTTCTTATGTGAGTTGTCAATCAAATCTCAGTGACTCTCTATCTCTTCTTTGAATAGAATTCAGCAGCAGCCATGAATGTCAACAACTAGGCTTCTTTTCCATGGAAAAATATGTTATCCTTCTTTTGTGGTTTGTTTTAGATCAAGGATTGACACCCATTTTATTTTATTAGTTGGTATTTTGAATTTTATGTGATAATTTTGTTGCATGTATTTGGAAAATGGAATGCTTAGGAATTTGAATGAAATGGGTTTGGGGACTTTAGAAGAGAGTTTTGAAATGCATTGATATGGGATTTACAAATGTTCCTGTTCATCAATGTAAATGCAGTGTGATGGTTTTACGTAGTGGAGACATTCAATCAAAATACAGCTTAACAAGTGGTCCTCTGCGAATTTTCATTGTGGGATTTGGTTGATCTTACACATTGGAATCTTTTTTTGTCATTAAAGTATTTTTGCGCAAAACATATTCCGCATAGGACCCATTCGTTTGCATGGAATCCAGTGCAAAGGCGCCCGAAGAAAATATATTCATAAAAGTGGATTAAAATTAAAGAAATGGAGGTGAAGATCCATAAATGACCATCAAATAATCAATCCTTTGAAAATGAGTCAAGGGGAGATGCAAAATGGATCTTAAGACCTCACCTCTTTAATTAATATTCCTTCCATGCAACCCATTTTACTATGAATTCTTAGGAATTCAACCATGCAAACAAACGGGCCCTAAGACAATTATTAAAAATACAGGAACCCTAAAAAAGTAAAATACTAACTCATGAAAGCAGTTATCAAATGTACTGGAAAGAGCTTGATTCCAATAAAATCTAAGAAAACTTACAAGCAGATGAAACGAGACATGAAAATAGAGATTAATAACTTCAAACCTGTATAAGAAATTTACTGAAATGAAAAATGTGCTTAATTAAACAAAAACTAAACCAGAAAACTTAGCTCAATTTGGGAAAACAGAAGTGTTGAAGATGAACTCAGTTGCCCCATTTGTTGATTCAAATTATTTTCCTCTTTATGCATGCTTGGATTGATTTCTTTGGTCTTTATTAAAATTTTGACAAGGAACATAGAGTCCATGCATTTAAAAAAAAAAAAAAAAAAAATTTTGCTAGAAGAATCCATACATTTAAATGATAGCAGTCCCAACATTTTTTTACAAGAACAGTTGGATATGATTTAAATAATTTTTTCATCCTTGTGGTCCACAGACAACCCTAATGACATATGATCCAACTAATCCACTTTGTGTTGGGTGATCTGATTATTGAGCTGTGGTGATGGCAGTTCTCAGTGCAATCCACACCTTAAAGGGTGCCCCCACATGCCATAATATTCAAAGGTGGATCTCACCATCTAATTTTGGGATTTTGCAATACTAAAATAGTAAGACATCAAACTGGATCATGTTCCTTTACAGAAAGGTATACTCCTCTAATTTTGGAGTTTGATGCCTCTTATATTCTAATAATAGGTTCATGCACCTAAGTAACATATTGATTAGAAAACTAGTGGCCAAAGCAAATAGGATCTTCCAGATTGATTTGATCTGAGATTCAAATGCAAGGCAAATCAATATGCAATGAGTAGGAAACCTTTATAAGATGCTTATAACATTAAAAAAATATTTGCTTCATCATTTTATCTGTATTTTGTGTGCAATGATGCCAGTGAAGGAATGATTTTGCTAAAATCATGTGTTCCTTAGTTAGTTTTTATGTAAGAGTCCCTTGGTTTCGCTTTAATCCATGTATATCTATTAGGATTTACTATAGTTGAGAAACTTATCATCGTCATCATGTCAGCATTATATCTCGAGATGGTTTAAAAGTTGTCCATGTAACTACATAAAAACTGTCATCTCATATTCTGAGTATAAAACTGTTTAATGAGTTCACGACAAGAAACTCTTTTGCGCAGAAATTCATCAAGAAATTGTGAATGTCATTGTGCTTAAATTCTTCATCTACTAGAAAGTACTTGATATCTATTAACCATAGTTTGGAAACCTAAAACTGGACTTGGGCGAATGGTCTACTAAGTTGGTTGTCTCAAATATTCAACTTGGTATGTAACGTTTTAAAATATTACCAATGGATTAACTATTAGATTATATGGTTTCAATCCAGTGAATGATGTAATAAATTAATTTATTTCTTTATTTATCAATATAATTATGTTTTTATTTCATGAGATGAATGGTGTTTTATTACTTCTTGCATATAACCAAAACGAATGACATGATGGTTCATGAGATGAACCGGAGTCCGCAAGTATATTAGGTGTAATACATATGTATGGATAAGATCTACATACGGGAGACATGTGTCGCAAATCTTATACTTAAATTGACTCACAACCGGTGTTGAGATTGGGCATCTCATCTGACAAGGTTGCAGCACTTTGATCACTATGAGATAGTGTGATTTGTCTCGATCATCAGAATATAAGATTCTTGATTATTATGCTGGTACATTGGATATATTGAAGGACCATGAGAAGCACCTTATTAAACACTGTCTTTACTTTAACGTCTGCTCTCATAATTTCGTAGCAATAGGCTCTTAATCCTGAGACATTAATGAACTCAAGTTTCTATCTATTCATTTCTTTTGAGTCACCAATGAGTGAGACCAATTGTAAGTCAACACCTCGGTGTCTTGGGTACGTGGTAATAGGACTATAGGAACATTCAATGGTTAAGATAAAATGTATCATGATTATCACCTTGTGCCAATTAATGGATTTATCATTGGTATACTGATGATCACTATAATTGATTAGGTCTTAAGGATAATAAGATATGGATATAAGTTGGATGGACATGTTTAATCTAATTTATCCATGGACATAGATTGAGGGCCTTACTTGTGGTCATAGGAAGTTTAGGGTCTTCTTGTAATTTATTCCTAAAAGTGGAATATAGTTTCATTTATATAGTAGAGTTATTTGCAATTAAATGTGAGCCCGAATTGCACATGAGATGTGGGGTCGAAGTGTCCCAGTTGGAGCCAGCTTTTTATGGAATCCCTAGTGGTCCTCACGCTAGTCTATTAGTAGATCATTACTAATTCTACTTGAACTCAAAAAGAAAGGAAATATAAAGTTACTAATTGTTATGGAAGTGAGAATTCTAATAATAATTAGTAAGAGGAGGTTGCTTATGCTATAAAAGAGGAATAGTTTTGGACGTCCAACCCATGCTAATATCATCCTTGGGATTCACGCCCAACAAGTGCAAGAGTTGTACATGCCCTCTCCTCCCCTCTCTCTTCTAGTTTCTCTCTGGTTTCCATTGAGGTTATAGTTATTTTCTTTTTGAGATTTCACCATTCTCCTTGGGGAAAAAGATCTGAAACGGGTCATTGCGTGGAAGACAACAAAATCTTGAAGATAATTTACTACAAAGAAAAGTTCTTCATCAACCAAGTTGTCAACTTCTCTATTAGAGGACAACCAATCTCCCAAGGTATTATCAACTTCCTTGTATGTTGTGGATTTTGTAGTTGTTTGGTGGTTGTTATTTTCTATCTTGGAGATAGTGTTCTACTGATCATAGTTGATGAGATTTAGGTCTTGGATCCTAGATTAGGTTTGTAACCTTATGGATAGTTGATCCCTGCATCAAGTGGGTCATAAGTTTTTGAAACATATCCACAAGGCCCACCTATTTCTAACATCAACATCTGAATGCTTCAAAGGCATATGCAAAACTACATATTGTAATTCCAGCTAAACAAAACAAAAACACTACAATCATTCATCAAGTCATGGTCAAGCTAAGTTTGTTGGTTACTTGACTCCAAATGTAACTTTAAATATGATTGAGCTGCATTAATATGGTTGAGTTTCAAGTTACTATATACAATTTAGAATTATGTTTAAATTCTATGCATATGCTTCAAAGAGCAAGGTTATGTTAGGTGTGGGACAAGGTTTAAAAACTAATAACGTCACCCTCTATTTATATAAACTTGTGCAATGCCACTGAATCCAAAACAAGGAAAGAAGAAGAAAAAGGAAGAATAAGCAAAACATCAGTGCAGCTGTAAAGATGATGCACCAAATTACCAACAAAAGCGTTGCCAATGTAGTGGAACTAGCCCAAGTTTCAACTCTAATTTGAGTTCTTTCATCGCTTGATTAAATCGTGCTTTTAGGTGGTGGGAATGAATATTACTTTAGTCAGATCTGGCACAACCCAATACCTTGGAGAAACTTGTGATCCACCTAGTCATGTAATAAGATCTATGTGTGTATACATACTTATCTCTAAAATGTACTACATATAATACATATTTAGGAGAGAATATATGCAGCCAGTTATAACATGTTTCTGATCATTCTGGGCAATGGATCCACCTCTAATGGACACAAACTGTTAGCTATGAATCTCCCTTTGATTAGTAATGGCCTGAAAAAACATTTAATTATGGTGACAGTATCTCCATTCAAGTGAATATTTCAAGTAGGCAAAATCAAAGTTAATTATGATTACTGGCTTGTGGTTAAAGTGATTGACTAATATTTTAAGATTAATAGAGGTGGTTAATTGTTTGTAAAAATAAGGCATGCCTAATTGTCAAAAGATACAGGTGGTATATGTAAATAGATGGGTATAAGCATGTTTCAGGCCATCATAAATGAAAGCCAATGCAAAGGTTCCTGTGACCATTGCAGCCTACGATATGAAATATATGTTTCAAAAGGATCTCATAGAGTAACTTGAGACAATGAATAAGAAGTGAAACAGCTGATGATAATCTCAATGGAAAAGTGTATAGATAAATTGAAAAAAGCAAAAGATATTTTGCCCCCACACATGTAGGGTGGTAGTATGGACATTGGCTCCCATAAGGAGCATTTGGATTCAAATTGAAAGACATACAAGCCAGATAAAGCGACAGCCTACCCAAAAGAAAAAAATAGAGTTTTATGATAATCCTTTTTTATTTTTATTTTTTTCCACTTGGATTTGGAATTTGCAGCAACCACACTGAGTTTGAGATTTGTTTCCATATTGCTTATGGATAGATAACGCTTATTGATTTGATTAATTCCAACCAGCATCTATCTTTCAGATTCACCCTGTTGAATGTGTACTAGACAGAAGACAGCCTAAAACTTTGATAATGAGAAGCTCTTGCAGCATGAAAATCATTCTTACTGATTTGTATAATACCCAACTGCATTTTATTCTTTCATGAGGGGTTTTTTTTTTTTTTTGGTATAATCTTTCATGAGGTTAAGTCCATCAAATTTGATAGTTATAGTAGCAAGAAGAAACCAATTTTTATATAATGAACCCTTTCTTCTCTCTGCAGGTTGAAAACCACTCCTCTCTCTCTCTCTCTCTCTCTCTCTCTCTCTCTCTCTCTCTCTCTCTCTCTCTCTCTCTCTATAAACAAGTCTCCAACAAAACATGAAAATTAGTAAAAGGATAAATGAATGAGGTACAAATATAAAGTACCAATGTCAAACCATTGCCTACTTACCCTATTACAAATCAGAAAGGCATGCTATACAGCAGCTTTGAAGGTTATATACACTGGATGAGAGAGAATGATTGCAGCAATGGTAAATATGGACCTTAATTCCTCAAGAAAATGAATTAGAAAGGCATGCTATACTAACAAGTTAATAGTCTAAAGGTACATATGGACCTTAATTTTGCAAGAACGAAAAATAAGTGTAGGGAATAACCGAGGATTTACATTTAAGTTTTCTATAGATTTTCTTTTACATGGAAAATGGAGATAAAAGGGGCCAAAGGCTTTGACCATACGCAACAGTTTCACCATGAGGTTTGAAATCATGGTTTAAACCATTGGAGCACCAAACTGATGAGCAATTAATTCCAGAAATCATCATATGCCCATCCCTTTTGTGTACACACATACATGATCATAATCTCAGTTGAAAACCATGCAAATGAAAGCGGGCACGGTGGATTACTGTTTTCATTGAAAATTATATTAAGCACCAACATAATTAAAATTTCACAGGGAGAAATTGAAGTAATTAGTTCCTTTTAGGTAATTTAGGATGCCTTAACAAGGTGTCTTCATCAACCATCCAGAGAGAAACCACAATGCCCCATATTGTAATGAACACTAACACTCATACAAGTCTTACATTGCATAGATAGAGAAGTAGAGCTAAGGAAACACTTCCCCCTCCTCCCCTAGCCAAGCTGAAACTGAGAGTGGAATGAAGTTATAAGAAGCAAGCCTTTAGAATAGCGGATAACAAGTTCATCATCATGAGAGAGAGAGAGAGAGAGAGAGAGAGAGAGAGAGAGAGAGCTCTTGCTTTACAAGTGGAAAACCCTAACACTGATGAGTATACTTTCAAATTGGAAACCCTAACCCTAATGAGAACCATTGAGCTTACACTGCTGAAGAGATGGCAGTAGGCAAAGAAATAGTCAGTTACCTTGAATGCTCAATGTGCCAAGCAAATTGAATCTCTTAGTTTTTGTTCTAGCCCTGACGAATCGACTCTTGGCCCATTACTCTGATAGAAATTGCCAGAAAGGTTAGCGAAATCCAAATCTTATATGGAATTCTAATAATTCGAGGATAATAGAGAAATGGTATGTACCTCGCATTCGATGTTGTAGACCGACTGTGTGTTCATGCAAGTTGAAACACTGATGACATTAAGGCCTTCTTCTTCCAAGGCAGCAATTACTCGTGAGAGTGGCAATTCATGCCCCGACCTGTCAACGATGAGAACTGTAGCTCCATTTGAAGTAGCCCTCAATGATATGTCTGGTGAAAGTGGGCGAGCTTCATTTTGGGGAGATCTAGAATTGGATGAGGATGTGATAAGCCTTCTCATCTGGTCTCGCTTCTCTGTCAGCTCCTCGATCTTGGCCTTCAGATGGTTAATGTAATTCGCAGCCTCACACATGTGATCAGAAATGGATTTCTTTCCCTGCAAACAATCCACAAATACAAAACCTACTTCCTTGAACATCAACAAGAAAAAAAAAAAAAAATTAAAGAACCAGCATTCCTTACCTTCAGATATTCGAGTGGGAGGTGCGATCTCAGCAACATGTAGAGCGTGGACATCTCCTGCCGACGCTGCCTCTCGACGTCTCGGTGGACGGTCTTTTTCTTCTTGTTAGTGTGACTCTCATCACCTTTGGCATCATGGGTGATTGGTTCACCCAACTTCTTGGGTTTTCCTTTTTGAAGCAGCTCATGAGAGGAGTCAACAGACATGGGAGGGTGGTTGGTGAGCATGCCTTGAATTATGTGGTTGTGGTGAGGGTGAGTGGTCTGGAAACACAGATCATCACCTTGCTGGAAATACAAATTCTGTGGTGCAACATAATCCATTCTTTCCATTTTGGAGAGATGAGATCTTTTCTTGGGGAATATGATCTTTGGTTGGGTCAACAGAACCAAGATCCTCTTCACCTCTATGTGATATGGTATTGAGGAAAAAGATCTTTGAGGGGCCAAGACTCTCTCTGTGGATGAGATAGGCTTGAGGGGATGAACTGAAGCAAAGGTTTCTGGGTGGGATCCTTGGTGTTTGGTAATGAAATATATATATATATATATATATATATATATATATATATATATATATATATATAAAGAGAGCATCAGGACGAAAACAAGGGCTACCAACAGTATCAAGGAAGAGATTTCGGATACACAGCATAATCTCTTTTTCTAATCTATATTTTTATATGGGGCAGTGTCCAAGCGTTTATTGGGAGCTGCAAAAGAAAAGCACCGAAGATGCGGCTCTCTCAGCATCACGCAAAACATGTTTAGTTATGGAAGCACTATTTAGTGAGGGGCCGTGCTCTGTGTGACCACCAGCACCAAGGCCCACCGCAATCATGGAGAGGTGGCGGATCAAAAGATCCAGATGGGACCTACTTGTATACAAAATTTCAAGTTTGTAAGACCATTCCAACCTTTAATCCATGGCCCTTTTGAAAGGTATCATTTCTTTAGGACGTCAATCCAATGGTGAATCACATTTGGATGGGTGTCAAACTTGGAGCCTGTGACTAACATACGGAGGGTGTGGTACGAGGATCGAGGTTGGATTTCTTTTTTTTTTTTTTTTTTTGTACTCCAACCCAGGGGGATGTGATGCAAGAGAAAACTCGCATACACACAAGAATGTAACCCACACAAGTGGGAAAAAGTCTCGCACAAGTGAGAGAAAAGCCCATATAAATGGAAAAAGCTTACCACTGTGGTAAGAAGTAAGATACTTTCCTCACCACTATGGTAAGAAGTAAGAAAAGTAGCCGTCTGATCACAGGAATCCTACATCCCTAAAAAAGAGCCATAAGTACGATTCCTCCCAAGGGAACACTTCTATTTTTTTTAAGTACTTAATTATAAATGATGATTACAAAAGCATGGGATGCTGGTAGTGCTACCAAGGGATGACTTGTGAAGTGTGAAATGGGAACAAAGTGCGGCCATGTCAACGAGGCACTCTTGGTATTCCATGAGACTGAAAGGGTCATGAGTTTGACGAAACACTTTCCTCCCTATCCATGGACCATGATCCTTGCAATTTTTTATTTTTTATTTTTTTTCAAAAACTAAAGTGGCCCGCTATCCTCTAGATATAAGAAAGTTTTTTTGATTAGCCATCTTCCAAAAATCAAACAGATTAGACACTGTAATGCTGCCCAATCTAAATTCATTAAAAGCCCGGCTATGGACTCATTTTGACCCAATAGGTAGTTTGGTCCCAGTCTGGGTCCACATTTTGGATTCCATGATTGGGTTTGTGTCTTGTCATACCTAGATTAGAGTACCCAAATGTATAATGTATTTAATGTATAATAATATATTTTGAATATAAAATTAGGATGTATATTGGATGAATTATGTATGTAAATCTATTAATTATATTTTAGATTAACATTATTATATAAAACATATTAAATTATAATAATATATTATCACAACACATTGTGGCTAGAGAAGGGTCTCTAACACTAAAAGGATCAGCATGCATAAGTCCCATCTTCAATAATTAGGATAAATCTGATTAACACAAGACTGGGTCTGGGTTCAGGTCCCATACATATACATGGTTTTTTTTTTTTAAATAACCCAGGGAATCTCACGCCTAGTCCAACCCAAGAGCCTTTGGCCCTGAGCCCGAGGGACACTCAATTCTAAACAACCGATAACTAATCCATATGAGCCAATACATAAACATGTTGATCTAGGGTCGAGGTCTAGCACGGAACCAGTTCACGCTTCATCCCTATTCAACCGAGTCTTGACTGACTTAATCTGAGTTTTAAAATAAATACAGAGACTTTTACCAAAAATAAATATAAAAAAAAATACAGAGACATGGCATATAAAATGGGAAACTTCCCAGCCACGCTATGAAGATCTCATCTAGCCTTCTGCCTCAACTGCTATTGAAGGTGGAGCAGAGATCAATGTAGGTGAAGCAGAGCAAAATGACACTAACCATTTTTAGTTCATTCTAGATTAATTAGATTAAGCTTGGATTATATTAGGAATAGTTGGTAAAAGATATTACGGTTACTTTATATTTTTAGTTCTTATTTTAAGTTTTGAAGTATTCTCCATGATTAGGTTTCTATTCATTTTAGTTTACCAGTGGGGCCTTCATATGTTACAATCCTGATCTATTAGCAATCAGGGTATTAAATTATGAAACCTTCAATCACAATCAAAGAGAAACAATATTTTAACTAATTTATGAATTAAATGCAGAACCAGAATCCTGATTATTATTTGATATTATGCATATGTAGAGAAGAGACCCATGCTCTTTCATTTTTTTTTTTTTAACCCCAATCAAGGAAGAGGGAGGGACCCAAGGTATCAGAAGAGGAGCCCACACAACTGGGAAGAGTGGCATACTCATGAATAGATCTCAAGATAGGGAAGTGACATCCAAGGTTTCCAACCAACTGAGCAACCCCACACAAATATAGATCACGGAGTTGTAGGTTAATCTAAGCTGCCATCATCAAATGCTTATCCCATAAGATCTACTAACCATGAGAAGTAAATAATCATAGAGTTAAGCTATCGAAGGTTCCCAACATTTGGGCTGGACTAATCCCTTTGGACTCAAAAGGAAGCCGGGTAAACTCCCCTGAACATGACTTGTAGAATATACTATACAACTGATCATGGCTCTTTTATTTCTTTTTTTATTCTTATTCTTTTATTCTTTTTTTTTTTTTTTTTTTTTTTTTTTTTTTTGAATGAATCATTCCTCCTTATTTATTGCTTACTTTCATAATCTCATTTCAGACGGCTTGTAGTATCTCATAGAGTGATTTTTTTTTTTTATTTTTTTTATCATTTCTATGAAAGTGATGGGTCATTGCCCATGCCAAGTGCCCTGTATTTAGCTGTGTAATTATATAACAATAGAAATGCACAGTGGTGGACCTACATAGCCGCCCCAGGTTAATTTTGAAATTACCTTAGATTTCAATGTGTCTGGACTTATGCTTTTATACAACTATTAACAATCGCCCCATATCTATATCATGTGATCGCCCCACGGCACAAAATCTTGGTGAAAATACTCATTTTCTCCATCTTCTTTTCAACCGAAAGTAGTAGATTCTTTTCACGCCGATCGAACTTCTCGTCGCCGGTCCTCTCGCGGTTAGTTTCTCTCTATCACCAAATAACCCTAAATAAAGTAAGGTAAGTGAATGCAACAAAATCCGTTAGATCCAAATAGAACCCCTTTGAGAACCCAAATAGGGCAATTGGGTGCTCGCTCAAATTATCATCTCAGGGCATCCAATTACGTAGGATTAAGAAAATGTTATGTTAGGCTGTTTTGATGATGATGAATTAATGATCACCAGAATTTGGGAGAGGATGTTAGGCTGTTTTGATGATGATGAATTAATGATCACTTGAATTTGGGAGAGGGGGTGGGAAGAACCTTCAATTAGGCAGGAGATCAGAGCATGGAAAGGAGTTTTGTGTTTATTTAGCTGCAATATATTTTCTCTTTTTGCATTATCAATGTTAAAAAATTTAGCAAAGTCGGTCAAAAGTTTAGCCCCACCTAAACAAAATCCTAGGCTTGCCACTGAAAATGCAGTGTGCTGTTTATAACTTGTAATCCTCTTTTAAGTAACTCCATTTGTTTGTTGGGAAAGGGCTAATATTCTCTTGATGGTCGTGGGCTGATCAGTTTCTTTCTTTTGCTATTCTTTTTTGGGTTTTATTTTGTCTCGTATCTTCCCTCTTTCTCTCTTTTAATGAATTGCCTTTTTTACCAAAAAAGAGAAACTCCATTTATTTTTCAAGCATCACTGTGAGAGTTCGACCGAAGGCGCGCAAGAGTAGTTTTTGCAGCGGGTTTCTAGGGTGGCAAACGGGTCGGGTTGAGATGGGGGCTTTATGGGCTGAAGTCCAACTTGTTTATTGAATTATGGTCATATATATCCAACCTGTACCCACTAATAAAAGCGAACCCGACCTTAAGTCCTTAACAAGAAAGTCTATTTTCATTACATGGGTTCCCACCTGATCTTTTTATTATTGCCATGCAAAAGTGACACCCGAAAAATTACTTTGACTTAATGAAAATGTATTGGCTCCTCTTTATTAGGTTTATATGGGGGTTTTAACCAATTGAAGAGATTATAAGGTGGATCAATTGTATCCAACCGGACCAACCCATTTAATTTTAGGTTAAAAAATTTTAGGGTATCTCCCATTCATTTTTGGTCATTCAAAATCAAATGTCCCTTGGGCTCAGGACTAAAGCCTCCTGGGTAGGACCGGACTCGAGATACCCGGATTACGTGAAAAGGGAAAAAATTGTGGGGAAGACAAAGTTTTAGATGGGTTAAATAATTAGGGGGTCAAGTCATGTTTTGCGACACCCGATTCCCCAAGTATTTTATTTTATTAGGGTTGAGAAAGGAGAGGTGAGATGATTTGAAATAACAACAAAATATAAATAAATAATCAAGAAAGGAAGAAAAGTGGACGGTGAGTGAGACTAGTTATATATATTTTTATATGCACGCAGAAAACATGAGTGCATGATATCTCAGATCTGATGTACTGTTCATTTAGCGGCATAGATGGATCATCTGATGACAACTCACTTTAGTCGATAGGACTTGTACCTTTTATAATATAAAATGTCCCCGGCGTTTTTTCTTTTTTCATTAATCTTAGGATTCCTTTGTTTTTCTTATATAAAGCTATTCTTACTAAGGATTTCTCTCAATCAAGGCACCTTTCAAGGCATTCCAAGTGGATTTATTGATACTATAATCAACCGTCACAAGTTTTTCACAAAATCCTCACAATCTATAATGAATCAACCCTTAAAATTTGAACGATTAGCTAGCCGTTTTTTGGCCTTGTACAGATGATGGACGGTTTAGATCTTCATTGTGGGTCCCACAGAAATAAAAATAAAATTTTTTTTTGTTGTGGACTTTCTTTTACAAATATCTCAAATTTATGATGAAACAACATTTGAAAATTGACCTCACGGCCGTTTCTGACCTTCCTAATAAGATTAACGGTTCGGGTCTTGAAAGTGAAACCAATAAAGTAGACAGGGAATTTCACAATCAAAATCGGTATATATAAATCATAGTTGGAAAACTCTTCGAGTCGAGTTTTGACTCTCCTGAGTCATTTCATTTTTAATGAATGACCGAATCAAATATAGGGGAGACTATGCCGATTCATCTCATTTTATTAAGCTGTTTGCATTTAGAACCATTTTATAGACATATTTAATTTTAAATAATTAAATTGTACTTATAAGAAATTATGAATTGTGTTTGGAGTCAACAATTTACAAATGATGGCTAGAATGTAATTTGAAAATTATAGTTGATCTTTTATATTCAATATTTAGACTAACAAATTATGTAATGTGCAAAATGCTTCCTTTCATTTTTCTTATTACAATACTTTTTTTACATATATAAATTTATTAATTTGAATTGATTATCATTAATGCATGTAAATAAATTTTTATTTATATTTTATATGTAATGCATTTATTTTAAAATATTGTTAAAATTATTCTTAAATAAACATGAATTTTTCGAATCTCTGCGTTGACTCCATCTGAGTCAATGGCTGAGTCAAGTCTGAATCATGATTTTCCCAACCTTGATGTAAATCAATGTCAGGACTCTTCACCTAGTTTTGGATTCAATTTGTGCATTGTGGATGATCAACGGTTCAGAAGTTTTTTGCAATTTTTTGACGGTCCATGATGATTTAGCCTAAATCCCCTTGCTTTTTTACTAGTAATACCTTTGCGAAGACAAAGCAAGTGATCCACAAGAACCGTAGCAGGTTTCTCCTTTCGACACGAAGAGGAGAAGAAGAAGAAGAAAAAAAGCTCTTTGGATGGCGGAGATATTTTCTAGTCTAATATAGAGATATGGAGAGGAGGTTGGAGTACATCTCCAAGGTTGAACGACCTTAACAGATTTCGACTTAGTTGTAACTCTAGATAAACGTGAACTTATGACCTCAATATTACAAGCTTCGTGAATACTATAAGAAAACCTAAGATCCTTGCACCAAGCATTGAAGAAACTAAATGGAGTCTTTTTGGGGAGCGAAGGAGCATCAAGAAGGATGGAGAGGGACTGTGATCTGAACTTCGCCCTCTAAGACCCGCTTGAGGAGTTTAACCGTTAACCAAAGTTACAATTAGTTGATCTTCAATGATTAGAAACCCCATGAACATGCTTAATCAAAGAAGAGAGGTTATAAAGATAGTGCCCTTTAAGCGAAAGATTAGCATCAAGGCGGAAAATCCTAAAGGGATCGCTTACCTTTTACATGTGATAGGAAAATGAGATTTACATGTGTAAATGTCAGATATGCAAGTATTGCATGTGCAAGTGTTGTACATGAAAAACACATTATCATGTTTGTCAAAATCACCATTTTCAAATGAGCAAATGAGTGCAACCAGCAGCATGCGATTTATTTAGAGTTCTTTTTCACATTTTTTTCATAAATTTCTCAAAAATCATGAAGAATTAATATAAAATTAAATATCCCGATATGTAACATTAATACAAGAATATTGAATGATTCGGATCTTAAATTGAGGGCCTAGAGAAGTGAAGAAAACACTGAAGTAAAGAGGAAGCCCAATTAGGGTACATGATAGGAAGGTTGCCCACAAGCATACCAAGGATGTTGGAGATCTCCCTTTGAAGATTCAATGACACGTTTGCAAACGAAGCTGCACTTTTAGATTAATTGATATCCAACCCTAAAACTCCTAAAAATTCTCTAAAAAGAAACTTAAAGGTGGCCAATCCAGCATACAACAGGTTAGCTTCACAAAATATCATTTCATTATCAATAAAAAAGGATTTGAAGTAGAAACTGATCCTTGCTTGAAGGTAGTACTAATGAGCCCATTCCAAACCATGTCTTTCATAATTGCTCTGAAGACTCCATAGCAATAGGAAAAATGACAGAATAAGGAGAAATTAACCATGTCTAATACCTTGGTTGTTTTTACAGAAATCTTTTGGTATATCATTTATAAGGATGAAGAAAAAGGGCTCCTTAATGCATACCATAATTATAGCTGGATCATATGAGAAGGAAAATTAAGAGACACCAAAAGAGCAACTTCAATGAAATCCAAGTTGAGAGTATCAAAAGATTTGTAGAGATCCACATTAAGCACATATGAAGAGGATTCTTATTAAGGTGGAAACCCCTAGTTAAATCATGAGACATAATTAAAGATATTATCTGATATTGCTCTTTTATGGATAAGAGCTAACTGAGCTAGGTCAATAAGAGAAGGCATAATGGGCTTCAACCTATTCACCATAATTTGCATATAATCTTGTAGAGCACATTAGTGAAGGTTAAAATGATCCAGATAAAATGGACATTCCCTTTTCAAGATGAGAGAGATGAGAGTGTGTTTTAATTGTTGGACCATCTTGTCATATTTAAAATAATCTTCAGCCACAAGATGTCCAGACTAAGAATAAACTAGCGGAGCTTGAAGAACATGACATGAAACCCATCGGGCCCAGGATATTTAAAAGGATCCATATCCTTGATAACCTTGCAATTTCATAGAGAAAAATGTATTTTGTAAAATCTTTAATAATATGAGCATTGGTAAGCTTGGCAAAGATATTTATATGAGATAAATTCTTGTCCAAAATAGGGAAATTCATAAATCAATAAAAATCCTGCCACAGAATTGTGGTCAAAATTGTTGACCAAGTTTTTCAAATTAGTAGAGGTGCTTAGTTGTAGAAATAAGGCATTTGTAATTGTCAAAAGGTACAAGTGGTATATGTCTAGTTGGAAATAATTATATTTGAGGCACTATAAAGTAAAAGCCAATACATACCTTGTGACCATTGCAACCTGCAATATTAAATTTTTACAAAGGTTCTCACTTTGTTCAATAGATGTCAAATCAGGAGTGAAATAGTTGATCATAATCTCATTGGAGAAATAGATAAATAAAATAAAATAAAGATGTTCTTCCTAGATGCATAGGTTAGGTTTTGGAACATTCGACTCCCATAAAGAACATCAGGGAGACCTTGTAGGGCTATACCTTGGCACCTTGGCCATTTCATGTCCAACGGAAACCTCTAAGAGCATAAAATATCTCAAGAGGCTGGGGTAAACTCATGTTTCCTATCCGGGAATCTATCACCATGCCATGGGTGTTAGTTCAGTGAATCTTTTGTATTTAATTACATAATGTGAGACTAATTAGAATAGTAATATATGAGGAACAATTGATAATTAGATTAGGATTGACTAGTAATTGCCTTGATTCCTTAAATTTTTTGCATTTCATATTGAGTTGAATATTATCAATGACTTCAAGTTGGTTTATCAAAGCATTATATATTGGTGGATTTCTAATTCGATTACTATATTCGGGGTTGATTCCTTGAATTAATATGAGTGTGAACCATTGATATTTGATTCGATTCGATTTGAGATTATGAGATTATATGATATGGAAAATTATTCACATTCAAATATTATTTGATTCGATTGAGTCGGCACTACTTAGCTTCGGCCTTGTAATACTTGGCAGGGCTACACTCGACTTATTATTCGAGACTACTGCAGTAAGTCATCTGGAGTATCGAAACTCCAGACCCGGGTAGCTAATCAGCCTTTGGCCGGAACACTGGTGACATCCCAACTAAATTTGCTCTCTATTAAGATAATAAGCTCAATGTAATAGCCAATTAGTTGTTTATTATTCATTTGATTCGTAAAGGATGAATCATTCAAATTTGCTCAAATTCTTAGTTATTACTAGATATTGACATCTTTTAATCAATTGTCTATAATTCGACTTGATGCATTATGTATTTCATTATTAATGCTTATACTTGTTGAATCGTCGTATTGAGATACTATTCTTAGTGTCACAGACGCATGTGTAGCTCCTGAGCCTGATGAGGCCCAAGAGGGAGAGGAGGAGACCGAGAAGGTTCCTCCAGGATTAGAGAGTAATTCTTTTGAGAGCTTAAATGAAGGGTGTGACTGACCCCTTTTTGTGTGGGTCACACTAGATTCAGAAGATAGTTATGAGGATACTTTTGTTTAGCATTGTAGGTTGATTTTATAATTCCTACTTTGTTTAAATTTGTAATTATCTTTTGTATAAACTTTAATTTTAAATGGACTGTTCAAATAAATGGTACCTAATTGTATATTATTTGAGATGCGTACACTATTAAATAGTATTGACAGGTGTTGGTGAGCTAGACTCACAAGTGGAAAAGAGAAGATTTCTCCTTCGCGATTTTGTACTTGACTCGAGACAGGTATAATAACACGGACGTACGTGTGTTGCACCTCGGGGATTACCCTAGTCCAGGGTGATTCGGGACTAAGATGTGACAAAGGAATTAAATGAAGTATCAATATCAAACCATTTCCTTCTATTTATAAAAATCACAAAAGAATCCCATACCTACAACTTGAAGGTCTAAACTAGTTAACAGAGAATGAAGTACTGGTACGGTAAATATGGATGTTCATTTCGAGAACCTAAATTATAGAGATATTGGCGAGTTAATTATCCACACAAGAAGAAATGGTTCGATGGATCTTAGTTTCACAGCAAGGACAAAAATTTATAGGGAATTACCAAAGCAACTAGGATGATAACTGCATGTAACTCCATTAAAAACACAAATATTTCTGACCTTTCTAACATCTAGAACACCTCAGAAACCATTAAGAATGAAGAATATCTATGTTCAAGTTTACAATAGATTTTCTTTTAAATTGGATAAAGAGATGAAAGGGGCCAAACTTTGGCTTTGACAAGTTTGAAACCATGATTTAGTCCATTGGAGCACCAAACTAAGGGGGGCAATCAATTCCTTTAAAATCATCATATATATGCTCATCCCCATTGAGTAAATATGATCGTACTCTCAGCTAAAAACCATGCAAGAGAAAGCAAAACATTGTGGTTTACTATTCCATGAAATTCTGTTAAGCACAAAAATAATCACATCACAAGGAAAAATGAAAATAAATTTACTTTTAGGTAATTTATGATGCCTTAGTAAGGTGTCTTGATCAACCATCTAGAGAGAGGCCCCCATGATGCTAGCTGCATTGAACACCATAACTCACAAATCTCACATTAGATTGATAAGACAAGTATAGTTAAGCAAGCACTTTCTCTCCCCCATTTGCCAAACTGAAACAAAGGAAGAGCGAAATGAGGTTAGAGGCATCCCTTTGTGAGCAGTAGATAACAAGTTGATGATCATGAGAGAGTGAGAGAGAGAGAGAGAGAGACTCCTGCTTTACAAGTGATAAACCCAACTACTGATGAGTATACTTACAAATAGGAAACCCTAACCCTAATGAGATGACTGAGCTCACACTGGTAAAAAATAGCAGTAGCTAGGCAATGAAAATAGTTACTAAAAATCATCAGTTACCAGCTTGAATGCTCAATTTGAATCGCAAATTGAATCTCTCAGTTTTTGTTCTACCCTAGATGAATCGACTCCTGGATCATCACTCTGTGATAGAAATTGCCAAAAACCTTAGTAAAATTCAAATCTTGCATGGAATTCCCGTAATTCAACAACAATAGATAATTTGTATGTACCTCGCATTCAATACTGTAAATTGACTGCCTCTTTATGCAAGTTGAAACACGGATGACATTAAGGCCTTCTTCTACCAAGGTGGCAATCACCCGCGACAGCGGCACTTCATGCCCCTTCTTGCCAACAATAGCAACTGTAGCTCCATTTAAAGTAGCCCTCACTGATATGTGTGGTGAAAGAAGGCAACCTTCATTTTGTGGAGATCCTGAATTGGATGAGGATGTGATAAGCCTTCTCATCTGGTCTCGCTTCTCTGTTAGCTGCTGGATCTTCGCCTTCAGATGGTTTATGTAATTCACAGCCTCGCTCATGTGATCAATGATAGATCTCTTGCCCTGCAAAAATTCCACAAAAGTAAAACCCAATTCCTTGAACATGAACAACAGAAAATAATGAAGAGGCCAACATTCCTTGCCTTGAGATATTCGAGTGGGAGCAGCGATCTCAGCGACAAGTAGAGCATCGACATCTCCTGCCGGCGCTGCCTCTCAGCGATCCGATGGACGTTCTTTTTCCTCTTAACATCGTGGCTTTCATCGCCTTCGGCATCATGGAAGATGGGTGCACCCAACTTCTTGGATTTGCCACTTTGAAGGTCGTGAGAGGTGTCAACAGACATGGGAGGCTGGTTGGCAAGCATGTCTTGCATTTTGTGGGTGTGGTGGGGAAGAGAGGTCTGGAAGCACAGCTCATCACCTTGCTGGAAATATAAATTCTGTGGTGCAGCAAAATTCTCTTCCAGATCATCACCTTGCTGGAAATACAAATTCTGTGGTGAAGCATAATTCTTGCTTTCCATTTTAGAGATAGGGTCTTATGTTGGAGAAAATGATCTTTGGCTGGGTCAAGATAACAAAGATCCCCTCCTTCTCTATATGATATGAGGTTGAGGAAGAAAATCTTTGAGGGACCAAGACACTCTCTCTTGATGTGGATGAGATATGGCTTGAGGGTTGAACTGATGCAAAGGTTTCTGGGTGGGATCCTTTGGTGTTTGTTAATGGAAAAAATATGTATATAAAGAGAACATTAAGATGAAAACATGACTACCAACAGTATCAAGGAGGAGATCTCGAATTCCCGGCATAACCTCTTTTTGTAATCTATATTTTTATATGGGCGATCTCTTGGCGTTTATTGGGAGCAACAAAAGAAAAGCACTAAAGATGTCTCTCTCTCTCTCTCTCTCTCTCTCTCTCTCTCTCTCTCTCTCTCATCTCTCTAAGTATCACCTAAACATGTTTAGGTATGAAATCATTATTTTAGATAAATGATGATTACAAAAGCATGGGATGCTGCTCCCAAAGGAAAACTAGTGAAGTGTGAAATGGGGACAAAGTGTGGCCATGTCAATAAGGTACTACTGTTGGTGCTCGATGAGCAGTGAAAGTGTCATGAGTTTCACGAAACACTTTCCTACTAATTAATGGTGCACCACTTCAAATCCTCTGCATCTTTTTCAAAAATTAGACAGGCGGAATGCTTATAGCGCGCACTAACCCCATTTGAAGGCGACGAGAGTCGTGGTAGAAAGTAATTGGATCTCATCGCCTTCAAAAATTAGATCTCTGCTGGCCTCATTTAAATTTTTTTTTTTTTAACATTCTATTTAACAGCTACTAATTGGATAGTATGAAAGTAATGACTATGAGTCCAAAATCCAGTTCTAGTTCTAGACAGCATAGTGGAGTCTCTTTCTATACCATGTATGCTTGCCTGTGTGTTGTTGTTATCATCACCATCATCACAATGGTGTCGTCGTTGTCATCACCATCATCATCCTTATCATGACATCATCATTAGGGTTACTTGGATCGTTATGTTGCAGTTTGCTTTTTGTGGTTCATAGATTGTGTTCTCATTTCAATGATCTCCATTCGCCAGGGGTATAACACACCTATTCATTTTTAGTTTACAAGGGGTTATGGAGTTCTGTTTAAATCCTGATCTATTAGCAATCTGAATATTGAATTATGAAATCTTGGGTTGTAATCCAAGTTACACAACATTCTAGCTAATGAAGAACCAAAATCTTGTAGATCATTTGATATTATGCACATAGCAAATCGGCCCATATTATTCTCTAGATCATAGTGACCCAGATTGTGGATAGCCAGGTTGTAGATTGATCTAAGCTATCACAATCGTCACATCATTCATCATCATCAAACCCTTATTTCAAGAGATCGATATTAATAACATAAGAATTTTCACCTATCTCTCAACTACATCACATGTGGTATATAGCAGTCAATCAGGGGAAATGATTTTGAATTATTTATTGGGGATTTGACATTTCAATACCCTTTAAACACCCAATCTCCAATTTCATGACTAAAAGTCTCTAAATGTCATTAGAGTCGTTTGACTCTAATACACTTTTTTTTTTCCCCTTGGTTCCTATGATAACGATGCTGGTACACTTTTTTTTTTTTTTTTACTTTTTTGCCCTGGATCCCATAGTATGATGGTTGATCTAAGTAGCTTTTCAGCTTTTAACATTTGGATCCCATGAGGATCGAGGGCAAAAAAAATAAAAAAAAATAATAAGGGATTGAGTGTTAAAGGGACATTGAAATGTCAAATTCCCTTATTTTTTTACTTAATATTTGCTTTCATTTCCTTTAATGGGATGGCTTGTAATATTCCATGGAGCTAATTTTCTATGACTTGATAGTTTAACAAATTCTCTTTTTTATAGTGCAAAGTGGATCGTATCTATATGCCCTGTATTTAACTATTATATCCTGTAATGACAAAAAGTCAAGTTGTTATACAAGCAAGACTCTAGTGACTCAGTATTTTCAACTTGTGATCATCATTTAATTGACAATAATAGGGTCATTAATAATAAAAATGACACTATATAGAGCCATAAACTATGAGGCCAATAAATTTAAGGCTCTGTCATTTAGTCTTTTACTGATCATACTAGGCTCGACTCTTAATCCACATCAAAATCCATCTATTTTCTACTCATTTGTTTCTCTAGCATCACTATTATAAGCTTCACCAAAGGTGAGAGTAATTGTTGCATTGGGCCTCACATGGGTGGCAAACAGGGCTGCAGGTAGATATGGGAGGTTTATGACTGAGGCTTAGCTCGAATCCAACCTGCTCAGAGATTCTCCATGCCTCTCTAAGCCGGGTAGATAAACCTTTTTCTGTTAGTTCTCTTCAGCAGATTTGTAATTTTTTTCTCTGTTTCTTTTTAGCCTGAGCTCTTTGTTGGCTTCTCCCTGGGCTGTCTTGTTCTCTGTTGGTTTCTGGTTTTTTTTGGGCCTCTGGGCTCCTTTTCGGGGGCTTTTTGCCCTTCGTTTTTTCTTTCTCTAATACAATTTGCTCTTTAGCAAAAAAAAATAAAAATAAAAATAAAAAACTGGTTAGATATTACCCAACACAAGTCAACCCGACCTTAATCACAATCCATTCATAGTAGTATATTTTTGCCTTTCTAGCTTTTTATTTTTTATTTCTTTTTATTGAGGATGGGAACGTGGGGAGGTGTGGCTATTACTAGGGCCATCAAAATATCACACAACCCGTTAATATGACACGAACCAACACGATATTAACGGATTTGGATTGGCTCTTAATGGGTTCGGGTCGTTAATAGGTCAAATCCGTTAACACGTTAAGTTAACGGGTGGAGTATGAATTAAACAAGTAACCCGTTAACAACCCGCTTGACTCGTTAAATTTTTTTTTAACTCCCTAAATGTAAATAAATTAATTTATATTAAAAAAAAAAGAAATTAAAATTTATTGTTTTATAGTGGGTTTTTAGGTTGGATCCACTTGAGATCTTCACTTATAGTTTCATGTGGCTTATATATTTTTCTTCTTCTATTTTTGTATAATTTTTTTTTTTTATTTCGAAATGACTTAATTACTTAATGGGTTAACGGGTTGGGTCGGGTAACCCGTTAAATTAACGGGTCGTGTTTGGGTTAGATTTTTTGACCCGTTAAGTTAACGAGTCGGGTACGGGTTGAGGTAATTTTAACCCGAATTCGTTAACCCGTAACCCGAATTCGTTAACACGATACGATTAACAGCCCTAGCTATTACATGCATGTGGACCCACTTTCACTATTTATTGTTTTGGGCCCACCAAAATGATGCCCAAACATTCATATTATTGCCATGCAAAAGTGACATTCAGAAAAATCACTCTGGTCCACCTTTATTAAGTTTATATATACGAGTGTTAGGCAATTGAACCGATTAGGTGGATCAATCTGTGTCCAACCCACTTAATTGTAGATCAAGATATTTAAGCCTGCAAATCCCACCTACATTTTACCAAATGAGGCATTTTATTCTTAGAAGGCTCTCTCTCTCCAGTACCCTATACACGACGCTAGTGGATGATGTTGTTGTTGTTGTCTATCCGTGGTTTTACCAATAATGATCGACCATAAGCGGGGTGGGAGTTTTCCTTGTCATAAAAAAAAAATGTAAAAATAAGAAAGAGAAAGAGAAAGAAAAGTGGACGGTGATTGAGACTATAGTAAATTTTCTACCCTCGCCTAAAACAGAAGGTTAGAATACGTAGTCATGCTTGGCGAGCCACCCGGGCAGACCAGAGCTCAGCCCTTATTTGGCTGCATTTCTACTTTCTACTCCCATGAGCTGGACTGGACCTCATTTTGTAGCCCAATATTTGATGGGCCAATCTTGGGCCTTTGTATACCTAAATCGAGAAGGGCCCCAAATATATATATATATATATTTATAGAGAGAGAGAGAGAGAGAGACGTATTTATTTTCCATGTGTGTTGGCCGTTGGGCCACAGCTATAACTTCTGGATGAGTAGACTGGAGCCTGAACAGTAGTCAGTAGCCATATAACTAAATGAGCTGACCTTGAACAGGCTCTGCCTCTCAGGTGTAACCATCCCGACTCAACCCGGCCCATGAACATATACACTGCAAACCACATGTGGATCTTGGCCAACACACGTAATCAAGATTAGTTGTGGATGAAAAGAAATCAAAATATGCACTTTGTTTTATTCTTGAATTAATGACTGAAATCGATGGGGGCGCAATCTGAGAACTGCTCAGCTATATAAATATGGAGCTGTGCTACAGCCCGGGGTCTGTCCCCAGGTCTGTAGACTTTTTGATAAATATGAGAAGCGCCAGAAAACACCCGGGGCGGTTTCAAAAGCAAAAACGCCCCATCATTCAACCAATGAAAAACAAAGAGTTAATCACATAAGTTGATTAGGTGGAGATTTTATCCTTTTTGGAAGGGGAGCTAAATAGTTGGCTAATGTTTTTGCCTTTTTTGAACTTCCTCTGGTTTTTCAATTTATGGCATGAATGGGTTCATACAGCCAAAAGTCCTCTAACACATTTTCATAAGTCTAATTTACACATTCTCATCTGTCTAATTTACCCTTTCTTTAAATCAAATCCCATGATTTGTGGGATATCTCATTAATAATGGTCAACTACCATTTAATTGGCCACGATCAATGGAATCTCATTAATGAGATTTTCAAATAAATTCTAAAAACATACAAATAAATTTCAAAATAATGCAAATGAATTTCAAAAAACGCAAAAATTTTAAAAACCACAATAAATTAAAAAAAAACATTAAATTTTAAAAGAACGTGAATAAATTCAAAAAGAAGCAAATAAATTTCAAAAGATCCAAATAACTTTCAAAAAATATAAATAAATTTCAAAAGATCCAAATAAATTTCAAAAAAATGTAAATAAATTTCAAAAGACTCAAATAAATTTCAAAAGACGCAAATAAAATTAAAAAGCGCAAATAAATTTTAAAAAAATGCAAATACATTTTCTAAAACTAAGATAACCCAATTTTCCAAATTAGCGAAAAGTCTGGCAAAACTCAAGCATTTTTGTCAAAAAATCAGTTAAATTTATTTCAAAAAATACAAATAAATTTCAAAAGATACAAATAAAATTCAAAAACACAAATAGATCTAAGAAAATACAAATAAATTTTCCAAAAACACAGAAAGGCTCGTTCAAAAAATCAGTTAAAAAATTTAAAATGGACATAAATTTGTCGGAAACTCACCTATATTTTTCAAAAAATCAAAGAAATTTGTCAAAAACTTAGATAAATTTGTTTAGAACTCAGATAAATTTGTTCCAAAACTCAGATAAATAGCAAAAAACTCAAATAGATTTGTCTAGAACTCAAATAAATTTTTTTCAGAACTCTAATAAATTTGCGCAAAACTCAAATAAATTTGACAAAAAATAAAAAACTCAGATAAATTTGACAAAGCCAGCAAACCACAGAGATGAATCAGAGCAGAGAACCCAAGGCCTGGGATTCTCTAAAACCCTACCCTTTCCCAACGGATAATAAACTCGGTGAGTTTTACTGGCGGTGGTTTAAGCTCGTGCTAGGGTTGTTTCTCCTCGCCTCCTCCCTCGTCTTCTATATGACTTTGTCCTCTCAATTCCACCTTAAATGCCTAAAATGCCCCAAACCCGTTACGAACACCAACGTCCGAATCGGAACAGGAAATGTCTCAGTTGAGCCAACAAACATCTCTCACATCGTCTTTGGGATCGGCGGATCCGCCACCACATGGAAGAACCGCTCGTACTACAGCGAGCTCTGGTGAAGACCCGGCCAGACACAAGAGTTCGTATGGTGATGCAGATATTGTAGTTATGGTGGGACTCATCACATGGTGAAATTTACATATAGTTAGATTTCACCAAATGTAACATGCAATAAATACAAGTAAACGATAGATATAAAAGCAACCAGTGATTCCTACGTCTACATCTTTATACAAGACAAGGTTGGACCATGCAGCACTCAGAAATCCGTCTGCCAGTTCTTTAAAAAGATGTAGTGAGTGCGAACTAGGAGAAGAAGAAAAGGGCTCTGGCTAGGTTCTGTCAATGTCCGGATTGAAGAAGAAGAAGAGGGAGAATAAAAGATTTAAAATTTAAAATTTTAGAATTTTATGCCTAATCAGTTGAAAGGGCAAATCATTCATGAAAATGTATAAGGTGGCATATCTAGGGACTTCTTGCCGAAATATGTCCAAGCTTCAAGAACTATAGGCCTTAGAGGAACAGTTGATGAACTGGAGGCCTTATAAGACCTCTATGAGGGACCTTTCGCTAATTTTCTCTTTTTTTTCCAACATGTGTGGGGGCCGACCTCCAAATTGAAGACTTCTGAAATCTTGTATTTCCATAATCTAATGGTGGGTATTCTCAAATCATAGCATGAATGGGGGTCCATACAAAAATCCAACAACCATTTAATGGTTGGATCAATATCAGTTTAGAAATAATCACTATTATGGGGAATGGATTAGTTTATAGGGTTAGGATCTATACAAACAAAATTTCATTCAACATGAGTTGGGCCCACTTACTTTTGATTAGTATAAAAGAAAATTAACATTTTCATAATCTAACAATGGGGTCAACTCTTGATGATTTTGGTGAGGGCCCATAATATATAAGCCAGCTATTTGAATTGATTTGTTGATTTGGATCTTTGATAAATGGGACCCACTTAGGGTAATCGTGAGATTGTGATTAATTTCATATGCAAATCAATGTTCTTTGGTAAACACATGCACATCAGTGTATTGAGGATTTTCAGTGACAAGTTGTCATTAATTTTAGAGCTTTTTGTATATACCATGCTAAACTTTATAGGATTTGTAAATAGGCCCCTGAGGCTTTCGTATTTACAAATAGGCCCATGCATTTTCATTTTAATATCTGCTGCGTCTACAAAATCAATAGTCTTCTGACCACCATAGGTTTTTAGTGCGAAATGACACTTTTGTCCATCTCTTTTATCCTTTTATGCATAAACTCAATTTCTATTTATAAAACATGTAACATTAACAATTACACTTAGTGGGAGAGAATAACCCTCCATAAATTCATTTTTTTTATCAATACAGGGCTCATTTCATTAAATCCAAATTGATCATGACAGCAATCAACACCTATACTTACAACTGATTATGATGTATCCAATCCATACATGACCACCATTGGATTGATGAAAGTTTCAAAATACATTATTATACTTCAGGTGTAGTAAAAGAAATATTGGGGGAATGGAAAAATGTAAGAAAAATATTAGTTTTAAGAATTTGCGAGAGGGTGTTGTTTGGCTACTATTACAACTTTAGATCATTGCTTACTGAATCTTAGGTCCCTATTGGACTATTTGAACTGGTTTGCCATTCACTTAGTTTACCTGCAAATTTAAATGCCAGTACCAGTACTAGTAATTTGTTAAGGCAAGGTAATTGAGGCCATTCATACACATGAAATCTTATTTACGCATCCTCGGTTTAGAGATATTTAAAAATATATTGTTGAAGAGTGGGCTCCACCTGAAGAGTATTGAATGCTTCCAAAACTGCGCCAACCGGATTCCACCCGAGGGAGAGTGTTGAGGAGTGGGCTCTACCTGAGGAGTATTGAAAAGTATTTATGTTGCATCTACTAACACCTAGAGGTATTGGTAGTAATGCTTGGCTAAGGAAATCTAATATATATATATATATATATATGCCAGGGCATCAAAAGTAAATCCTTTCAATCTAATGCCATTTTCTATGTGGTGCAAAGCACAAAGCAAAATAATAAACAAAATCTATATGCATTAAGGGAAAATATATATATACGAAGAAGTGAACCTATCAAAATTCATTTATCCAAATGAAACATAAGTTGGACAAAAAAGAAAGGTGTGATCATGCTAGCTAGGGCTAGGATCATACTACACTATATCAGCGGTTTACTGAAATTCTTCCTTTGAATATTTATGCCCAATCTCAAAGATATTCTCTACCCATGTCAAATGATGGTAGTTATTCTCTAGGCAAGTCCAATGATGGTAGTTTCAATTCTCATTCCAGTTGTCCATTCCTTCACACGCTTGCTGATGTAAGGGGAAAAACAACATAAAATGTCAATTGTTGATGAGGCTCTAAGAAGAAGGTATGAATTCCTCCAAACCAACGGATTATGCAGACATTATAAACTATAACAGGAAGTAGGGAAATATTTATCCAGCAGCCATAGGATAGTTTTGTCCGGTTCTTAGCAATACCAAAAATCACCAGTAGCAATGAGTTGGGAATTGGCCTTATAATGGCATCAAAGATTAAGCTTGGAGTAGCAATCACTACAAGAAAAATCACTTTTAGTGGGGGCCGGTGGCCTCCGCTAAAACTAACTTAAGCGCGGCCACGTCATCCGCCACTCGTTGACGGTATACAAACTGTGGGTGATACTTTTAGTAGCAGCAAAGTGGCCACCGCTAAGTTTTTATTGCGGCGCTTTCGACAGCTGGTAAAATATTCCCACGGGCATGTTAAATGATGAGTTCATATTTTTTGTAGGGGTCTTTGGCCGCCGGTAAAGGTTGGTGAAACGCCGCTAAAGGACTATAAGAAAAAAAATAAGAGTTGTAGTGGCAGTCAATTAGCCGCCACTGTAAAGTCAATTAAACACTAGGTAAGAGTTTTACTGGCAGCCAATTAATAGTCTTTTTTTAATAAAAAAATATTTTGCATTTCATGTTCAGAAACTTGTACTTACATAAACCTGTTTAAGACAATACAATTAAAGTCTACAAAAAGTTAATGAAGAATACTATTATTAATAATTTAATTTATACATTCCTTACATAACCAAATGAAGCAAGACCTATCAATTTCTCATTGTCTACTTAAATGACGAATGAGATTCAAACACAAGATATCATTTTTAATAGCTGACACACTACCCGGGACCTTTTTGCCCACTTTCATGATAGTTGTAGATTTGCCTCTAACAGCTACACCCAGACCAAGATCCATTTCTGGTCTATTTCTTCATTGAAGAGACTTCCAGTTTGTATTACTCATCCTCTCATATTAGTCATCAAGACAACATCCAACACCTGCAATTATTTTTTTAGACCTGAGTTAGCCAACAAAGTTTTGATTTATGCCTGAGTGTAGGAAGCATACAACAAGAGTTAAAGCACTACATTATCAAAAGAAACAAAATTTGGAACATATATCTAGATCCTGCAAAATATTGAATTGAAAAGAGAGGGAATGTCACCATAATCAATGTTGAAGCATCATCCCATCAATCTGAAATTGACTTAAAAAATAAAAATAAACATTTAAAAAAGAATATTTTAAAAGAATGCATCTAAAGGTCATTCAATGTAACTGGTAGATCCCATAATCTTATATTAAATGTTCTCCCATCCACTCCACATTTGTACTGAAATTGTCAGAAACTTAGAGTTGCAAAATAATACATACTTACGAAAAGCTTTCTAGTCAAAGGAAAGTAAAAAATACGTACCTCAGCAGAATATATACTATGATAAACTCAGTTGTCTGAAATCTGATGCAAAATGAAATGTTATTTGATCAACTATGCATTATAACGGTCCCAAATGAGGAATAGTGATAGTGAGGATTGCCACCAATATGTTGTCTTACCCAACACCGATATAATTTAATAAAGAAGCCAACAACTCAACTCCAAGCAACAATCATTCATAAACTATATTATATTCACATCCATAATTATCCAAAAGAACAAGAACTCCATCAAAAGTAATTCTTAAAACTAACATAGTATTAGTAGTTACTCTATCGTGAAATAAAAGTACTAATCAAAGAAATTAACTAAATCGCCCATATGCTCCTCGATCATCCATCTGCTCCCTGTAAAAAAAAAGAAAAGAAAAGAAAAGAAAAGTAGACAATTGAGTTACCCTATTAAGAAAAAATACACATACAATTAGTAATAATACACAATAAATAAGTAAACTTACCCCTTCAGAAGGATTTTGTTGCTGGCTAAGTATCTGCAGCATCATCTCCGCCATTGTAGCTTGCATCCACTCTTGTTGCTTTTCCATCTGTTCAAGATATGCACGCCAATCTTCTTCATGCTTCTTCTGCATCTCCTCCATTCGAGCATGCACGTTATTCAGTTCAATACGCATTTCCTCAATGTTAGTTCTATATTGGGTTGACGGGGAGCCAAAGACTGAAGTTGGTGTTGGACCAAGCCCATATACACGTACGCGACCATGCCGCTCTAATCCCATGACCTCGCTATAGATGTCATCACTTATATAGTTAGAAGGTCCTCCCTCTTGTGATTCATTAATCTCCCTAAACTTTGACTACATTAAAAAGAATAAAATTAGTGGAATTATCTACAAATTTAAATTTATTAAAGAAAAAGACAACTTACATACAATAATCTTGCTGATTTTTCATCAACAGGTGTCCCATCCTTCCGTGTATGGGTTCGAATGAAGAGATCCGCTCTAGAAGGATTACTCCCATCAGTCCTACTTCGAGTCTATCCTTGTACAAAGTTATGTACATAGCAAAGAGATATGTCAATTGATCGTGAGCTCCAAATGTAGAGCCGCGATGTAGTAATAAACTGGTGAGACCAGGTCGATCCACAGGGAGCTTTAGAAATAAGGCTTTCCAACTTTGTCACCTGGCCTAAATAAAATCTAATTTTAGCCTAAAATCTAGAAAAGTACATTCATCAATCCTACTTTCCAAAAATCAAATTAATTACAATCCAATTAAAAGAGAACTTCCTAAATCTAAAAATACTAAACTAAAAACTAAAATTGCTACAAAAGAACACACAAGTTAGAACATCAAGAATAAAAGGTACCAAAAATAAAACTAAGAAACTAAACTATAAACAAAAGAAACCTAAGTTAGAAAGTTAGTAATGCAATGCATGCCATGAGATGCTGAAAATTCTAAGTCTAAAAAAAACTAGTATGCAGGGTTGTTTTTATGCATGGTTTTTCCTAATCTAATGAAACCTAAAACTAAGTTTTATAGTTGGGTTTTGAACTACAATGATGCATGAATCAACTAAAAAAAATGGAAGTGAAAAAGGAATTAAAATGAATGAAATATGAATGCATAAAGATTATCTAAAAACAAACTGAAACTGTGCAGAAATTCTGCACACAGGTGGGTCCGACCAACTATGTTTGAGCCACTGGTCACCATCTTTCCAAAATTATTTTTTCTTGAAACTCTAGGGTTTTAAAATACACTGATCAAAATTTAATTTCCCCAAGTTTCATAAAAAAATAATATGTTTTGAACAGGTTTCCAATAACAAACTTCTTTACACAAAATCTGTCCTGAAATTCCTGCAACAATGTGTTGAATTGTGCACTTTATATTGGGATCCAAATTTTCAAAAATTATTTGGCCAAGATTATTGACTCAAATCTCTGATTTTTCTTCTTATTCAATTTAAAACTTCAATTCCAGCAATTTAAACATGTCTAAACTCCACCAATATGAATATGTATGCAATGCTAACTAGTTCCAACCATAAACCATGCACAAAATAAACATAAAATTGAATTGGTCATAAAAATAAAGACAATAAACAAAAGTTCAAGAATTTAAATGTGTGGTGAAAACAAAAAAAGTAAATGTGTGGAAGAACATAAATTTAAATGTGTGGAAGTGTGTTCTCCTTTTTCAAAATTCTTTTATAAGCGGAGTCATAATTTGAATCATGCTCTTAGGGCCTTTGGGACATCAATCCAAACACCAACAAGAAAAGAAACATAAAACAAGCACCAATCACCCAAGGACAAGAAAGAAAAATTGAAAGATTAAGAAACAATTTTACTAATATGCAAAGTACTCTTACATAAGATGAAAGAGAATAAACAAAAACAATTACATACTAGGATGAGAAGCCTCTTCTAGATGAAAAACCCAAGGGTGTAGTGTAATTTCCAGCCAAATCTCCTTGATGACTCAAATGGAGAGGAAAAAAAAAAATGAAGAAGATGGAGTGTAGTAGTAATTTTAGAGAGAGTTGGTCTATCTTCCCATGAGTGGAGAGGGATGCTCATGCCTTCAATTTATAGATTTTTGCTCTCTTTATTTCCTTCTTTGTTCTAAATTTGTAGCATGCAATCTTCTTTGCGGGGAAGTCCCTTCCTTGGCCAACAAGTCTTCAAAGAAATAGCAAGGTGGGTGAGAGATTTTTGGTGCTTTCCATGTGCAAAAATTGCAATCTCGAGTAGAAATATAGCACCAAATTCCAAAGGCCATATTTTCCTCGTTTTAACTCCGATTAACACAATCTTAGGTTCTAAATTATCTACTCGAAAAGAGCTTTCCAACGGTGTATGGCTTGCACCAATCCGACGGTTGGATTAAGAGTTATGGCTATTTTAATCTTGCTACCCCTGAAGAATCCAAAAATAATTGTGGACATATGGAATGTTAGTTGCGCAATGGTGTGTGTGGGACCCTTGTGGACATCCAAAGGGATCTTGGGATCTTTCTTTTCTTGTTTCTTGACTCCCCTTCCATCTTTGGTTTGTTTCCAAGCTTCTTTGATTGACTAATCAACTCTTTTAGCACACTTTCCTTTCTTGAATTTCTTTCTTGGTTTTTGAGTTTTCAAACTTAGTAAGAATTAGATCTTACCAAATCTAAAGTTTCCTTTCTTGATCTTGAAATAACAAATCTAGCTTTCCATTGTTGACTTTTCAAACTCTCCAAAAATACCAAGATATGTGGGTCCACCATGAAAGATGTCCTACCCTTGATCTCTGTCAAATTTCACCAATGTGAGTCTCATTCTTGATTTCTCCGACACAAACTAAAACAAATGGATTCAAGAATAATTCTATGTAAGGAATTTAAATGGACGATGCATGAGACCCTACTTGATGCACCCAAAATAACCGACGGTTTCATGAGTTTATGCAAAAAGTGTGATTTTTTTAGCAAATTATGCATGAATGTACTACAATGGACCCTAAATGCATAAAAACATGATTTGACACTAAATAAAGCTCTTTAATATCAATAAGCTCTTAAAATGGTCCAAAATGTGCATGAAAATGTGCGCTTTCAGGACTCATCATCAATGTAAATCTTAAAATACTAAGTAATATAACAAACTAGTATACCTCTTCGTCTCTATAACAAGCAAAACTCTTCGTTCCCCCAATATGTTTAATAATTTGGCAATTGCGATTGGCTTTATTTTTCTTAGATACAGCCTACATGTATACAACAACAATACAACAATTAATAAACTTAAGCAAAAGGGCCATTGGATGATTCTCTGAATTTTTGAATTCATACCTGCACCTCTGGAGAGCCCCAATATCTCACAATCCATGCCCAATTTTCGGCCGAGATGTCAGGGGGTGTATGTCGAAGTCGCTCCTCATCTGTGGGAAGCGAAGAGTAATACTTATCCTTCAAGTCTTTTTTATAATCTCTATATTTCTTGGCTAAGCTCTGTAAAACCCATTTCTTTCGCTCCTCGTCAACAATTGCAAACTCCTAAAAGGTTACAAGTAAGGGGCATGTCACGTTCAGCTAAAATAATTGAATAACCAGTTTGCCAAGATATTTAATTACTACTAGTTACCTGAACATGCCGCCACATTTTCTCTTTAGCTTGCTATGGGATTTCGGCCCGTTTCTTCACCTGTATTGGTGCAATTCCAGGAGTCCTTATAACTATTCTGTATAACGTTACAAGAGACCTAGCATGCTCTCCAATTGATTGACCATCTGCATTGAACTCCACAATAAACTTGTCATCAAGGCGTCTATTAAATAACTTAATGCCTCACGTGGGCCCTCGGGTCCTCTTCCTCCCAGTACAAGAACCTGCTTTTGAAGTTTGAAATAAAAAAATAAATAAATAAAATTTATCAAATATATAAGATATTGGCAAAAAATTTATAATCATGTATACATTAAATTAACAATTTAAGTCATCTTACTAAAGCTGCTGACAGACCCCCAACCTCTCTAGGAGAAGGCTGACGTTGGGTTTCAAATGTCTCCTCTCGTGGTTGTATAGACAAACTCTGCTCAGATCTGCGATTGTCTCGACGAAGCATGGCTATTTATTTAAATTTTTGAATCACATAAATAGTTATACATCATTAACAATATCTAAAAAATTAAACAATATTCATCAAATCCTATAAGAATATGATAAAAAAATGCCAAAAGAGTAAAAAGTGAAAAAAGTATAATATTTTATTCACAATTTAATTAAGAGGATATCTAAAATGCAATCTCAACTGTGGTACCTAGCCCCAGTTCTCAATCACAATCATCAATAAAGGCATCATCTATATCACCATCCTCACTAGCGGTATCATCTCCTTCATGTTCTTGGCTTTGATGTGGAAGTACCATATTTGCATCAAGAACCACACCTTCAATATCAGGCCTATTCCAAGTGATAACATCATCATTGGTGTCTATTATGTCTATCGACTCACTGTGCAACCGAAGCTCAATTTGCTGGCATGGATCCACCTCTGGTTCCATATCGTATGAGTCTCGAGGTTGTATCTTTATCATGACACACCAATTGGCGTCGATGGTATCTTGGACATAGAAAACTTGTTGTGCTTGACTTGCAAGAATAAAAGGTTTGTTGGTATTTAAGGTCCTTGTGATATTCACGCAGGTAAACCCATACTCATCTTGCTTGATTCCCCTACCACCATGGTTATTTACATCCCACCAGTCACATTTAAATAACATTATTTGATTCTCACCGATATACTTTAGCTCTATAATGTCATTTAAGACGCCATAATAGCCGACATTGCCAAACATCGGGTTCGGGTCTCTCGCGCTTGCAAAGGTCGATGTCACTGCAGTTAAAAAAACTCCACTATTTTGAGTTTTCCTTTGTCTCTCGTGATCTTTTGTGTGAAATCTAAATCCATTTACAATGCAGCCCTTAAAACACCTCACAACTCGAATGGGGCCTGTAGCTAGTGACTGGAGTTGTTCGTTCACCTGCTCACCATCTATATGCATCTGCGAAACCTATTTAGATTGGAGAAAGCTAAAATTAATACATCCCCTTTAGTTGCGCACAAATACAACTATATTTAATACAAAAATGCATATGATATATAACACTTACATGTCTTTCAAACCAATTTCTAAATTCTTTAATATGAGTGCGATCAACATCCCTAGCACTTATTCGCCCACGAGAAGCGTCCTTAATCATTTTCTTATGTGTCCTACATAATAAAACTATGTTATAATCCAAATGAGGAAAGAAGTGTCAATTTACTATTTGTATATCATTTTAGCAAGTTTGGAACTAAGAATCTCACTGAACAAATGGGACGACTTCTTCACAATTGTTCAACACATATAGACGAGCCTGTTTCCACTCATCTGTACTTAGAATGCACGACAATGCCTTCCCTAAAGTACGACCGTTCTTGTGAAAACCGAAAACTTTCCTTGTGGTTTAGCATCACCATAATCGTAATTCCTCACAGGTCGATTGTACCATGACTCAATCTCATGCAAGTACCTTGAGCAAAAGGTCGAACATTCTTCTAAAAGATACCCTTCTGCCATTGAACCCTCTTGATGACTTTTATTACGTACATATGACTTCAATGTGTGCAGGTACCTATAAGAATACAAGCGCTAGTGTTATTATAATTATAAATGTAAATGATATATTGATATAATATACATACATACATATCTTTCAATTGGATACATCCACCGATACTGTACTGGTCCAACAAACCTGGCCTCATCAGCCAAGTAAATGGGCAAGTGCACCATAACATCAAAGAATGCTAGTGGAAAGATCATTTCCATTTTGCATAATGTTCGAGCAATTTGGGATTGAAGTTGCTCTAGCTCTGAGACTCGTAACACTTTTGAACACAAGTGCTTAAAGAAAGTGGATAGTTGAATCAAAACCGAACACACATCCTTGGGTAAGAGTCCACGAATTGCAAGTGGAAGTAGTTGCTGCATAAGAATATGGCAATCGTGACTCTTTAACCTCGAGATCTTGCACTGTTTGACTTGAACACATCATGCAATGTTTGATGACTAATTATCTGGAACCTTCACCTCTTTCAAGCATTGACAGAATTTCCTTTTTTCATCCAAAGACATTGAGTAGCATGCAGGAGGCAATAACAACTTACTTCCTTCCTGTCTTGGGTGAAGTCGTCCCCTTATGCCCATTAACTTCAAATCGAGACGAGCTTTCAAGGTGTCTTTTGTTTTCTCCTCCATATTCAATAATGTCCTAACCACATTGTCACAAACATTCTTCTCAATGTGCATAACATCCAGACCGTGCCGCAATATGAGATATTTCCAATAAGGCAATTGGAAGAAAATACTCTTCTTCTTCCAGTTCTTTGGCAATTTGGAATCATCCATTTTTCTCTTCCTCCCATCCTTATCCTCATTTGCCTTACCAAATGTTATTTGCTCATAGTCATGTAATTGGTTGAGTACATCATCGCCGGTTAATGCATTTGGAGCACATCTCAAATCCTTAAACCCGTCAAAGGAACTCTTATTGTGTCGGAATTTATGATCTAGTGATAGAAATCGACGATGTCCCATGTAACACCACTTGCGTCCATTCTTCAATCTAACTGAGCAAGTATCCTTCTTGCAAGAGGGACAAACCTTTTCCCCTTTAGTACTCCAACCTGACAAGTTAGCATACGCAGGAAAGTCACTAATAGTCCACAACACAGCCGCCTGCATCTGAAAATTCTTTTTGGAAGAGGCATCATATGTCATTACTCTATCTATCCACAACTCCGTCAACTCTTCTATCAGCGGCTGTAGGTACACATCAATGTCGTTTCTGGGAGACTTAGGACCAGGAATAAGCATTGACAATTGGAAAAATATTTGCTTCATACACATCCATGGTGGCAAGTTATATGGAATTAGAACAACAGGCCATGTGCTATGAACAATACTCATGGAGTTAAAAGTGTTAAAGCCATCACTCGCTAACCCAAGTCTAACATTACGTGGCTCCGAACCAAACAACGAGTATTCCTCGTCTAAAGCTCCTCATGCCTCAGAGTTTGCTGGATGCCTTAAGACCCCATCCTTTGTGCGGCCCTGGGCATGCCATCTCATGTGCTCGGCTGTTTTTGAACACACAAATAATCTTTGAAGCCTAGGTTTCAAAGGAAAGTAACGCAAAATCTTAGCGGGTATCTTCTTATCCTTTGTAGATGAAGTTAAAGCCTGTTCAGTGGAGCTTCTTGTCACCAATTTCCACCTAAACTCACCACATATGGTACATTCATTCATATTCTCGTACTCCTTCCAATACAGCATATAGTCATTCGGGCAAGCATTTATCTTTTTGTAGTGCATGCCAAGATCCCGAAGCATCTTTTTTTATTCATAGTGATCCTTGGGCAACATTTCACCAACAGGAAGCGCCTCTTTTAATAGTTCTAGCAACATGTCAAATGATTTGTTACTCCATCCGTTAAGACACTTCAAGTGAAATAATCTTACAATGAATGATAGTTTCAAAAATTTAGTACATCCAGGGTATAATTCAATTTCGACTTCCTTCAACAGTTCATAAAATTTCTGTACTTCCCTATTTGGCTCATCCGGAGTGCTTTCTTCTGGTATTTCATTAACATCACCACCAACTAAGTTTGACATTCCGAATGCATCTTCTAACATTCCATGTATATCATCACCCTTATCGGACTCATCACTAATATATTCATCTCCATAAATGTCCTCACCATGACTCGTCCAATGGATGTATCTCTTCATTATCCCATTCCATAACAAGTCACCGTACACTTCTTCTATGTTCTTATAAAACTTGTTGCAACATTTGCTACATGGACATGGGATCTTTTATCCCCATTTGTTGTATGGTCAAATGCAAAATCTAGGAATTCTTTAACCCCATTTAGATACTCAGGGCTCACTGTTGACTTCTGCATCCAACTTTTATCCATCGAAATATCTCGCTCGTGCCAACGTCACCTATTGGCGAAAAGCACAAGGTCACACAAACCATAGAAATTATAATCCGATTATAATCCAATAATATTAATACATATTATTTATTGAATAATAACATTTAGCTATAATGTCATGTCATTTTTCATTTAAATAATACAATTCTCCCATCCATGGACTATATGTAAATCATGGTTCAAAAAAGGGATGGAAATAATCACTAATGGTGCATTTTAAGGATTCCTCACTTCCTACTTTGAAGTAGTTGTTAACAGTGGCGGACCAAGGATTTTCATTTGAGGGCTCACGATGGTCAATTGAAAAACTCAATTATTATTTTATTGTATTTTCTTCACATTAATAATGACACAAGAAAAATATATTCGGAAAATAAGGAGAAGAATATGAACTCCTATACTTGAGAATAGTGGAGAAGAATATGAAATGCATCAATATCCTAGTCAAGCCCAATAATCATAGAAATGCACACTCCAATATACACTCAATGGTCTAAACAAGAATAGTTAGAGCAAAATTTTAGCCTAGAAAATTTTGGTTTAAACAGATATATTCATTTAGTCAAAACCATTTAATTCTCAAATAAACAATTTCCACTAAATAAAATAAAATTTCAAAACAAACAAGTAGACCACTCCAGTTGAATCATTATGCATGGACATAACCATAAAAATACACACATCAATAAAAATTTAAGCCACCCTTAGTAATGGTAAAAAAATCGAGGGTTTTCCCCTTTTTTATTTTTCCACCCCTTTTATTTTTATTTTAAGTTTATATTCTAATATTTTTTTATTTAATGATTATAGATTTTTTTTTAAAAAAAAAATAACTTGCATCTTTCTATGTTTAGTAGAAATTTACTATTTTTGTTACTTGCATAATATATGGTTGGAAAATGTCTTTGTACATACTTCATATTTAGAAATTGCATTAGAACAAAGTTTTTGTTGCTGAAATCACAAGATTATTGACTGATTAGGAAGATTAAATTCGGACCTAGTATGTGAATAGTGAAAAATTCTGCACAGTTTCAGCAAAATTGACCAGACTATGTTACAAAAGTGTGCGATTTGAAAACCAGGTAAACGTGAATGTTTTGATATGAAAAATAGCAGATTTAAAGTATGGTAATAGGAATTTGAAAACCCAGAATTTCAGCCACAAATAACCTCGGGAATCGTGTCAACTAGAGGCACAAACAGGGGTACTCAGCAAAGTCTGTACCAAATTTCAGCAGCATAACTGATTCAAGTAAGCATCTTTAGGTGATCATATCTTTTTCGTTTTAATTCCTTTTTCCATTCTTCTTTTTTTGTTGTATTCATGCATCATCAGAGTATTGATTCCAGCCATTAGATTTAGGTTTATATTAACTTAGGCTTGTCGTACAGTCCAGCGAAATTGGGCATGTGCAAGAGTGTCCATACTAAAAAAAAAATTTACAGTATGCAAAGATTTTTAGAAACTTGCATAAAATTGCATTGTTAGCATTATAGATCATTCATATTTGCATAAAAAGTGGTTTTGGTAATTAGGATTTAATTTAGGAAATTTCGTTTTGATTTTCTTATATTAAATTAGTTGTTTAATTTGTGTATTCTTTTGCATGTTTTAGTTTAATTAGATTAAGTTTCTTTATTTAGATTAGTGCTTTTATTTTTTTTATTTTTGAAAAGTTGATGTAATTTAATTAGTTTCCATTTAGGCCAGATTTAGTATTTATTTAGGATAGGTTAAAGTTGGAAAGACTTTCAAAAGGTATTGCTCCTTGTGGATCGACCTGGACTCACCAGATTATTACTACAATTGCACCCTATACTTGTGGTCCGATCATTGTTTCATAGAAACAACCCTCAAATAAACCATCAAATAGAGAGGAAAAAAAAAGCAAATAAATTCACAGTTTTACCCATTCATCTTTTTTAATATTTCTCAAAATGGCAAATGTCAAATCTCCTATCTTAATTCTTTATGAATTTTGATAAACTTGTAGAACAAAGTCAAAATTGTTATATCTAATTTTCTATAGTTTTGTGAGCTGTCGATTCACGATAAAAACTATTCATCTTCTTTATATGGGTAAAATGGCTAAGAAGAAAGTTTTAATGGCTTAATTCTTTATAAATTTTGAGAAATTTATGAAAAATATCTAGAAAGATCCATATGCAATTAGAACAATTAGAGATACTTATTTACTCAAACGAGAACTTTGCAATAAAGTAGTCAGTGCCGCAGATTGACTCAGATTGATCTAGATTGCCTCAAGCTTATCCAGAATGAATATTCATAAATACGGAATTATACCCTTCGATGTGATTTTCATGCATTCACATCAAGAATACAGCAATTATTTATTGGCTTGCATAAGAGAGGTCTGTCACAGTTGGAGATCATTGTAACAAATACATATAGCAATCACAACAAATTAAAGTTGCTAAACCAGACAGACATATAGCAATCACAATAAATTAAAGTTGCTGAACAGGGCAGCAGTAGTAATAAGAGAGAACCTAAATAGCAGCAATGGCAATATTGCAAAAACAATAAATAAGAAATTGTCTTGCATAAGAGAGGTAGCAATCACAAGTTGTTGAACCGGGCAGCATTAGCAATAAGAGAGAACATGATGAATAGCAGCCATGTCAATATTGCAAAAAAAATAAATAAGAACGGGATATATGTGATTTGGTCCCAAGATTTGTACGTGTGGGCCCTGATCTGTTCCCACTCTTTTACTCGTGCATCATAAGGGCTGGGCGATGGAGGGTCTGGGTGGGAGGGGCTGGACGGCAAGGGTTGGCAGATTGTCTGGGCGGTAAGGGCTGGGCTGGCGGAGGGTTTGGGTGGGAGGGGCTGGGCGGGCAGAGGGTTTCGACAGGAGGGTTACTAGGCGGACTGAGGGCTGGGCTATTGGGCAGGAGGAGGGCAGTTGTGGGTGGTGGGGGAATGTGAGGGCTAGGACAGAATGGGGGAGAGAGGGAAGAAGAAGACGTACCTACTGCAGTCGAAAAAGGAGAACCCAAGAGACTTGCCTTGCGAGGGAGAGAACTCAAACGACGTGAGCATAATGAAGAAACTAAACAGGGATCGATCGCTAATAAGGGTTTTTTAATTAACCATCTTAATTATATTTAGTAGAGACTATTATGACCCCCACTAAATATTAGTTTTACCGGCGCCCCAATTAATTGCCACCGCTATAAATACATTTTTACCCTCCATTGAATTAGCCGCCGCTAAGATTTAGACGCTGAAGAGAAAAAAATTTCCCACTAAACAATGGCGCCATTGGAGTGGGGTTTATACCGGCAACCATTGGAACGGACGCCGCTAAAAATGAATTAAAATTGACTTGCAGTTGGCCCCCGCTATATGTGATCTATAGCGGCGCCTTTGGCTGGTCCCCGCTAAAAGTTCGCCGCTAAAAGTGGTTTTTCTTATAGTGAATGAGTTGGGTGATTTGAATTGAGCAATATAATCTAGGAGTGGCAATAGGTTGGGTGACTTGAATTGAGCACTTTTGTAACATCGAGAGTCGCGTCTAAAGCCTGATCCATTTACCAAATCAAGTTAAAAATATCAACATGGACCCAGCTCTAGAGTCAAAGGGGTCAACCATGTTATTAATTAATAAGTCATATTCAGGTTGGGCTAACGAGTCATACTACAATTAGTCGGGAAGGGTCAAGTTTTGATTAGGTTTTTTTTATTTACCTAGCCAAGGGAGTTGAGACTTATAAGAGACCTCAGCCACGAGAAAAGTGTTAAGAAATTTTAATTAGGGCATAACTGCCTGATTAATCAACCACAAGCAATCACACGACACTAGATTTATGTGGTTTGACAATTGCCTACGTCCACGGGACTATGAGAATTTCACTATGCAGAAAATTGGACAACTCATTAAAAGGATTCCAAACCGTCTAACACTTAACATACTCTCTCCGCATAGGTATCAATCTTGCTCTCACATCTGCCCCCTTCTGTGGTTGGGAACCACGAGAGAGAAAGCTCTCACTCGCAAAGTTTAGGGTTACCGATTACATCAATATATAATTTCCATTTTCTTGGCCCCCAAGAAAGCCCCGGTACAATAACAAAAATACCATTGGCCCTGAATCTGGTCATCGGCCAACCCAATGAACTAATCCGGTTAAACCGGAATACAAGGCATAAACCTAACAATCTCCACCTTGGCTTGGATTCTGTAGAACTCGAGTCACCTTAAAGATAACCAGCAATGTCTTCTCGTACCTCACTGACAGGTACCTCCCTACACCGATGGTGCAATCTTGATTCTTCAAAATTTTGATATGTTGAACCAGCTCTTGAACTTTAAGCAAGGTTCATCTTCTCATCAAACTCCACCTCAAACTTTGATTATCGAATCCATTGACGAGTCCAAGTGATGTTGATGCCTGAATCACTCACTATCCAACCTTCAAATTGCCTTGATTTCAGCACCCCTACAAAGATACATCCACGATGAACATGTAAGCGAAAACAGATCGGGAATCTGAGTCCTGATGACTCTACAACTGCAGAACAACCTTTGCCTCCGAACGATCAAATCTCTGTTTGACCTAGTCTAAATCCATGTTTCTGATTTGTCAAGACCACTATTTGACCACTGCTGATGTAGGCATGGCATCAGCTCCTGCTTGCTCCTTCTTCATGACTAACTAGACTTTGGCAAGATAAATGACATCATATGTGATCAGGTAACATGTGTCTTTTAAATCGCCCTTTTTTCAGCCCATCAAACAGTTAATCTGCTCCGCTAACTTTGTAGATATCGTCTACGTGAGTGCGCAAGAAGAAATGGAGCTTGAATCTGTGTCTGGATGACCCTGAAATTCGCGATTGAACTCTGATCGTTGATCAAGTCAACTCTGGCTGTTAACCGTACTGCTAACGTCGGCCTGAAGTCAGTGCTGGCTGGTTTGGCTCTGTTGAAATATGCTTCTAACTACTGGTTGGGTCCAATCTAACCCGAACCAACCTGAAACCAACTTTGTAAACAAGGTCTTCTTCTCTTCCTTGTCGATCCCGTCTTACACTCTTACAACAAAATCCCAGCAACAGCGCCCGATCGGATCTCTTGGCCTCTTCCTCGGAGACAATGGGTGGGCAATCCAAGTCTTGTCCGGTGACTGCTCTGTTCGGCGAACAACTACGGATAGCAGTGGCTCCTCTATGCTCTGTTCTGTGAACTACAATGCTAGCAGCCCCTTCTTCACTTCCGACAGCCAATAACTAGGGCCAGGAACCTCTAATCTTCCTTTCTCAAAGTTCTATGATCGGAAGATCTTTATGTCTCTCTCTGCAGCATGTCTCCTTTGTAGATCTTTGCTGGACCTGCTCTTCGAATGATGACGTCTACAACTGCAATCACCAAGCACCACCCCTGCCCTTCGCCTATTATCTTCTCTGTCTCCGATTCCAGCTACTGAAGATGGAAAGACCTTAATTATGCCTCTCTGTTTCCAAATAGAGATTGGATTATTTGATTTGCAACTATCTGCTGCTTCTAGAATCTCTAGGTAACCAGGACCTATCTGTGTGGCCCTCGCGAGATCAACAGCCGATCTCCCTCTTCCTTTTGATCTGGATTGCCCACCTTTGATCTTCTGATCTCTGTAGCAGACGTTGGGGCTTCTTCTTCGATCTGTGTGCAGACGTCGGGGCTTTTTCTTCTTTGTTCAGTCGACTCCTCTGCAATGGATCTGCTCTGCGATTCTGGCATTGATCTGCACTTTTCTGTGATGGCATTTTGCGATTGATCTGAATGATCAGTGCCCTCTAAGATTTAATCCCAAACCTCCCTGCTTGATTGCGCAACCCTAGGCTCTCTTAGGCGATCTCCACCTCAAGCGAAATCCGAGGAACTCGTTCAAAATACGAAGTTTTTCAACCTTGTTCTAATACCAATTGTTGGAAAATTTTAATTAGGAAAAACACAGACGATCAATCAACCATAAGCAATCACACGACACAAGAGATTTATGGGGTTCAGCAATTGCCTACATCCACGGGCAACTCGTTACAAGGATTCCCAACACTCTAAAACTAAGCATACTCTCTTCACATAAGTCTCAATCTTTCTCTCACATATGCCCCTTCCGTGGCTGGGAACCACGGGAGAGAGAGCTCTCACCTCTCTCACTCTCAAAGAGTCTAGAGTTATCGATTATATCAATATATAATATTTACTTTCTTTGCCCCCAAAAAGGCCCCGGTACAATGACCAAAAGTACCCTTGACCCTGAACCTAGTCATTAGCCAACCCAATGAACCAAACTGGTTAAATCGAAATACAAGACATAAACCTAATAGAGAAAAACCCGCACCCGCTAGAAGGAAAACCTACTCATGCGGGAACAAACTTAGGGATTGAACTTTGGGTAGTTTCTCACTGGACACCCAAAGTAAGATGGCCCTGTTTGGCAAATCTTATCTATATGAATCAAATCTACATGAAACAGATCTATTTCAAATGCCCTGTTTAAAATAGATGTTTTAGAAATAACCTGTTTGGTAGCACAGAGAAACTGATTGAAATAGACTTTTAAATCAGCGGTTGAAAGTTTTTTGAAAATCTATTGAGATCCACAAAGAATCAAGCTTTAAAATTTGACCTATATTTGTATTTAGCCTTACAAAAGGAATTAACGGTTAGGATCTTTCTTTTGGGCCTCACAAATGTTACATTACGATCCAACGGATGAAATTTGGACCGATATATAGTTGTGTTTGACCTTCTTTTACCTTCCTGATCTATCCAATGCTTTGGTCATGATTTACGGTCCCGGAATCTTAAAAAAAAAAAAAAAAAAAAAAAAAAACAAACTGCATATGGAAACGTTCACAACACATTAGTGAATGCACAATAAGTTCATCAGTTGAAAGTATCTTGCGATTTTCTTGAGATCCGAAAGGAATCAAGTCTCGGAATTTGACCGCAGATACATGTTTAGCCTTCCAAAGAGGATTAATGGTTTGGATCTTGAGCTTGAGGCCCATAGAAGTCAAAAAAGTAGAACTAAGCATATAGATTTTTTGTAAATATCTCAAGATTTACGATGATCCAATGGTTGAGATCTTGACACATAGCCGTGTTTAACCTTTTGAATCTATCTAACGGTTTTGGATCTTAGTTTGCTCTCTTAGAATTTTAAGAAAAACTATAAGCCCGACTGGCCCATAAGGAGTCCAAATCATTGTTCACCCGAATATCTTACAGCTTTAGAAGTCAACATCTGTTTAAAATTTTCCCATTTTCTTGCAGATTTGAAACAAAGGCAATATATCTAATAGCCATTTGAAATAGACATGGAAGAAAGTATTACCAAAGTGTCTAAAATTTGTTTCAAAGAATTTAAAGGCAATTAGAGACAACAAATAGATTTGTCAAACACAACCTTATTTTGCTATAGAACAGAGAAGGAGGGCTAACAACCTTTTTTTTTTTTTTTGGGGGCATTCGGCGACGGGTCCTTGAACATTTCACTTTATTGCCTTAAATCCACAATCTTTTTAATAGTGTGATAGGTCCTTTTTTCAAAATCTTTTTTCATAGTGTGATAGGTCCTTTTTTCAAATTTGAAGACCTAAAATGTCTAATTTACCCTTTCTTCAAAATCATCTCCCACGATTAGTGGGATATGCCATTGATAATAGTCAACTACCATTTAATTGGCCAAATAAATTTAAAAAGATCCAAATAAATTTCAAAAGATGTAAATAAATTTCAAAAGACGAAAATAAACTTCATAAGATGTAAATAAAATTAAAAAATGCAAATAAATTCTAAAAAAACAAAAACAAATTTTAAAAGTTAAAAAACGCAATAATTTCAAAAAAAAAAACTCAATAAATTTTAAAATAATGCAGAGAAATTTAAAAAGACACAGAGAAATCTCAAAGATCCAAATAAATTTCAAAAAATATAAATAAATTTCAAAAGATGAAAATCAATTTAAAAAGAGGCAAATAAAATTAATCCAAATAAATTTAAAAAAATATAAATAAATTTCAAAAGATGAAAATCAATTTCAAAAGATCCAAATAAATTTCAAAAGATGTAAATAAATTTCAAAAGACGTAAATAAATTTCAAAAGTTGTAAATAAAATTAAAAAACATAAATAAATTAAAAAAAACGTAAATACATTTACCATAAACTCAGATAGATTTGTCCAGAACTCAGATAAATTTTTTCTAGAACTCAGATAAATTAACCAAAAACTCAGATAGATTTATCCAGAACTCAGAGAAATTTTTTTAAGAACTCAGATAAATTTAAGCAAAACTCAAACAAATTTGACAAAAAATGAATAACTCAGATAAATTTGACAGTACCTCATATAAATTTGTTAAAACTCAGATAAACTTGATAAAAACTTAGATAAATTTCACAAAAACTCAGATAAATTTATGAAAACTCATAGATTTGTCAAAAATGATATAACGGCCCTACTGCCAAAAAAATGAAGTCCACTAGACCTAAAAAAATAATTGCAAATATAATAAATAAAAATAAATAGCATACCAACAAATAAAAACAAGTAATAAAATAGGGGAAAAAAGGGATGGCATGCTTACAAGGTTAAAACATATTCATTTCCACCACCCAGCTTACATGTCAATGAAGAAATAATAGTTTCATTGACAGCAACGAGTAGACATCCAATGTGGTTGTAAAGCAATTAATTTACAATTGACAGACTTCACTTCTGTTGAGTGTCTCTCCAAAATCAATCATCCCTTTGTTAATCATGTGCTCTCCAATAATGGCCCTTATTATTGCTGAACCTCGAAGCCGAAAATTTATGCATGGAAGGACTTGGTGAATCATGTGAACTTGGAGTTCCAAAGTGACCTTTGGATTTCCTAAAAGAAAACTGAGAACTTGAAAAACGGCCGGCAGCTGATTGACCCTTTCAATCAGAACCCAATCAAACCCATCATCATCATCTCCAAAACCTACTCCTTACTCCTCTCAAATCAATCCGATCTCAATCCCTAACATCATCACCATTCCAATCTCAGTCCCCGTCCCAGACCCGCGTCGACATCCTCTCTGAATCCCTACCCTTCATCTAGAAATTCCACGGCAAGACCATCGTCGTCAAGTACGGCGGAGCCGCCATGAAATCTGAGAGCCTCCAATCTTCCGTCATCAACGACCTCGTTCTCCTCTCCTGCGTCAGCCTCCGCTCAGTCTTTGTGAAAAATGGGAAAATATCAAAGAAATATGTTGCTTGAATAATCGTGCCATTGTTTGTGTTTGGCTTCTCATTATATAGCACATGTATACAAATATTAATGCATGATTCTTGCACTGATACAATCAATCAGAGAAATATTCTAAGACCTATTATAGAATGTACAATCACTAAACATAAATACAACATATTTTATGGTGATTTGAGTTGACCCTTTAATTGGGTTGTTTCTACCCATTGGGCTCATCCAACCTGATTGGTTGGCCTGACTTGAAGATCTTAATACCCCCCCTCAAATTGATGTTGGAGAGTCATGCAGCAACAATTTGCCAACTAGGAACCAATGGCGTTGATGGGGTAAAGCGTTTGTGAAAATGTCAGAAACTTAGTTGATAAATGAAATATAAGGAAGCGTAATGACATTATCTTCAAAAACTTCCCGAATATAATGGTAGTCCACCTCAATATGTTTCGTTCTCTCATGAAAAACAGGATTGGAAGTTATCCAAATAACACTTGTGTTATCTGCATGGAGGGATGTGGTATTATCTTGATTGATGCTGAGTTCAAAAAGAAGTCGCCGCAACCAAATAATTTCAGAACATGCGAAAGACATTGCACGATATTCCGCTTCCGTGGAGGATTTAGAAACACGTTCATGTTTCTTGCATTTCCATGAAATAAGAGCGTTCCCAAGATAAAGACACCAACCAGTTGTAGATTGACGTGTATCAAGACAATCAGCCCAATCAGCATCACTGAATGCTTGCAATTGTAAATAGGATTGAGTAGGGTAAAATAAACCTCGCTCAGAAGTCCCCAACACATAACGGATGATACGCTTTACTGCTGCCATGTGTAAGTGTCGAGGTTTCGTCATGAATTGACTAACGATGTTGACCGCATAAGAAATGTCAAGTCGGGTAATTGTTAAGTAAACAAGACTTCAGACTAACTTCCGGTAGAAGGTAGGATCAGACAAAACTTCTCCTTCATCTCGACTGTACTTAACATTGACCTCCAAAGGGGTATCTACTGGAGTGGAATTATCTAAGTGTGTTGCAGCAATAAGGTCTCTAGTATACTTGTGCTGATTCAGGAAAATGCCCTTATCAGAAGTATGTATTTCTATGAGCACCCAAATCCTTCATGTTAAAAGAAGCCTTCAAGGAGTCTTGCAACTGCTGAATGCCATTGGAATCAGTGCCTGTAATGACAATGTCATCAACATAGATGAGTAGAATTGTGATATCGGCCTGAGTTTTGCGAAGAAACATTGAGGGATCGCAATTACTTTGATGAAACTGAGCTTGACGGAGAGTGTGCTGAAATTTCTCAAACCAGGCTCGTGGAGCTTGTTTTAGGCCATAAAGAGACCGTCTTAAATGACAGACATCATGATCATTATTTCTAGGAATTCCTGGTGGAAGCTTCATATACACATTTTCTTTTAGATCCCCATGTAAGAAAGCATTTTTAACATCCATTTGATAAAGAGACTATGATTTTGATGCAGCAACAGCAAGGAGTGTCCGAACAGTCGTCATTTTGGCGACCAGGGCAAAGGTCTCTTCGTAGTCAATGTCATATTCTTGACGATTGCCTAGTATAATAAGTCTAGCTTTGTATCGATCCAAGGACCCGTCGGATTTCAATTTGATGGAGTAAATCCATTTACAACCAATTGGATGGATATCAGAAGGACACGGGACAATATCCCATGTATGGTTTTCTAGAAGTGCATCAATCTCATCCTGCATTGCTCTCCTCCAACACTCATGTTTGACTGCTTGGGTATAGGAAGTAGGAATGGAAATAGAGGATAAAGTAGCTGCTAAGGACTGAGGTTCCCACCCATAGCGTTCAGGAGGTTGAGTTGACCGTAAAGATCGACGAAGAGGTTGAGGATCCAGTGCCAAAGGAGGTTCTTCTTCAGGAAGCCCATCTGTAGTCAGATTAGAGAAGTCATGAAGGTATGAATGATCAAGGGAAGGAGGTGAGTGAACCTGTTGTTGAAAAAAAATATTTGTGTTCAAGAAAAACCACATTACGAGAAATACGAACACGACGAATGTCAGGATCATAACATAAAAATCCTTTTTGATGAGGAGCATATCCTAAAAAAACAAATTGAGCAGATTGAGCGGTCAACTTTGTTCGTTCAGTCAGAGGTAGATGAACAAAACATACACAACCAAATGTATGGAGATATATATAGTTTGGATGATTTCTATACAAGCGAAAGTATGGAGACTGATGCTATAAGCGTGGAGATGGAAGGCGGTTTATTAAATGAACTGCAGTTGTTATAGCTTCTACCCAAAAAGTGGATGGTACAGATGAATCAAGTAGTAGGTTCTAGTGACATCTAGAAGATGACGATGTTTCCTTTCTGCAACCCCATTTTGCTGGGGGGGTATAAGGACAACTTCGCTAATTTATTATCCCTTTCCTTTGAAGAAATTCCTGGAATTCTTTAGAAACATACTCCCCCCCTGAATCAAAATGAAGGATTTTGATGCATTTGCCAAATTGGTTCTCAATTAAAGCTAACAACTTTTGAAATACATTAAAAACATCGGACTTGGCATGTAAGAAATATATCCAAGTAAAGCGACTGTAGTCGTCGATGAAGGTTATGTAATATTTATAATGGGAATGTGAGACAACAGGTGCAATACCCCAAACATCTGTGTGAATTAAATCAAAGCACGCAGTAGATATGTCATTATGAGATGGAAAAGGAAGGGATTTGCTTTTGCCCATTTTGCAACTAGAACAATCAAAAGTAATATCACTCGTTGTAAAATAAGATTTATTCAAAAGTAAGCCAGAATTCAACAAAGACAAGAGTTTTTTTGCATTTGGATGACCCAAACGCTTATGCCATAAATAACATGCATTACTAGAAGAACCACAAAATAAAGAGACACTTTTTTCATAGGAAGCTTGAGGTATATTAAGAGGAAACAATTTGCCACGTTTAGGCCCCTTCCAAAGCACTCTCCCCGACTAGCTGAGGAAGCAGTCATGTGATTTGATGCCCCCAAATCCATATACCATATAGAAGAGGTACATGATTTACCTGTGAGACCTAGTGCTGAAAAGGCTGATTGGATCATTTGTTGAACCACTGCAGGTGTAACATTGTTGGAAGCGGTAGCAGGCTAAGGAGTCACTGAAGAAGAACCACCATCTGTTGCTGTATAAAGAGCACGGTTGGTTCTATTTTGTGGCCGCTTCCTACATTTTGAGATGATATGTCCACCATTTTTACAGTAACTACAAACTTTCTTTTTGCATTGATTTGCCAAGTGCCCAAATCCCTTGCAGCTGTAACACTGAGTCTTGCTTAGATCCCTAAATTTGGTTTGGGTAGCATATGCTACATCTAGAGAGGATGAAGATCCATGTTTCTGTGCCAAGGCTGTTTGAGTAATTCCTCGTTGTTCATTTCGGAGGAGTTCATTTAAACATACATCCAGGGAAGGGATAGGATCTCGATTCATTAGATTTGCCCCTACATAAATTCTGGACGAAGTTTCACAAGGAATCGATCCCTTTTACTTGTTTCATGGATTTTTTGAACTGTTGGTAAAGCCTCATCAGGGACATCAATATAAACCAGCTCACAGAGTTCACTCCAAAGGTTAACAAAACCAGAGTAATATTCTTGGACGGTTTTAGTTCCCTGTGAGTATTCTGCAATTTCATGTTCCAGCTGAATTTTGCGGGCTGAGTTTTCTTGACTGTAGATTCTCTTTAAACACTCCCACATGCCTTTTGTTGTTTTATAACAGTGGGGTTCCACTGAACTCAGGATCCAAGTAATGATCTTAGCATCATTTGTTTCCCATTTAGCAAGTTTGGATTCATCAGTGGGTTTAGAATTTTTTCCATCTATGTGACCCCAAAGTTCTTTTCCTCGAACAAACATGCCAAATTGGAATTCCCATGTAAAATAGTTTTTCCCATTGAGTTTAACAGATAGGGTCTTTGATTTTTCAGCCATTCAAAAAATTGAAGGAGAGGATTTTTTTTTTTTTTTTTTGTGATGATCAGATCTTACCCGACGATGGAGCAGAAAAACTGAAGAGACAAAGTATAGAAATCCAATAAATCTGATAGTATTGTCCACCTTGAGTGTGCAGAAGAAAACCCAGGCAATATGGTTCGTAGACGTTCTGGTATGAATTGGATCAGCAGGCGTTGAGATCTAGTAGGTGGGCCACTCTGAAGATGTTGACTCTGTACAACCACGGAAACAGGGACCACCAAGAAAGACCGTACCACAATGAGACTTTGATGAAGATGGATCTCAACTACGATGAGATCTTGACGAAGCTGGCTGTTAGGAATGCCAAGGTGCCGAGGTGCAAGGTGCCGAGGTGCTAAAAAGTCCAAATGATGGCGAGATGCCGAGCCCGAAATAACAAGACTAAGAAGATGTAACAAAGGTTTTTCTGAAAACCCTCGTTACCAAGAGAGAAATCTTGATTGAAACCAAGAAGATTCTCTATATGACGAATTGAAGAAGTTTGCACAAGAAAATAAATCCCCAAACGAAAAAGCCCTAGGGCTTTGATACCATGTGAAAAATGGGAAAATATCAAAGAAATATGTTGCTTGAATAATCATGCCATTGTTTGTGTTTGGCTTCTCATTATATAGCACATGTATACAAATATTAGTGCATGATTCTTGCACTGATACAATCAATCAGAGAAATGTTCTAAGACCTATTATAGAATGTACAATTACTAGACATAAATTACAACATATTTTACGGTGATTTGAGTTGACCCTTTAATTGGGTTGTTTCTACCCATTGGGCTCATCCAACCTGATTGGTTGGCCTGACTTGAAGATCTTAATATTTGTCCACTGCGGCAGCCTCCGGATCAACACCTGGCTCGGCTGCATCGGCATCGAGCCCCAGCACTCAGCACCCATCTCCTTTCTCCTTTCTCCTTTCTCCTCTCTCCTCTCTCATTTCTTCCTCTGTTTCTTTTGTGCCCTAAGCACCGATTCAACATATCCGGGTTGAAGAAGAAGAGGGATAATAAAATTTCAAAATTTTATGCCTAAAATAGTTGAACTGATAAATCAATCATGAAAATTGCATCTAGAGACCTCTCACCGAAATATATCAAACTGCATGGACTACAGGCACCAGAGGAAAAGTTGATGGACTAGAGGCCTTAGAAGACCTCTACAAGGGACCTTTCACTAATTTACTCTATTTTTATTTTCTGAGATAAAAAACTCTCTTGGGAGAGCCAGATCCAAATTCAAGAATTCACACAACACATGACCTATCCAAATTTTAAATTTTGGATTATCCCTCCTTTCATTTTGCATTATCCCTCTTTTTCCTGAATGAGAGTCATTTGGCGTGATCAGAGAAGATCCGTTGAATCGGATTTCAAAAGGGCCGCGAATCGTGTGAAGATCGTTAGATCTACTGGTGGGTCATAATCGTCAGAAAAGAAGATCGGAGAAGAACCTTCGTGGAACGCCGCTGCTGTGCGAAGATCGTTAGATCTACTGGTGGGTCACGATTGTCAGAGGAAAAGATCGGAGAAGAAGTTCGATCGGAGAAAGATCTCCGTGGAACACCGCTGCCATCGATCGGAGAAGAAGAAGAAGCTCCACTGCCATGACCGAGGAAGAAGAAGACCGGAGGTCTTCTTTGTCTGTTACAGAATGAGGAGAGGCATGAAAACATCGTCGGAATCCCACACTACCGGCGCCGCTTGTCGCTCGCGCCGCCCTGCGCCGTCGGAGCCATTCCTGCCGTCATCCCGTGGCCGGAGCGAGGAAGGAAGAAGATCGGAAGAGGGTTCTGGAATTGAGTTTCTGTTGCAGAAACTTGAAGAAGAAGAAGATCGATTTGGGCTGGGTTTGTTTTTTGGGTTGGATCCAGGTCAGCCCGACTTGTTTGCAGTGAAGGTGGCCTGGGCTCTGCAACAGTTCAGGGTTGGGTTGAGGTCAAATCTTCATAAGCCGGGTTGTTTTTTCGACTGGACCCCACCGTGAGGTCCGAACGCAGTCGAGGGTGCTGCGCCATTACCAGAGAAAGAAGTTTATTTGAGTTTTAATAAATTTATACGAGTTTATGTCCAATTTATCTGAGTTTTTTTTGCTATTTATATGACTTCTGACACAAATTTATATGAGTTCTGGATGAATTTATCTGAGTTCCGGACAAATCTGTCTGAGTTCTGAATGAATTTATCTAAGTTCTGGATGAATTTATCTAAGTTCTGGACAAATCTATCCGAGTTTTATGCTATTTATCTGAGTTCTGAAACAAATCTATCTGAGTTATAAACAAGTCTATATGAGTTTTTGGCAGATTTTTTTGTGTTTTTGAATTTTATTTGTGTCTCTTGAAATTTATTTGTATTTTTCGAAATAAATTTAACTGAGTTTTTGACAAAAAGACTTGAGTTTTTTGCCACATTATTCGCTAATTTGGAAATCCGGCGATATCTTAGTTTTGGCAAATGTATCTGGGTTTTTTTTAATTTATTTGCGTTTTTTAATTTTATTTACTTCTTTTGAAATTTATTTGAGCCTTTTGAAATTTATTTATATATTTTTTTAAATTTATTTGGATCTTTTGAAATTAATTTTAATCTTTTGAAATTTATTTATATTTTTTGAAATTTATTGGTGTATTTTTTAATTTATCTACTTTCTTTTGAAATTTATTGCTTTTTTTAAATTTATTGTATTTTTTTAAATTTATTTCATTTTTTGAAATTTATTTGCTTTCTTTTGAAATTTATTTGGGTTTTTTAAATTCATTTCATTTTTTTGAAATTTATTTGCGATCTTTTGAATTTTATTTGCATTTTTTAAATTTATTTCATTTTAGAAATTTATTTGAAATTTGTTTACTGTTTTTTGAAGCTTAGTTGTGATTTTTTGAAATTTATTTGAAAATCTCATTAGTGGAATTTTATTAATCATGCCTAATTTAATGGTAGTTGACCATTATTAATGACTTATCCCACTAATTATAGGATATGATTTGAAGAAATGGTAAATTAGACATTTTAGGTTTCTAAATTTGGAAAAATGACCTATTACACTATAAGAAAAGATTATGGACCTAAAGCAATAAAGTGAAATGTTCAGGGACCCGTTGCCGAATCCCCCAAAATTTTATGCCTAAAACCGTTGAAAGGGTAAATTAGTCATGAAAATTGTACCTAGGGACCTCTCGCTAAAATATGTTCAACTGCATGGACTATACACATTAGAGGAAAAGTTGATGGACTAGTGGCCTTAGAAGACCTCTACGATGGACGTTTCGCTAATTTACTCCTTTTTTTTTCTAATCTAAGATAAAAAAATCTCTGTTGGGAGAGCCAGATCCAGATTCAAGAATTCACACAACACATGATTCCTCTGAAACTTTTCCCCTTCATTAATAAAAGAAAACATGTTCATTGATTGAACAATGCTTTTATTTTTCTCTTTTATTTTCCCACTTTTCTTTTTTTCTTTTCTTTTTTTTTTTTCTTCTTTTTGTCATTTGCTTGTCATCTTTCTTCTCACCTTTTGACCACTCAAAAGAATTCTAACGGTCTTTGGGACCTCTACCTTTTATGGGCCCATCCACCATCTCCTCCCATCAAATGTGGGGCCCATCAAATCAACGGACAAGATTGCCACCATTTGCTACAATGGGAAAAAAAAAGTCAAATAGCAACCCAAGACAGCTTTCCTCCCATGTGACATCTTAACCAGTAGACGTTAGTATTCCTTCTCTTCCTTTGCATAAAATCTTTTAATAATCTTCTAATCTCCATCCAGTCCCTATCACCGACCGATCTTCATCCAACGGTCAGCATCAAATCATTGATTTCATTTATTCTATTATATAACTACTGACACCCATTTGTGCATGTAGTCTTGACTTGCGCTTTCCCATTTCATCTCCTCCACATCCCCTCTGTGCAGGAGCCATGGAAGGGATGATGGCAAAGGTAGCAATCTCAGCCGTTCTTCTTCTTCTCCAGATGGCTTCTGCAGCGTCCGATTCTCTTCCACCTTACACCAATCACACAGTGGGTGGCCCAGCTGGATGGCTCTTCAATGCCAATTCCAACAATCCCTCTGCCAATTACTCCATCTGGGCCGCTAATCAGACATTCAATCTCGGCGACTTTCTCAGTAAAATCTCTCTTTCTCTCTCCATCTTCATCTATTTTTGATAGATCTAGTCATGCAAGCAGTAATTGAAATCTCCCTCAGACTGGGACACCATTATTAATGGGAGACTCTCAAATAAGCCCTTACGTTTTCACCTTATCTCAAAAAAGTTCCTTCAATTTTTACGTAGAGCCCCATTAATGTGGTTGAGTGAGATATCATGCTTGAGAATGTGGTTATTTGTAAAAACAAGAAAATGATATCTATGTAATTGTTAGGTGTAACTGAAAGATGAAATATTTATAGGGGGCTATTTGTAAAATTATCTCTTCTTCTTCTTCTTCTCTCTTTACAGTATTCAACACCAACGACAACGACACGGTGATGCAAACCTACAACGAGACGACATACAATGCCTGCAGCGCCGACGACGATTACAGCAACCAGACGTCGGTCTTCTTCTCAGGGAACGGGACCGCAGCGCCGGTGACGGTGGCGGTGCCGCTGACGGCCATAGGGAAGCAGTTCTACTTCTCCGACGCCGACGACGGGAGCCAATGCGAGGGCGGGATGAGGTTCGAGATCGTCGTGGGGCAAGGCCGCGGCCTGCCTCCGAGCCTCAACCAGCCGCCTCCTCCGCCGTACGAGGAGCCGCCGCCCGCCTCAGATCAGTCCGGGACGCCGCCGGCGACGACGACGCAGAGCGAGAGCTTCTACAGGGGCGGGTCGGAGAAGGTGGTTGCAGGTGTTGCTTCGGTTCTGGTCTTATCCTGGTTAGGGTTTTTTATTGTGGTGTGACGGAAATAACCCTTCTCTTCTATTTGGCCTTTTTGTAGATTTTTGCCCTCTGTGTTGTGTCTGCAGAGATTGTCTGTGGCTTTTGATTGTTTTTTATTTATTATATATAGTTTTAACTTATATTATCCTGCTGTTGAGTGTTGAAGGCCATTTCATTTCATTTACAGTTGTCTCTGTATGTGTGTGGGTTTTAACAACACAATCTTACTATTAATTTACAGCTGTTTGTTCATTTTGTTGGAGTGTTTGATGGTTTTGCTTCTGATTATAAATCAAATGTAAATAATATCACAGTTGACTCAAAGCCATGGATTCTGGTTTCTTACATGTGTTTGCCTCATTTTTTTAATGGGACACTGGGCCTAGTTGGTGGGTTAATAGCTTACTAGTTAAGAGTTAAGATGGAACCAATGTAGAATGGATTTTTTTTTTTTTTTTTTTTTTTATTTCTTCCTTGTACTTAACTTCGGAAAGCCCACAGTGGCCCTACCTATTGGAGTGAATCATATAAGAGGAATTCTCCTCTCACTAATTTCAGGAATAGCACCAGTTTGAATGGACTGGACTGTTGGATCGACGTGCACTCATTTAGATGGTGAAAACTTGTGGGTAGTTGATAAAATAGTTAGAAAGATTATTCAAACCTTCATCACCATATATGAGGCCACGGGGGTTGAGATCTTTTGATACCCCCAACCAAGGTGGTAGAGGGAGGCCTTTTTTAACTCCTATGAGTTTATAGTTAAATTGGTTGGAAAAGAGAACATGATAATGAGTGTTAAAGATGTAGGGTGTAGATAACTTTTTAATAATTTGATTCATTGATATGTTGGCTGAAAATTGTTATCTAACAAAAGGAGACCATTAGATGGCCACTTATAGATATTTATCTTTAGTCCTTCTTTAGTATTTTTGTATGAAATAATTCCTAAAAATTGCCCAAAAGGGTGGTAACAATTATCTTGCGTGTGCAAGAGTGGAACTAAAAAATACACCTTGGGAGCCACTGGGAAAAAAACAAAGGAATTTCTTGGGGGACAAAATGAGAATTGCTAAAAAAAATTATTAACTACAAGGGGTTTTTGGAAATTTCAGAGGCATTTGAGAAATAGGCAGTAGATGAGTAAGATTGCCAATCCATAGCTTAGTGGTGAGACATGTCCTTCACCACAGAAATATCAGGACCAAACCCAGTTGTAGATATCTTGTTGAAGGACTTTAGTAGGGGGTGACCAAAACCTATTTATAGATCTGTGGTTGAAGGACTCGAGTAAGAGGGGACCGAAACCTAGTTGTAGATCTATTGAAAAATACTCTAGTGCATTTACCTGTCACCGTCTTACAGGAGGGAGGTACCAAGCTGCGGCCCAGCTATAACCAATCCAAGCTTTCCACACATACGGGGTCCTCTAAATTACAATGGATATATTGGTCTTGCACTGATTCAAATATTCCTGACCATTGGACTGAGGGTCAGATTTTATTTCTTTATTAAAAGGTCATTAAAATTATAGGCCATAAATAAAGGGGTTAGAGACATGGGATTAACCCCAAATTTGTTATCCAAGCCGATCCGATATGGCTCTTTCCATCCCCCTACTTCCATCATCAGTAAGCCCAGGTAGGCCCCATCAAACTACATCTTGCCATAATACGATGAAAAGTAAATGCACAAGAGCATTTCTCTTCATTATTTTATGACCTTAAATAACATCAAAGATGACGCGATAATACATTAGACTTGGCCTAAAGAGAAGATGTTAGGTGTCATGTTATTTTGTAGGTTGTACTTTCTTTCCTTACTGCCACATTCAATGAGAGGTGAATTTTTACAGGCAGGCGCCTTTAAATCTCAGGGCCTGAACCCGATAACTGGGTACCCAAAATATATATATATATATATATATATATATATATGGAAGATGCTTATATGAGAGATATCTCTCACCTTATATGAGAGATAAGGTAAGGGTCCTCACATCCATATCCAATGCCAACAACTTAAATGTGTGGGCCCCCACTCCTATCTCTAATATAAGGTGAAAGGTATCTCTCACAGGAGCATCTCCATATATAAATATATATATATATATATATCCGATTAGGGTACTAAATTAGGAGTGGTATTGGGCTAGTTCAACTCAACTCTAATTGGAGCTCAGCCAAACATTGGAATGGATTTGGGTTGTCTTAACTTTTAGACCTAATTGTTAAATAAAGTGGGCTTATGACTATAAATGTTTAGAGGCTCATCCTTACATAGCACAACATTTAACATAAAGTGATTCGTATATATAAACAGGGGGACGATTCTATGAAGACCGTCCTCACTCACTATGCTAAGTACTAATCCAGTTCATCCAATGGTCCTCTTTAGAAGTAGGACAGTTGGATGAAAGCATGGGTTGAATTGTTTGGATTAGTCCTTAGCATAGTGAGTAAGGATGGTCCTCACAGGACCATCTCCCTTTTAAAAATAGAATGGCTTGATCCTAAATGTTATTAGACTGGATAGTTAAACAGGCTGAGTTTGAACAAGCTTTGGACTGGCCTGGCTCAACCCTTGAACACCCCTAGCTAGAGCCAAAACCTTTATGTATTGGGCAATTTATATTTGTACTACATTTACATATTAGTATGTTTCGACCTTTCTATTAAAACAAAAGGTCCTTAAACATACATAGAGAACAGAAAATCATACATTTTCATTTTTAAAAAATTGTTTTTAGAGTGTTTTAGATGTAAATAAAATGGTAGAACAAAATATAAAGGTAGTAATTATATAGTGTTCTAATACATTTTAAGCTTCAAATTAAACACTTAGAAAATAGATGTTGGCCACGGCTGAAACCTTTTACATTTCTTGTGATAGAACTCGTTCTAAACCAGTTTAAAAGCCATGATATGAACTCTTTTGGGGTGTTATTCATGTGATAAAAATGCACATCCCAAATAGGAGTACCTCTTTCCCAACCCTTTGGGCTGGACTAATCCCTCCAGGCCCAGAGAAAAGCCAGATAAAATCCCCTGTAGCCCAGTGTGGTGGTGCAGTTTCGAACATATGATCTTCATGTGCAAACCGTGGTCCTAAACTAACTGAGCTACCCCTTGGGGTTAAAATGGGAGTACCTAAAGTATTTGAATATCTTACTACCATCAGGAGTACGGACATAAACAGATATACACGAAGGCATAGGGTGGCCCAATTTTGTGTTAATCACATTATTCTGTCTCTTAATTTAAGGACTTCAAAGTTTGATGGGATATAAGGTACAAATTACTGTTTACTAAATTCAACAATGAACTATATTTGGATCATGTGTCAAATTGAGTTAGGTACAAATTGACGGGAATAGATTTATATGAAGAAAGTAGAATGAGCATAGGTAGCAACACTAGGGCAATACAAGGAAGGATACAAGCGGGTTGGGTCGGGGGCGGAACCATAAATGGATCTGAACTCGAATCCATCTTTATTCAAAACCTATGTGTTGCATCTAAATCCAACTTCAACTTGGCGGATGCAATTTTAGATCAATATCTGATATAAAATGTGGAGTGCATTAATATAATTGGATAAAAGAGCTCCAAAATATTTTTTTTAAATACACAAATAGGACTACTAAATGGTATATGATTAAAACCAACTAGACTCTCAAAAATGAGTATAATTCAAGCAATGGTGACTCTTAAGATTTATACATATTTATAATATGTGAATGTAATTGTTTTAGATTCGAATCAATATTGGGATGGAATATACACGATCCGGTCCCAAATGTTCCGGATCCTATATGCATGGATTCAGAACTGGATTCAAATTTCTCGAGGCTCTCAAAATAGATTTCATACCCACTTTATTTAGAATTCGATACTTGAGATCGATATTCGAAAAATTAGATACCCGTATGCTACCCTAAGTACCGCAGCAGATGGTAACCATGGTCCACCTAAGTTTTTTAAAATCCTCTTTGATTTAACATGAAGCCCCTCAATCTTTTTCTGTTCTACAGAGGGCCCCACTTTTATTGAAACACCCCTTTGGCTAACACCATTAAACTGACATGCCTCTGCCAGGCAGCCACTGATTGAATCTTTTGGTAAATAATTAAACAAAAGTCTCCCTTTTATCTGTTGGTGGTGCTAGTGGGTCTACAAGCCTGTTGCATGTGCTCAGCCATAAAAGTTGGAGAGAGCTCTAGAGTGTTATCCTAGTCCTAGGCTATAACAAAACATAAGGCCATGGGATGGAGAGATTTGGATGTGGGATGGGAATTGGGATGGTCACTATACCAGTCCAATTAAATAATCATGACCTTTTTATTTTTAGATTTCCAAAGATGGTTAGATACAGATTGCTTAAATTAATAAATTCAACCAAGAAATTATAATTAGTATCAAATTAAGATCAGTGCAATTTGGATCTTGCCAAACTCAAACCTCAAGTGGAACTCTCATGAATGGTTTCATGTTTGGGCCGCTGGACCTTCAGGAACCTAGTCATCTAAGTCTGGATCCTCTAAACTTTAATCTAGAGAAATCCTAATTTAAAGAATTGGAACTCTAAAAGTGGAATTCGCCTATTAAAAATTTAAGCGGTTCAAGATAATCGCCCTACCAGCGCATATGACATCTCCAAACTTTAACACATATAGGAGTTCGTCCCACCATAGGATTGACAATGTGATAACAAAGAAAAACTGATACCACCATTATATATATATTATGTATTAATTACGTTTTTCATCAAATGTTCAATCCTATAATGGGACCGACTCCTATTGGGTAAAATTTGGTGTCATTGTTTATACCAAGAAGTTTTGAGAGGTTCGGATTCTAAAAAAGTGGGCCCACTGTGGATTTACACTCCTTCTACACCACTTGAACCACTTATATCAAGTTAGTGCGCACGCGTTCATGTGCACACAAAAACACTCTCCCTGAGTTTTCACCAAACCAAATTCCATGTTCATCCTACCTCTATATATTATTGGATTGAAATCCAAGTAAATGATGCATTTTAAAATCATTAAACTTGTGAGACATATATCAAGAGGTTACGGTGATTCAATGGGGTTGATATTTTGCATATTCCCAAGTCACATTGCCCTCGATGGGCCCATGTGACAACCATTTGGATTGGTTTAGATTTCGAAGGTGGGCACCACGACGGTTAGTGACGGGGCAAGAGAATATATATGAGTCGGGGACATCTTAAGTAGAAGTAAGACTAATAAAACTTCTGAACATTCGGCACACCTTATATTTTGAATTGCCCCAAATTCCTACTTTAATAGATGGGATTTCAAATTTCAACTACGGTGGCCAAAATTAGTATTTCATATTGCAGCTTTGTAGATTAGGGACATTAAAAGCCCTCATTTTAATAAATAAGAGTGTATGAGCTCTGAGTCCTCTCCATAAGAAAAAGTAGCCAACATAGTATTTGGAATGCTCAGCATCATGGAGCTCTACATTCTTTTCCAAAGATTTGAACAAAAGTTTTCAATTGTAGAATTTCTAACAAGAATTTTATTAAATTTCTAGAATCCCTTATTTAACTATTTAAAATTTTAAAAGTAAATCACTTGAAATCAATATAGTTGACACCTAGGTTTTTTGAAATTGTATAATATCTTATTATTATATATATTAAAGCAATAGGATTTGTATTGCCACGTCATCACCAATAGAGCTATCTTTTCAAAAAAGTACAAAAGAAAAAAAAATAGACCTTGCCCTTGATGTGGGCCACTGCACTCTCCAGATTTATCTCATCACATCACATTTAAATTTAAACAACTTTTTCCATCTTTATCCTTTCTTAAACCCCACTCCATGTATAGTTTCCTAACTTTTATCTTTATCCAATCTCTTGATCATCTCTATCCCTAAAATTAAGGGTGCTCATGGGCTAGGCTAGCTCGAGCTCGATCCGGGCCTAGCTTGCTTTGTGCCGGGCTTGGATTAAGTGATAGAAAGATGATAGCCTAGCCCAGCCTGGTTTGCGTAAGAAATGCATGTAATTTAATTTAATTAGTGCTCTAATTCCCACAAAATTAATGAAAAGCTTGGTTCTGTCCGACCCGATTGATTAAATGGGAGGGCTTGGGCCTAACTTTTATAGCTCGTGTCGGTCTTGGGCCGGGCCTAGGCCAATGTTTCTAAAGTCGGGCCGGACCTGGATATGCCTTAGCCCGGCCCATGAACACCCCTACCTAAAATCTCTATTTTCTCTTTCTGTGATTTCTCTTTCCTAAAATTTTGAAAGTTCTCTAAACAAGACGAGAGTGGTCCCTCTTTCAACATCTCTAGCCATAATGAATTACTAATCTCATAGCCATTTACCATTTTTATTTTTTTTTCTTTTTGATCCCTCATCACAGGCCCTCAATATCTGATTGCTTCGTATAGTTCCTTAAAATAAATAATTTGAATTCCTTTCCAAGTGGGTCCCATGACCAATTTTTACATGTTATGTTGGGTGGGTCACATGCAGTTTGGATCAGGGTCGATTTGGCTGGTCGGGTCATCTTTTGCCAGCTCTAGATAGGGATCTGAGCCTTTTTTATAAAAGACCCATGGTAGACGAAAGAATTGAAGCTTAAACCTTAATTAAACGGTTTTATGAAAAAAAGAATATAAAACGACGAGATTATTGTTCATACATATTTTTTTGGACAAAATCATCCTTGTTGACGATATCATTAATTCGGTTGACAATATTGTCAATTAGTTGATATCGTTAACTTTCATAGAAAAAAAATGATATTCTCCGTCTTCCTCTACCTAATGATAGAAAAGTTATGAAAATCATTGAATTTTGTGTCCCAATGATCTTTCTTAAAAAGTCATGGCAATCTTCTTTAGGTGTGTGAGTCACCTGCTTAGTTTCTAAATATTTATCGCATCCTTCGCATCAGATGCTTAAATGAGGATTTTTTCTTCAAGTGAAGTTGGAGGAGATGAATTTGGATATGCTTTTGTGAACATTAAGATTTTGAAGCCATTTGTTTGGAAAAGTAGGTTTTGATTAGGGAGCCATATTGCGCAATCTTTGTGTTGTAAATGTGAGGTTTTCACGTAGGTATTGTATAATTATTTGTGTGGAATTTTGGATCCCAAGAGTGACTTTTGTCCCGTTAATCTGGAATCTTTGAACCAACTTTAAGAATGGATTTGATAGTGAACGGATTAAACACAATTCATTATGTGATTGAAAGACTTGTCAAACCCTTCTTTGATGCATTCATCACCTCATTTCGGTTTTTCTTCATTTATTTGAAATGGATATTCATCTTCTGCCAAATTTTAGTATCATCCTATTCAAACTGAAGACAATTAGGTATGAAAACCATTGAAAAAAAACAGAGAAGAAAAGTCAAAGAAGAAAAAGAAAAGTTGCAAGAGGTTGACGATATCATCATCTGGGTTGATGATATCGTCAACTAGGGTAATTTCGTCTAAAAACATATATGAACAATCTTCTTGTCATTTTATGTTTTTTCTTCATAAAATCATTTAATTATGGTTTAAACTTAATTTTTTCGTAAAAATCCTTATTTATTTATTTATTAAAATACAAGTAAAAAGAAAAGACATGGGCAAAATTAGCCCCCAAAAGAATATTTATGGAAGCAACTATATAGACAAGCTTCACAAGAGGAAGATCTTTTTATTTAAATATAAGATATTCAATTATCATCACTACTCTTTTTTTTTATAATTCTTTTATACTAATTCAAAAGCTAGGATAGCATTAGAGTTACAATATGACTTTTCTAAATAAACTAATTTAGTTGTGAAAATGAGCCTCTGGTTTTCTTTTTTATAAAAAATATTTATTTATATATATATATATATCTACTACTCTTATAAAAGGGAAGAAAAGTGCAATGCTTTTCGTAAGGGTAGTAGATGGAGATGGAGTGGATAGATTATAAGTGTAGATAAATTTATTATATAATAAGGGTGGGCCCCACAACTTGCATTTTATTGGGCATGTGTGTAGTGGAAAAGGTACTCCATCTTTCTCTCTTTTATAAGGGTGGATAGATATATATTATAAGTGGGCCATGATGTCTAGTGAAAAGCATTGCGCTTCTTCCTTTTTATAAGGGTAGTATATATATATATATATATATATATATATATATATATAAGTAGGCCATGGTGTGTAGTGAAAAGCATGCCACTTTTCTAGGACTAGTGGAGCCCTACACGTGCAATGCACGTGTACCGAACATAGTTTTATTAAAAAAAAATTTTAAAATAAAGCTTTTAAAAAATTTAGTAGAAGCTGAAATACATTTAAAAATCAACTTTCAACAGAAAATGGGTGATTGCAAATTGCAAGACCCGTGCAATGTCCAAATACAACTAACACTATTTTTTTCCTATACATTTGAAAACAATAAAGCGATGATATAGTAAGAAAAATGAGATCTCAAAAGACCATCGATATGGAATTTATATAACTTTTTGAAGATAAAAATCACATATTTCTAAATATTTTATCATGAATGTGTACCAAGAAATTTAAATTTACTTTATTTAACCTATCAAATCGACTTATAAGTTTCTTGGTAGACTTGACCTGCTAAAGTTGGAGTCCAGTCGAAAGTATAATCAAATTGATAACCTGCAGTTCTATAAAAAATAAAAATAAAAACTAAGAACCAGATGAGCTTACTGTTCTAATCAATTATCATGAACATTATACGTTCACTACAAAATCAGATTGTATTAAGGAAAAAAAATTAATTATATCCTACCTAAGGACATCAGAATAAAAAAACTTAGATGGTGGTTTTAGTTTAACTTACAAAGAAGAATAATATCTCACACAGATCGTCAAGAATAATCAAGTAATCCGGCTTGTCATCAAGCGATAGGGATCAACAATGGTGAAACTATGATATGAACTCTAACGGGTAAGATTTGCAGAGCACTTGTTGATCAATATTAGTATTTAACATGTACTTTATTTTATTTTATAAAACGGACCACTATCAGGTAAAAAGAGGCAATACCTCTCCAAGAGTCAGCATCTTCTTTTGCTTGATACAAAGTGCTATATTTAATACCCAGTAAGAAAAGGATAATATAAAGTAATCATAGAAGTTCAGTTAAATGGAAGCTCACAAATAGAGATATCCATAGGGAAAAAATACCAAAAAACATAAAACTACAAATACAAATATGGCAAAAGAATTGGACCTTCCTCTTAAGAAATACCTAAGAATGTAACCTAGGTATTCTAGATCAACTCTTCTGCTCTGTTGTGTATAGAGGATGGGATTGCTGATCAAAGTAAGAAAAATTCGAAATAAACAAAGACAAACTGAATTTGTTGTAGCTCAGCATAAAATACTTATTTTAGTTGTTTACACTTAAAATGATCACTTCATTCATTGACTCTGAAGTTAATAGTAACGCTAGCATAACAAGCAATTTATATGAGATTCTCGTTTTTCCTTTAAGGAAATGCATGACGCTTTATTGAAATATATGAGAAGAACAAGAACAAGAAGCTTGCAATGATGAAAGAAATAAATGTGTTAGAAAATGATCAAAATTTTTCAATTTAAACCTCATGAGTAAGAGCAATAATAAATAAATATATTCATGCCCTTGAAATGCCCTTTTATAATAAAACAATTTACAAAAGTTGTATATTAAGAAACTAAAAATTGTACAGAACAACAATACTTTTACGATAGCAATCTATAAGACGTACCACTAAATTGCATTTATGGAATTATCTTTAGCAATCATAAATATTAGAAGAGAACCAATATTTAGTAGTAGTTATCACATTATCCAACTTGTGATTATTCTTCCAACAGGGGTATAAATCAAGATCAATACAACTATTATGTCAGATTGAAAACTCAATTATTCTAGTTAAATAAAATACAAACACATGAAGCAAAAGGGAAAAGAATATTTAAATTTTTTTTCATGGTAACTTTCATTAAAAGAGAAAAAAATAGGGCGGACATAAAATGAGTTTACGCTTGTACATTTCACTTTTTTATTTATGATATTTTGTCAGTTGCTACTTTTTTCTTAAAAAAAGAAAAAGAAAAAACTAAACATAAAGCAATAATGCAAACGCAGTACTTATATATATGGGATTTGCTTATAAGTTTTGGAGGACCCTATACATTTTTCAAAGGCTATAATAAATAATATACAACTGAAGGAACATCAAATTACCTCTGATGTTCTTAACTCTCAAATTTCAAATACAAATATCACTCAAGTATATTTTACTTCCACCAAAAAATATAAATAAATAAATAAATATAAATTATTTGCACAATTAGCATTGTTTCAGGTAAAAAAAAAAAAAGAAAAAATGTTAATTCTCTCGTGTGTAGTCAATTTGGTATTTGAATTATAACACAACCGCCAATTGGCCGCCAGCAACAATAACAAAAGTAGCAAGTTAGTTAATACCTTTTGTCGCGACTTTTAAACTGATTTTTAAGCTGATGGTGAAGCATTTAAAGTGTCCACAAAATTATAAGTATTGAACACCAAAAAGGTAGTAAGTAAAATACACTTGATTCATTTTCTTGCATTTTGTTGGGCAGGTGTATAGTGAAAAATAATAATACTAAGTGGGGCCCATATATTGCATTTTATTGGGCAGGTGTGTAATGAAAAATAATAATGCTAAGAGGGGCCCACATCGTGCAGTTTATTGGGCATATCTCTATATATACATCTATAATAATACTAAGTGGGGCCAACATTTTGCATTTTATTGGGCAGGTTTGTAGTGAAAAATCATCATACTAAGTGGGGCCTACATCTTGCATTTTATTGAACATGTGTGTAGTGAAAAAGTACTACACTTTAGTGAAAATTATAAGTGGGCCATGGTGTGTAGTGAAAATCATTGTCATTTTGTTCTCTTCTATAAGAGTAGATAGATAGATAGATAGAGATAGAGACATAGAGATAAGAGAGATAGAGAATACTAAGTGGGGCCCACATCTTGCATTTTATTGGGCAGATGTGTAGTAAAAAAGCATTATACTTTACTCTCTTTTATATAAGGGTATAGATATAGATATATATATATATATATTATAAGTGGGCCATAGTGTGTAGTGAAAAGCATTGCACTTTTCTTCCCTTTTATAAGGGTAGTAGATGGAGATAGAGTGGATAGATTATAAGGGTAGATAGATTTATTATATAATAATAGTAGGCCCCACAACTTGCATTTTATTGGGCACATATTTAGTGAAAAATATACTCCATCTTTCTCTCTTTTATAAGGGTAGATAGATATAAAATATAATATTATAATATAAAAGTAGAGATAGAGAAATATAAATCTCTTTTATACAAGGGTATAGATAAAGATAAAGAAAGAAAGATAAAGATAAAATTTTATATAAGGGTGGGCCCCACAACTTGCATTTGATTGGGCATGTGTGTAGTGAAAAAAGTACATAAGGTACTCCATTTTTCTCTCTTTTATATGGGTAGGTAGATAGATAGATAGATATAAAATATAATGTTATAATATAAAAGTAGAGATAGATAAATATAAATCTCTTTTATATAAGTATATAGATAAAGATAAAGAGAAGAAACATAAAGAAAGAAAGACAAAGATAAAATTCCATATAAGGGTGGGCCCTGCAACTTGTATTTGATTGGGCATATTTGTAGTGAAAAAAGTACATCATTTTTCTCTCTTTTATAAGAATAGATAGAGATAGACAGAGATAGATAGAGATACAGATATAGATTTATAACGGTAGGCATATATAGATAGAAATGGATATTTATATATTCTCAATTATTTTTATAATAATATTATAAAAAAAATATTAATATTAAATATATTTTGATTTTCTTGTCCCGGGCTAGGGGCCTTTGTTGGTAGTGTTTAAATATGTTGTTACATTACATTAATTCAAAATAGATTAAACTATCTGCATTACTTAGATTCCTGATTCCTAACCAACATTCCAACCTTCCAAATCCCCCCAAATTCCTAAACTTCCAAACATGCTACTACTATATAAGATGAGAATTTGAACAATCAGCAAGTCTTCCCCATCACAACCTCTCCCCTCTCCAAGTCGTTGCCTTGAAAGTATCCGGACTCTCTCAACTTCTAACCAACCAACCAACCAACCTCCCTCTTTTTTATCTGTAAATTTATCATCTCTCTATCTTTATCTGTATCATAGAAGCAACCACCACTCTCTCTCTCTCTCTCTCTCTCTCTCTCTCTCTCTCTCTCTCTCTCTCTCTCTCCATATATTTCCTTCTTATACCAGTCCAAAAGGTAGCAAACATAGCCATTTGTTGTGGCAGCCCAACAAACACAACAACCTCCGCAACCTAGAAGAACCACCAGCTTCTACTTCTGATCCAACCGTCATGATCTGGGCCGTCCATTGATGGAGGTGAGCCATGTCTGCCATCATCGGACTCAGAGACGGCGTCTCCGCCGCCGTGCCCTACTCTCCGGCCAAGGAGAAGGCCGCCACCAGAGGCGTCTACCACAGTCGCTCTCCGCCGATGCGGCGGCGCCACCTACTCAGCGGCGCCAGGGTCAAGCTCCTCCTCGCCGCCTGCATCGCCTTCGCCACACTTCTCATTGCCGGCCGGATCGGCTCGATCATGGGCTGGAACCCTAGTCCCTCTTCTTCCGTCTCATCTCCATCCGGGTGCGTTTGAATCTATGCGTTTTGATGTTGGTTTTTGGAATTTTAGTTAAATTTTGTTTAATTGTCTCTTTTGATGCGTTTGGATGTTCATATGATGTTTTAAAAGTATAGGGTTTTGTTTAACTATCTATTTGGGTGTGTTTGGATGTTACTGTGATGTTAAAAATTGGGGTCTTGAATGTTATGGTGGAGTGGTGTTTAAATATAGTATCCCACCAAAAAGTGGTTTTTGATATTAGGATTTTAGGAAGGACCCTTTTGCCTGCTTCTTATTGAATTTGTAGGACTTGAAGAGCGAATTCATTGAAGGAGTAATAAGGTGGTGAGGTCAAGGAGGAGAAGAGAAATACATCAGAAAATGAGCATGGCGTTGGAGACTTGTAAGTTAGAACACTGTATCAAGAAAATTAATAGATTGATTACAACATAGGATTAAGCTTACCCACTGCCAACCATCGATACCTCAGTTAAGCCAACCCACGATCGGTGTTTAGTGGTTAGGCATCTCCTTTCCAAAGGGATGACCAAGGACCAATCCCCGATTGTTGCCCTATTAGTTATGAACTTGTGTAGTGTATGAGTGTTTGTGTTTAAGTATTTACTAGGTGAAAAAATCTTAGTTAAAGAATCTGCCATCTCATCTGCCTCCCTCAAAAGAATGCCGAAACTATACCCACTAATGCCAAAAAAGTAAAATGAAGACCTCATGGAGCTTATTGTGGATATTGCTTGTGCAATCTGTTCTAGGAGCAGATATTCTCGTGCTGAAGCAAATACATACCTCTGTGCTCATTGTTGAGTGACGTCTGTTTGGCTATCTGTATGAGTAGTGAAAGTGCTTTCTAAATTGCTTGTTGATGTTTTTCATTAATTTGTTTATTGTTCCCATTTCTAGTTAACTTTTTAACGAAACAATGTCGTAACTTTAAAAAATATATATATACAGTTTCATAAATTTTGTGCAACCCATTACTGGTTCTAAATGATGCAGTCCCAGATGCAAGTCATGGACTGCAACTCATTAATAGTTGCTGGGACATCAGCCTTTGTGACTGGATTTCCTTTTAGACAGCAGCAATGGAAGAGAAAGGGGAAAGATACTCATCAAACCAATCAAAAGTGGTTAAAAATGGGCTCTCTATCCAAATCATAGGGATAGGAGTTATTTCACTCCACACATCCCAATAGATAAGTTCTTCTTGCAAAATGTCCAAACACAGCAAGCATGACTGCCAGCAGTTCAATTGCATTTTTAATACGGGTAGACAGAGCTTAAAGTTAAAACCCTATTAACAATCCAAACCATTCATCTAACATAAATTAACAATGAAATAAATCCTAGCCATTTACATGCTTCAATAATGAAAAAAAAGAAAGTAAGTAAAGCCTGCGCATGAAAGGACTAAAACCTGCACATAGGTTGCACACAACCAAAGGGATGCTTGTCTGTCCCAAACGGACTGGTGGATGACCAGTCCTAGGGCTTGTTCTACACAGGTTGCACACAACCAAAGGGATACTTGTCTGTCCCAAATGGACTGGTGGATGACCAGGCCTAGGGCTTGTTCTAAGTGGTCACAAGCCCATATAGGCTGTCAACCTAATGTTGATCATGCAGACCCTAATATGGGTTGCAGTGGGCCCACATATCATTGGCTTAGCCTTTCACTCCTAGTAAGGGACTGTTTACACAACCAGTGGATAAACAGCGTGTATAAGAGATTGCCTGTCCCACTGGGATCCAAATTCTCTAAAAATGGGTATGGATCCCAAGTTCAAGATAACGCCTACAGAAAAGTCGAGGCTTGGCCACACTGTGACCTTGGTTTGATCTGATGGATCTGCTTCACCAAAGAATCTCTTGATCCTTGTTTTTTTGCTTGGTTTTGTGAATGCCTTTCTGACTAATCAATATTTTAGAAGTTGCTCAATTGCTTGTGATGTTGCTTTTGATCTTTTGTTACTTTATATAGGGGTGGCTACACAGTACTAATTAACACTTGGAAGCGCAATTCTCTTCTCAAGCAAGCTGTGGCCCATTATGCATATTGCAGCGGGACTGATGCAATACATGTAGTTTGGAGTGAGCGTGATCCGCCGTCAGAGAGTTTGAAAGCCTATCTTAGAAAGATTGTGGTATCGAAGTCTCAAAGTGCTTACAAACCTAACTTCAGGTTTGACCTGAATGAGGAGGATAATCTGAATAATCGATTTAAGCCAATCAAGGACCTCAGAACGGACGCAATCTTCTCAGTTGATGATGATGTAATTGTCCATTGCTCTACTTTAGATTTTGCATTTACTGTATGGCAAAGTGCTTCGGATACAATGGTGGGTTTTGTACCACGCATGCATTGGTTGGATAAAGAGGTGAGCAATGTCATGCAGGTTGCCATGCTGTCACTCAATTAATTTATTTTTTTATTTTTTTATTTTTGCTACATTGGAGACTTGAACTCACATGCTGTAACACACACCCCCATATCCCTAACCAGATGTGCAGCAGCTGGAGACTGTCATTCTACTAATTTATTATTGTCAATTTTTATCATTTCCAAAGCAGTATTTGCTGCAATTTTTTATGGCACAATGTTGACCATGTTGTTCATAATTATATACTGGCTTGCTGTATTTTAGAATGATTATTCGAAGACTGAAAGCACATCAGATTTGGATGTTTATACTTTATATTTTCTTTACCTATATTTATATAGTTATTTATTAAGATGATAATAGTAATTCATTGAGAAAAGATTGTATCTTTTATACAACAAGAAAGCCCTGTTGATGTTAGAGACATGTGCCTGACAAAGCAAAAAGAAAATAATGTTACAAAATGGGTTCTGTGTGTACATTCCAATTCTATAAAATCCTTGCTTTGAGAGCAAATTGGCTTTCTCATTTGTGCTTCTCAAAATATGTAGGTGAACTACCTTCAATGTCTTACGCTTTTCTTGGATCTCATTTATCATAAAGCTACTCTTCAACACTTCTTGAACCCCTCAGAAACCCAACTTACAGCATTCCACTAGTCACTCTCCAATTTAATTTACCTAAATAAGAACTTCTAAAAATTCGTAGTGCTTCCCTGATTGCCAAAACTTCGTTTTCATGAGTCTCTTTGATACCAAAAGAACTGAGAAGACTACCTTTATCACAGCATCCGGGCCCACCCTCTTCTGGCTCGCCAAGGTTTACTTCTTGCAGCTCCATTGACTTGGAACTTGTAAACATCTGGTTGCAGAAGGTCACCAAACTCTAATTCCCTCTCTTTTGCCACCTACCTTCTTTTAGTATGTTTCTCAACTCCTAAAGAATCATAATTATGTTAGCATTTTTGTTTTCCAAAAAAGAAAACTCTTGTGGTAATTTGTCTCCAGTCTCTGTCTTTGTGAGATCAGATGTTTCTGGGAATGACATTTCATCTGAAAATCCTATTGTTCCTTTCCCTCTAGGGGACCAAACAATGGCCGCAGACGGAAGCTTCCAGAGAACTTGACCTTGACCTCTTTGCTGAAAGGATCATTTTAATAGCTACTAATGATATTAGGCACATTCTAGCTGCTAGAGTACCTGTCTAAGCCATTGTATCGGTCCATCTTGTTCCTTTTGTTTATTTGTTTATTTTCTTAAATCTTAGAAAACAAAAGGATTCAACCCTTCGATGTTTTAGACGTAAATAAAATCTTGATATATGATGTCCTGGTAGAGAGTATAGAGCATATACAAAATATACATTCATTATGCAATATAGGTCACTACAAAAACATGAATATAATGAGAAACAATGACCCATGATTTTTGCTAGCTGGTGCACGTGTTTGATGCAAAATTGCACGAATTTGGTGTTAAAAATATTTATTTATTTATTTTTTGATCAGTAATATTAAACTTTATTAAAGAAAGAAACAAGTACAACTCAGCTTAGGATAAACATAAAACACCTTTTATAGTGGAACCGGTACAAGAGAAATGTACTGGCCACATACTACAAAATAGAGGCGCTTAAATTACAAGATCTATTTGCCCCTTACAAAATAAAGGTGTTAAAATATTAAAATATTTATCAATATTGTCAACCTCTAATTCATGAACAAGAACTAGTCCCAAGGAGGGCATTGTCATGCCCTTGGACCCAATTAGGTTTAAACTGCATCCTGAGGCGTGAAATTAGGGGCCAATTAAAAATTTTCCAACATCAATATGATTGTGGCCCCCAATTGTATGGATCGAAGTCCATTGTGAGGTTACATAAGATCCCTCATTTACTTAAACATTCGCTGCTGAAGCTTCATCGATAACAAATATCAGATGATAATAATATGGACAGTTTAAAGAGCAAAACATAAGTTCCATTGCTATAATCAAAGTTGAGACAAAATATACAAAAGTATTTTAATTACAAGGGCCATCCCAAAAACATGGACCCTGAACAAAAGAGCCACAAAAGAATAAGGAACTGCTTCCATAATATTATCATGAAGGCTCTCAGGTGCCAGGCTTGATGACTTAGACTATGTCGTCGGCAGTCGGCACTCCACTTCCTCTTCTCTAGAGGATCCTCTTTAATCACCTCAATCTTCGGCTCAGGGGAGGGCTCCATACCTAAGCACCAAGGTAGTATCATCAGACTATAATGGCTGGTAGGTAAACAAATATAAATAGCATGATATGATGCATCAAATAGAATAATGACAATGTGATCAATTGAGCAACAAAGGAGGATATCTAGGCAATGGTGCAATGAATAAAGACAATTGCAGAATTAGATAAAAGACAATAAACTAAACATCAATAGCCTAGCAAATAGGCAAAACCGTGTGCGCTAATTCACCATGGGATAGTATCACCGCCCTCCCGTACTCTAGCTGAGTTGTGGTAGAGAATATGTTTGGGATAAGAGCCCAGGCAATGATTGCATGAAATATGCTGGCTAATACGATACCTGGGAAACGAACATCGAATTGCGGCACGCTGCAGTGTACACCCGCTAGCAAAAACAATCTATCCATTTATAGATCGCACAATGAAAGGTCCTTCCATAGAGGTGCCCCAACTATGTCAGGTTAACAACTGAGTGGTCCCTGACTCAAAGATAGCAAACAGACAAAGTGTTAGGCTAGGCTTCTCTTGCGCGAACAAGTTTCAACAAACAAATGAGGAACTACTTTCAAATCCATCATCAAAGTCAAAACCCTGAGCAGTCCTCCCAAAGCATTTACATTCAAAGCCACCTAGCCTCAAACACTGTAACAGATCCCAACAATAGTAACCAAAGGGCTAAACTAACTAATTCCAACAACAATACACAAAGGGGATCCTAAGTCCATCTAAGTTCTCTCAATTGACACAAATAGCAACAAGAAGGAAACATGCCCAACGCATGTAGATACCCAATAATGGAATATTCAAAACAGTAGTCAATTACATGCAAGTCAAGGAATTGTTGCAATCCATTCCTCAGCCCTTATTATCATTCATGTACGGACACAATACCATTCGATCCTACATGATCCCTGGTTTCTTGATATCCTTAGAGTGATACCTATGATGGTGATTGACATCAATATCCTTGAAATCATTGCACATCCGACTTGGTATTATACCCCACTCACTTTTTGGACAATCCGCAGGGAGATGTTTAGCACGCACATCCCCTTACCATAAGTGTCATGTATATTCATCATTAGGGAAGGCTAGGGGTCCTAATCCATGCTTAAAGTCCCAAAATCCCAGGTTCCTTAATGTAGGAAACCACGGCTTGCCATGAGGGTACCACGGTTAGCCATGGGGAGTACTACGGTCAGCAGTGGGAGTACTATTGTTAGTCATGGGGAGTACTACGGTTAGCAGTAGCTGAAAAACAGCTCTCTAGAATTTCAACTGTTGTGATACTACGGTTAGTCGTAACCCTCCCAGAAACGCAGTTTTAGGCTAAATTTGTTTAGATTCAAGGGGGAAATCACCCATTTCAACTGAGGGTCTTCAACCACATGTAAGTGGGGTATTTCCAATCCCATAACACCACATACACTCTCACATTAAAGCACTTAAATGGAAACCCTATTCTAGCATGCCAAATCCACATATTAACAAAAATGAGCTTGAGAGGGCTAGATGGAATTAAATGCCAGAATCAATCTTAAATACACATGCACATCAATTTACTCATAGTTGTTCACTTGCCTTGGTCTTGGAGAATGGAGATCACTTAGGTTGAGGAAATCTGTAAACCCTCTCTCACACACTCAACCTCAAAATCCACTTCAAAACCCAAAATTTACAACAAAATGAAGAAGAATGGAAGAAAAATAAGATGCATGCTCCCCTTATTCTCAGATGAGCTAGAACTACAAGGAGTTAAGAGAGATAATGGCTTACCAAGGATGGGGGAAATGGGAAGGAAACTTAGAGAAGAAGATGGTGGTGCTTGAAGGCTATGAGATGGTTGGCGGTGGCTGGCGGTGAGCTTGGAGGAGCTTGAATCAATAGATGTAAGCACGGAGATGAGAGGAGAATGAGAGGAAATGGAAGAAGGGAGTGAAAGAGAAGTTTAAAAAAAGGAAGAGATCAATCCTCTCGTTGTGTAGGTGGGTGCTGAGTGAGTTTTAGGGATTTACAATCAAGTCCTTGGTCACTTAAGTGACTTTAAATGAAAATGAGGGAAAACCATGGACTTCAGAGCATCAGATTGAGACGCATCCTCAACAAAAAAAAACAATGGAAATGATGAGATCTACCCAATCCACCCAAAATCGAAGAATTCTAAATTTATGGAAAACCCCTCACAATTTCTCCCAAAATTGCAAACCACTCCCTACTAGGACCAAATTCCCTCTAAGCCAAACCAAACTTCACACACTATTCTAACACTAAACCTAACTCTCTTAGCCACTTATCCCACTTAATTAAATATAAATACAATTAATTAATAATGAACACATTAATTAGGGTCGGGATCTTACAGGCATACTAATAATTTCTCTGGAAATCTATTCATGTGATCTATCTAAACCAAGTGCTTTTGGTTTTCCTTTGGTTTTATCAATAGGTTAATGCAGTCTTGGGGATCAGTAAATCATTTTTCATCGACTTTTGGTTGTCTCTTTGGATTTTCTGCAATTCCTTGCTTCAAAAATATGTCCAAACTCTGTAACTTTGTGACACCATTGTTTTCTTTCAATACTCTTTGGATTTTCTACGGTCTTATTACATTGAAATAATGTTTGCATAACTCTGTAATTTTGCTACACCATAGCACTCTCTCTGTACTCTAGTCTATTCTGTTTGCTGTGTCAATTTAATGTCTTACAAATTGATGGATGCTCTCTTCTTCTGTGATTGTTTAGAAGGGTTCTTACTTCATATAAGTAGCTCCTTTGATTGATCTAGTAAGCGCCTCTTAGCAAAATGAGCAGTTATGCCTTGTTGCATTAATCACTGGCAAGTTCACCTGCTAAACTATCATTTGCAATAGTTCATCTGTGGTTATTATCTAAACCATGAAGTAAGAATATGGAGCTCCAACCCTATGTGGTTGTTTGCCAACATTGGGCACTGAGCGACACCTTATTGCCAAAAGCATATGGTGCTGAAGTTGACCGCTCAGTGCAGAACTTTCTATTTTCAGCGTCAGCACTTTTTATCTCTATTGTTTCTTGGGAAGTGTGGCATATCAGTGATGTGTCATGATATCCAGTAGAGAATTGAACTCAGGATGGGCAACATTGCGTTGTCCTGATTCCTGAACCCCATCTCAACAATGCAAACAGCTCCTATGTTTTTCTCACAGAAAACACCTCTGGATGTTTCCTTAAAGAGATTCTATCTCTTGATATTGTTGCTTTTGTTTACTGCAGAAAGATGGAGTGGCATACTACAGAAATGGTGGTTGGTGGTCAGTGTGGTGGATGGGTACTTATAGTATGGTGGTCTCCAAAGCAGCATTTTTTCATCGAAAGTACTTGGATTTGTACACCTATCAGATGCCCTCATCGATTCATGATTATGTAACCAGAGAAAGGTATTCTCAAAACTGTGGTTGTCGTCTTGTAGAACCCTTCTACCTTGGTGCTGTCATGGCTTCCTTTTCAGAATCTTGCTCGTGTGCCTGGTCCTATTTCTAGTTGTTTTTACATGGAATTTTGAGACCTTCATATTTGTGAAGACAAATCTGCTCACCCATCCTTTTATCATTTCATGAATATGTGCAATTAAATCTCGGAACAAGTCTTATATGTATGCAATTTCCTGTGGGAACTCCTCTCACCGTTGTATGGTGAGAACTTCCAGTGGACCCACCTTATGATCCATCCTAACTATTCACACAGACGTGACCCCCCTTATAGTCAAATGGACTATACCATTGGATCAAGGGGCAACATTTTTTCCAATATAGAGGCATGAGATTGACCCCATTTTTAACATTTGGGTCCATCATGAGTGGATCTTTCCATCCACCACCCCCACCCCCAAAGATCTATGGGGCCCCAGGTATGCCCCAGCAGATAGATATCATATTTAATCTAAGTTATCTGATTAGATACTTGCTTCTTTCCTCATCCATGTATCTTATTAGAACAAGTTCCATATGTGATCCATTCCCCAGTTAGGCCCCAGCAGATATATATCATATTTAATCTAAGTTAGCTGATTAGATACTTGCTTCTTTCCTCATCCATGTATCTTATTAGAACAAGTTCCATATGCAATCCGTTCTTGTTTGCTTGCAGAAATTGTGAAGACATTGCCATGTCTTTGTTGGTCGCTAATGCCACTAGTGCTCCTCCTATATGGGTCAAAGGTAAGTGCTTTGCTAGTTTTCCTCGAGTCATTTTATTGAGACTACATGCTACTATATACACTGTTACCGCAACAAAGATTTATTTTATGCTCCAAAATTGTGCAAGTAAACTATCCATATTATATGAATGAAATGTATATAATTGTGAATATGAAAAAAATCTCCAACGTTAATAAATTAGAAGCTATTGGATTCGTACTGAATTATTAGGATGGAAAATAATAACATTAGGTGGCAGTATGCCTGCCTCTCTTAGTGGGTGAGAATGTGATGCATGACATGGAAATGGGGTCACAGACCGACAAGTACCATGGGTTTTGCATATCCCAATATGAGGATGCCAGTATGCCACTCCTCTTTCGTAATTCCAAAAGACGTTATTTTGTAGGGTATGTCTTTCTGGATTCCTAGTGTTTGAAGAAGTTTGTTAAGTGGAAGTCTTTTTACTTTGTTAATTTTCTAAGGCTTACATGAAATGTTGGTGAGTGGTTTAGATTTAGCATAGCATTCTATTTTGTTTACCATTAAAAAAAAAAGGATTCTATTTTGTTTCTCTAACAGTGAATTTTATAAATATGTAAAGGAGTTAGGTGATTTCTTAGTATTGACTATTTCTTGAATAAGAATCTTATGCAAGTGTTGGGGAGTTGTTGTTTTCCTTTAGTAAATTGGAACTCTGTTACTTTGTTATTTTTCTAAGACTTGGTTAAATGAGTTACTAGGTGCTTGGTTTAGATTTAGCATAGGGCTTTGTCTTGTTTCTCTTATGAAAATTCAATAAATTTGCAAATGTGGTTGTCAGAGCTGTTACTTTTCAATATTATTTGAATGACAAAGTCATGTGCAAGTTTTGGGGAATTAATTCTCTTCTTTGGACATGAGGCCATACCGTGGGCTGAAAACCTACATCTCCAGTGAAGATGTGAGATTAAGGCTCAATCTTGATACTGTTTACACTAATTGTACCTTGTTTATTCTTCCATTATCTGGTGTAGGGAAACACATATGGCTTAAATTTGTTATGTTTTATTTATAATTTCAAGTGGAGCTGCATATTCAGCGTGCTTGGTCCTAGGCATCCTCGTTGCTTGAAGGAATCCGGATCATATGTATTTAATTCAATTTTCTTCATTTTGATAAGAATCTTTTCAAATTCACTAGAAAGTTGGAATTCTACTAAGTGGGGCCCTTTTTTTGTTGATTTGTTGTTGTGCAAATTGGTTGCACTTGAAGATTGGAGATACCTAATGTGTGTCTGTGTGTATAGTACATGAGCGCTGATGTTCTGATCATTGAAGAACCAAAGTTCTTGAAGACTTACCAATTACCCTTCATAAGAACTGTTAGACTTTTCTTGGGCTGAATTATGTGGAATGTTGTGCTGAATTTTGTTCTTATTGCTAGAACTTTCCTTCTTTTAGCCGAAATTCATAGTATTTCTGAACATATTTGTTTTCAGATTGGAATGGCATGCTAACTGCTTCAATTTGGTATTGGAGTAAACAAATGAAATGTTGCATTGGAAGATTTGTGAGTAGATCAGATTAGCTTGCTGAATGAGTGCTGGTTGGCACAGATCTTCCGTTTGCATCACAATGCAATTCAGTGTACTTAAAAAGTGCTACCAACCCCAACTTCATGCATTACTACTTACAAGCAAATGAGTAACTGGCCATTCAGAAAAAAAGAGTCAATGTGTTAATGAAAATATAAGTAAATGCATAATTGAGAAAATCTCAGACAATCTTCATACTTCCACTTTGGTGGATGTTTCCTGAAATTCAAAAAATATAGGCTCTTTCCAACATGAGGTACTCCTAGGATGTAGAAAGATCTAGCAGTGTCAGGCAAAGAGTCCATGGGCCATATTATCTATTTATCTTCCATGTTGCATAGAAATACAATCCTTGCCCTTTTTTTATCTTTTGGAGGGGCTAACGATGAAGCAGATGTTATTCTAAAAGAGGGTGTTAGGAGTGTTGAGATGTTGCATTTGTCCATTGATAACACTGTGATAGGGGCCCAAGCCCACCAAGAGGGGAAGAAATCCTCTTTGTGCTACACAGTTTTGAGGAGATAAGTGTAATCCTTCGCTAGATACTCTTGTGAAGTTGGCATGATTCCTTGACTAATGGCTACTGATCAATCCATTCTCGCCAACAAATCTCCTACCTAGCTGGGCATCAATCCATTTATTTAAATCACTAAAGGATAATAACAAAAGATAACCGTAACTAAACTCCTACTTTACCACTTGAATTCTGTACGTGCATGTGCATTGGTTGTATGGATTTTCATACATGCATTTGTCGTATGGCCCAGAATGTAATATTGAGAGAAACTTTTGTATGCTTTTACATGTTTATGTGCTTCTTTGAACTTGTAAACTTGTTCTGGTCTTCTGTGTACTTGTCCAACCATATAAAAAAGTTTGAATTGGATGCAGCACAACATGACGAAGTAATCCATTTCCGGTCATTCATTACCTTTTCTGGAACTATATATGGATGCCTTGGTTTCTTTTAGCTTGATTTTGCAGCTATATTTTTATATTTGACTTATTTTGGTTACATGCACCTTGGAGAAGTTACTGTAGTCACCGGTCAATTTATGGGCATCTGGATATTCCCAAATCATAATCAGTTGTCAATATTTGATAGAAAGGATGATTATGTACTACTGATAAAAAAGAAGGGATGGTTATGTATTCTGTGTATCAATAAAATGACCACAATGGGATATTCTTTTCTCCCTTAAATGCTTTTTATCTTTACCGTGGCATTGTGCAAAAACTGGACAAATTACAACCTGCCTGCTGCCTATGTTCTTGATTTTTCACCTACCAAAACATATGGCCGAACAAATATCTAGCAGTTTTACCTGAAGTTTTCAAACCAACTACTAGATTTTACTTGGAGTCCAGTGTTCTTTTTAACCTCACAACAAAATTGTTCTCACATGTACAGGGAAGATACATGAGATTGGAGCCTCGGGAATCAGTAGCTTGAACAGTCATAGCAAGACAAGGAATAAATGTCTCAATGACTTTGTTTCCCTCTATGGTACCATGCCTCTGATATCAACTAATGTGAAAGCAGTAGATTCTCGACATGAATGGTTCTGGTAGCCTTTGGCTCTTGCCTGCGATTGATTAGCTTTTATCATCCATTGCATAGCATGAGGTACATCGCAGACTTGTTGGAGGCCTTGTGAATAAAAAAAACTTACTGTTTATTTGCATACGTCAATTCAAACTGATGGAGATAGTCCAGATTGTTTCACATGTTGCTCAAGGAAGCAGGTCCACCAGGTGTTATGACATCAGCTGTGGCAACTGCACCAGGTGATTTTTATGTTCTTAGTTATTGTTAGGTGCTTGATTCTTCTATTTATTGACATCCTGGGTAAGGATATGATGTTTATCTTTTATATATACTTACAATCAGCACGGTTACTTTTCCGAATTTAGCGAAATTCGGATGCTTATGCACATCAAATTTACATCAATTGCATGATATTTCTTAATTTCGAACTTTATGTTTTGCATAATTAGCTCTGAACTATCTCGTGTGCCTTGTTTTACTTACATATTTTTAAGTAGTGACTACTGACTGTTGTACTTAATGTTTCATAACCCTTTGGTTTATTTAATTTTGTTCATCATCATCAAAGCACCATCGTATTTTTTGGAGCCAGCTTTCTGAATAATTATTAATGGTTCAAAGTAAAATTAATGGCTATTTCTGATTAACAACCAAATTACTATGTTAGGGAAATACCAAATACAGAAAAAAGATCTGATATTAATGGATGATTTCCTGATAACATGGTCATTTTTCACGAAATTCTAGAAGATTCTTTGTAGTGGATAGAGTTGCCAATTAATTAGGAATGATTGACTGGTGTTTCTTCTTCCATATGTTTTTTTTTTCCCCTCTTGAAAAGTCAGGAGCATTTTTGTTGACCAAAGAAGGCCTTCTTGCCTATAATGCATCGAAATGACATGAATATGGCAAGCACATGCCATGGGAGTGGCTGGGATGTCGATTTTACACATAAGTGAGGTATGAAATACGATCTGCACAATGCATGCATTTCCTATTCTAAAGTATCCGGATATCATAATGATGCAGACCTTAGGGTTAGGGCTTGCGGGGAAGTGCCGAAGCATAATATTGGTGCCAAAGCACATGTCCGCAAATACTACACGTCTCCATAGAGACCATAAAAGAGGACGCACCTCAATGGGGAATTCAATTCTATTAATCAACTCTATGAATTTTAATCTTTACAACGTACATATAAACAGGAAAAAGAAAAGTTAGGGGCTGAGTCACCTAATTAAACTAGAAAGCGAACTAATAATTAACATAGAAAATAAAATAAGAAATCCTATAAAGTTGTAAAGCTAATTCTAGTTCCAATTGAATAATTAAATAAGATATTAAACTGGATTTGCACCATTAAAATGTATACAATCCAACATTATGCATTTTTTTTTCCTATCATATTATAATAAAAGCTAAATTCAAGATTGACCTTAATTTTCAAACCAAATAAATGTTTAATAACTTTATGATTTTGTTTCAATTTTTTTTTTTTTTTTTTAAATGACAAGACAATGACAACATTTTCTAGGAATTCAATCTCCAATTATTTTTTCAAGATAAGGAATTCACAATAAAGTGAGTTTCTTTGCTTTTTTAAGAATTCTATTCATGCAAGCAAACATCATATAAATTTTCAAGGTAAGGGATTTCATGGTAAAATGAGTTTCTTTATATTTGTAGGAACTCAATTTCATGTAAACAAATAGGTCATGTCTTTTATGGCATAATGAGTGCCTTTTTGAAGTTTTAAAAGTTGAGATCCATACTAATAGATTGGCCCAATCATATTTTAACAATAATGAATTAATTTCTCTAAATTCTGAGAATTCGATTCCATTCAAATAAACAAGCCCTGTTCTATGTTCAAGATAAAAAATTAGTGGTAAAGTGGTTCCTTATAATTCTTGAAGCTTATTTTTATGCAATCAAATTGGCCCTAGCAAGATAGACAACTAAAATTTTATGAGTCTTACATCCTTACTATCTATCAATCAATGTGGTTTTTGGTATTAGTATTCAGAAAATGTACATTTTTTTGGATCATGGAAAAAATACCATTTTTTAATTAAAATATAGAGAAATAATTAATTTATCCTATTCAAGGCTTTTTCTTTTACTGTTTAAAGTTGTTGTATGAACCACTCCCAATATGTTAATTGTATTAAATTCCAGCTTAATATGTAAAGGTGGATTGTTCACACAGAGGTGGGCCACACATGTTGCAATGACTAAATATTTGGTAAAGAGGAAAAGAGAACTCATAACAAGGAAAGAAGGTGTAGGGCAATTTTGGGCAGTTTTGTCATTTCCCCTGTCATAGAGAAGGTGTAGGGATTGTTAAATTTTTTGGGAAGGAGGAGGGGAAAGTCATCTCTAAAGATAAGCTATAGGAAAAAATCTCATAATTTAATTGCATGTAATAGTTCCTTACACACAAGAATTAACAAACAGACTTTTTCCCCTTTTTTGTGAAATTTGAAAATCTTTTTTTTTTTTTCTTCCGTGTAATTCATATACCAAACATTGACAGGATTCCTCATAGAAATAACAATGAATGGGATTTATTAAGAGCCCGTAACTAAGTTGGAAGGTGCTCAATGTGGCAACCACAGACTTGTAGGTTGACTCATGTTACTATTGGAAAAGAAACCAAAAGAAAGAAAGAAAGAAAAAAAAAAGAAAAAAAGAAAGAAGAAAAGAGGAAAGATGAAGGGGTTTTCTAATCAGTTTGATTGACACTCATCCAGTATCCCCCCAACCCCTAAAAAAAAAAAAAAAGAAAAAAAAAACATTGTAAATTAGCTATTACCCGAATATGATATATGTGTCCGAATTTTCGTTTGCCCTTCAATTAGGACTAGAAAAACACGGCACGGCCAATATAATCATAATATTAAAATTCATAAAAAATAATAATTTATGATCCGTTTCTTTAAAATTAAAAGCAAAATGTTTTAGTCTGAGATAGAGGAAAAAAAAGTCCATAAGAATTCAATACCGAATACCATATAATTTAAAAAAAAAAAAAACACAAGCCCATGAAAATTGAAAATTAATGATCAAGAAAACTAAAAAATAAAATCAAAACAAACAAACAATATAAACTATGAATAAAATCCAATGAAGTTTGAAAGACACATATAAATAAAAATTAGAATTGAAAATCCATAATCAACTCAATAACATAAGCAATTTAAAAGAACCAAACACTCATGAAAAAAAAAAAATAAACCTAAAAAATGGAGCACAGAAGAGCAAAGACAAAAGAATCGGCCACAAATTCATGAAAAACCATCATTAAAAAAAAAAAAAAAAAAAAACTAAAAACCTATCACAAGTGAGAAGTTATAATAAAAGAAATACAAAATAAAATTAAATAAATTTTATTAAAAAGGCTATAAAAATATATATAAATAAAGATTCATAGACAATATAATGATAAAAGAAATTTAGAAAAACCAAACCAACTTATGATAATCTAATACTCAAAAATGGAAATCTGAAGCAAAAAAAAAAAAAAAAAGGAAAAATCAATAAAAAGATTTCACAAAGAGAACTTAAAGAACCCAATGGAAGTAACATAAATAATTAACTCATAATGATAAGCATTAAAAAATTTTAAAAAATAGAACAGAAAAACGAGAATTTACAGAAAATCCCATGATAAAAAGTGATTTAAAAGAAAAAAAAAAACCAAGGAGAACCCAATATCCAAAAGTTGAAACAAAAGAGGGGAAAAAAAGAAACTCACAATCTATAAAAGCCATACAATATAAAAATATTGCAAATCTATAGAAATTTTAAAATGATGATTCTTTTGTATAAATCATATTAAAATGACATAACTAAAGTTGATCAAATAAAATATGATGAACTCAAAAGTAAATGAATTAAAAAAGGTTTACCTCTCAAATTGAAATGTTTAATAATTGCACCAATTGTCTCAAGATGCTCACATTTTAAAATGAGTTGAACACGGATCTAAATTAAGCATGCAAATGAGAAATGAGACGGTATGAAAAAAAAGATACAAAGAAATAAAAAAATTATTGAAGTTGCTCTAAAAAAATACAATGAACTTAAAAGTAAATGAATAGAAAAAAAAAAATGAAAGTTCTCTTGTTGACATAGAGAAATAGAATTATATTGGAGAAAGTAGAAAATGTTGATAATAAGAATGAGCTTAATTCTTTATTTAGATGGACCAATATTATTGGAGATTCCTTTTACCATTAGTTACGCATTCTTTAAAGAAAGTGTACAATCAAAATCAATAGATAAAAAAGAAAGCAAACAACCCAGAACCGAGAGTGGATTAAATAAAAAAGAATTAGGATTAAATAAATCAGACAACCAAAAAATCGGCATTTCACATTCTAAAAAAAGAAAAAAAATCATATAATCAGAAGAAACAAAATACTTGAAATTCCATAGATTAGTGCACTTATATACACTGGGGCCCATTAACACTCAAATGCTATTGCCTTGATAGAAATAGGATGATATTGAGAGTTTCTTAATAGACAAAAGGCACCATAGAGAGTCCAAATCACACACACACACACACACACACAAAAAAAAAAAAAACACTTTATTTGGAAAACTCCAGTATTTTATATTTTTTTTAACAGAGAATCAATTTGACCGTTGAAATAACCTAGGAATGAGGTGAGAACTTAAGGTATCCCATAAATAGCAAGGATGTATGCCTTAATGATAGTGATTTTTAATAGATGAGGTCTATCATAGTGTTCCACTCCATTTACATCATAATTTATAAAAGTTAAAGTCACATACACGAAAAAGAAAAAAACCAGACTCCACCCTTTCTCCATCGACAATCGTGCATAGTAGCACATCAGTTACATAGAAAGTTTCCTGCCTCCTCTGTAGCACCATGCAGTTGTCGCAAGTTTTTCTTTTTTCAATAATATTGTCATCTTCTTATTAATTCTAAAACTTATTATTTTTATTGATCGATTCTATATATTATATATTCATTTGAGTTTAGTTTTATTATAAAATGGTTGTCATAGAAAATTAATTACTATATAGGAAATCATATAAAATAGTTATTTCAAAAGTTTGATTATCTATGCTTAAAGTACAATGCATATAAGTATGAAAATAATAACGACAGTATTTATAGGTGTCAATTTTCTAAAAATATAGTTTTTTTTTATTTTTATAAATACCTTGTAGATAAATTCCAACTCACGGTCAATATTCCAAAGTGGGGCTGGATCCCTTTCTCATTAACTAATTTTAACTTTTTGTTGATAACTTTTAACAAAAAGAAGCTATGTAGTGTATTGGTAGGGTTGTTTCTTTAAAATTCATATTATCATGAGTTCGAGTCTCGGCACAAACTAGATTAATTTTTACCATGTCATTAAAAATACACGGTTAAATTAAATTGATAAATTGGATGAATTAAAATCAATTGGATCTAATTTCAATTTGAAACTACTTCGCTTCATATATATATATATATAATAATAATAATAATAATAATAATTGCAAATTTGCACCCATCCCACTTTATCTAATGGCAAGGATTTGATCAACTTTGAGCTTCTGAAAACAGTACTTCTCTTAGATTGCATGGTTTTCATTTTCAATAGATAGGTTGGTTGTGAGATTTCGAACCTCAAACACCTATGATTGCCATGCTTTTAAGTTGCCCCCCACACACTTGGCAGTCCTTAGCTTAGGAACGTCAGTTAGCAGAGAAATTAGCCCCTGCAATTGGATCTACAAAATCTTGTTTGAGAAGGATGCTCTAAACACCAATAATTTTGCAGTATGTCCTTTTTTTTTTTTTTAATATTTCTTCTCTTTACAGCAAAGATCGTCATGTTTCTTTCTAAACCATCTCTTCAAAGGCTGCATATTAAAGGGTAAAATGTTTCAATCTCCAATTATTCAATTGTACACATCATCAATTATTGGTCCCCAAAGAATTACTGTTTTTTTTTTTTTTTTCCTTATTTGGTAGAAAGAGAATTACAGTTTATGGTGGAAGAGTAAAGTGTGGGTAAGATTTCTCACTGTTCTGCATCCTCTTGCTTTATTTACCCTCTGGTAAAATACTCTCTCTCACACACATACCCTACACTCAAATTCCACACCATTGGCACTACAACAAATAATGTGCCTTGCCAATTGCAATGCTTTAAATGACCTGCAGTGGCAACTCTCCCTTTTTTTGCATTTGCACATCATATATCCCTAACCTGATTGTTTAGAGGACATAGTTTTTGTCGGATATGTGAAAATTCTAAATGTTGTCTCTTCGATGGATTCACAAATGTTCAAAGACATGAGCAATTCGAAAGTTGGATATCTATTAAGTTAAAAAAAAAAAAAAAAAAAAAAAAAAAAAAAAAAAAAAAAAAAAAAAAACATTATAAGGCTGGATTTTTTTCATTTCTCAAAGCATACAAGCTGCTTAAATGCTAAACTGACATTCTATGACATGCTATCAGAATCTTCCTAACAACAAGAAATCTCATTGGGAGTTTTTGCAAACAAACGCCTCACTTGGGGACATTTGTGAAAAGTAAGAATACAAACTAATGCATATGTACTCACTTGGGAGTCGCTGGATAAGTTGTCGGTTTGCTCCCTCATATCTTGTGTTCCAAACTGTCTTAAATTTGTGTGGTGTAGGTTTGTATAAGTTTAAAAGGTGCCACCTAAAGACCTCAGGATACCCATCATACAAAATAAATAAGAAATTGCACTTAAAGCAATTGTGTAAATGGTAACTTATTGCGTGACAATTTTATAAATATTATATATAGGGAGATGCTACTATGAGATATATCTCTCACCTTACTATGAGAGATAAGATGGAGGCCCTCATATTTAAATTGATGAAGTAAGTTTTATGCTCTACTTTCATAGACCGTCGATCCTCCAATGTCAGAAATTTTCTTTGATCCAAGCATCAAAGGATTCATTCTTCCTCCTAGAAGTTATGATTTTATGAAATTCAAGTTGTATAAAATTTTCCAACAGAAATTTCAGCAAGAATAAAATAAATAAAAAAATTGACAGAATTCAGTAACATGCAGACATTCAGCATTTAAAATCTCCAGAAATTCATGATTCACTAGATACAACTTTCAGACATCCTTATAAAAAAAAACAAAAAAAGTGAGGGCCCTCATATTCTTGGACACCCATACACTTGTGATCTTCGGTATCAGCACTCTTGTCAAGATTTGGCCCATGAATGGGAATGGGAATGGGAATAGGAATGAGAGGGATGGTTGATGGGGTCCTCGGTCATGGTGTTGTTTGGAATGTCTCGAAGCATTTTGCATTGTCTGTGCCGTCGTTTTCCTCTCCAAACCAACAACTATACATTCTCCGTCGTTTTCCTCTCCAAACCAACAACTATACATTCTCCTGTGCATGTAAAGGTGGAAAGGACATGAAAAAGGCCAGAAAGGCATTGGCGCATTAGAAAAAGGATATGTTATCAGCTCCTGAACTTCTCAAAGTTTTGAAATAAAGTTAGCATTTGTATATACATATATAATTCTACTTTGTGGGTTGGGTGGGTTGGGTGAGGGAGTTCTGACTTCTGAGCCTATCACATGGTGGACCCTACCTCTGATGGGCCATGGTCATGGTCAGTGGGACAATAAGAGCCATTTCAGATTGGAGGGCTTCTCAGAAAAAAAAAAAAGAACGTGAATCACAATAACATCTTTATCATCATCACACATGATTTTATGGAGGTTTGTATCCAGAATTATGTGAGGCCTGCTAAAAAGAGCTCAATGCAGTTCTCTGACTTGTGGGGTCAAATAAAAGGATTCCCCTTAGTAGGGCCCGCTTTCTTAAGTTCAAATGGCTCAAAATCATTTCTATTGTAACTTTGATGTTTTTTGTTAAATCACATTGGGTTTTGGAAGATAAGTATGTATATATCCCAAAATTTTATGAAAAAAAAAAGAAAAAAAGCATGTATATTGCAGAGAGAGAGAGAGAGAGAGAGAGAGAAGTAAATAACAAAAAGAAGGGGGTGGTGATTGTGGGTGGCAGCTTTACAGAGTATGCAGCCCAAGAAAAGGTTGCAGAGGGAGAGCTAGCCACAAAATGGAAATCCCTTGATAGTCACCTATCCAGCTATCTACAAAAATTACATCCAATAAATATCGTGGAAAACTTATCTATGACCATAAAATGGATAGTTGGAAAATAGAAACCTAATTTTTCACTTGAACCATCCCTTTGATGGTGATCGAAAGGATACCCACCAACATCCATCTGATCAATTCTTGGGCATAAATATCAACAGTGGGTCCCACAAACATGCCAACTACCCATCTGACCCAATCTTGGAGTGGGGCCCTAAGTGTGTCCGACCCTTGTGGACCCATTTGAGCTTCTATCATTATTATAAGGGGCATTCTGTAATGGTTGGCATCTGATTTTCTGATGTTTGTTTGTGTAAATTCATAGAGGGCTTTATGGAGGCATTCAATTACAACGGTCCAATTTAGGTTGCCGTTGAAAGGGTTTTAATCTTCTAGCCGTTAAAGGTTTTAAATGCATCAATCGACTTTGGGCCATTCATTGAAATAAAGGGTGTGGGCCATCAGACTACAGATAGAACTTGGGCCAATGCAAACCTTAATCTTTCAAGCAAGCCCGGATGAAAATGTGACTTTGGATGAGGGTCTTGAGGCTCAGGCCTGAACTCTAGGCCTGGCTTTAGAAGATTGAATATAATTTGGGGGGGCTCAGACTTGAATTTTGGGTCGGTGAGTGAAACCTGAGATGATTTTCTAATGTTATATGTATGTTACAGCTAGGGTTGCAAATGGGATGGTTCCGGATCAGAACCATAGTGGACCCAGATCCGAATCCGTTTCTAAATAATAGTTCCGAATTCGGTTTTAACTTGGAACCCGTTTTGTTGGTTTCAGACCCGGTTTCGATAGGAAAACCCAGATACAGTTCCGGAACCAGATCCACCTAAAGGATTATAATCTAGTTCCAAAATCGATTATACTCACTCTTTATTTTTCATTTTTCTTAAAATAAGCACATCATTCAATTTATAACAGTACATCAAGTCTACTACCTCTTGTATTATACATAAAAATGTCAAAAAGAAAAGTTGATTTTGATGTACAATTTGTAATATCAAAGGCTTTTCTACCGAGTCTCGGGTCTACGGTCAGAACTTATATGGGCCCAAAACTGGACCTGTTTATAAAAAGAAACCTAAGTTGGGTTTCGGACTCTTACCCGTTGATGAATCGGAACTAAAAATACATTCCAGATCCGGTTTTTTCCGGATCGGAACTTCTGGATATTCGAAGAATCGGATATCCGTTTGCAACCCTGGTTACAACTAGGGGTGGAAAATCGATTGGGTCGGGTTGATTTGCATTGTGGACAGGTTGAAGCCCAACTCGTAGGTAACCTAACGCGCACCCATTGCAAGACAGCCTGACCCGACCGTCATAACCCACATCCAACGCGGGTCATCTCAATCCAACCCAGCCCAACTTGTAGAGGTTTGACCCGAGCCCAATTCATTTCAAGTATTTAAGTTATATTTGTGTTAAACACAAGGCCATTTAACTCGGTTTAGATATGGGGGCAACCCTAACCTGACCCACCATTTGAATGGGTTGCGTGTGTCAAGTTTATCTACTCATGACCAACCCTTATAACCCTTATAGGATGTTGGTCGGGTTATGCAGAAATAGGGGTCGAATACAAGTCCGGTTAGTGGGTCAGGTTACAAATTTTCCACCCCTGATTTAAAAACGTGCACAAAGGCCTGGAAACAACAGGGGATTATATAGTAGTAGGGCTACTTATGGTCAATCGAAATCCTTACAGATGCATGTGGTTGCACTTATCCCAACTTGATACTAATTTGATACTAATCCAACCATCCTCTACTTTTGAATTGATCCACAATAAATGATGCACCTATTAAATCATTAGATTGTAAGGCCTTAAGAATAAAGAGTGATGATGATCTAATTAAAGTGATATTTGACCAAATCTAATCCTTATCGTACTATTTTTATTCCTCTAGTCATGTGATTGACATGAATTTAACTGGGCTCCATGGCCATACGAATTGCATCCTTTTAGAAAGCAACCGCTACAATTCACCTTCGATATAAAGATTTATAGGACACGTGATAGAATTTGTGTGCTCTTATATATCTTACCAAATATGAGATGACTAGAATCATCATCAAGTCTAATGAACGTAGATATATAATCATCAAGACTATGCTATGGAATAAATAGTCAAAATAAAGATTTTACTTGGACAAGGATTAGATGGCTCCAAATTATCTGAATGTTAGCACATGGATGGATTCTAGAGTTTCTTGTATCCAACAGGGCATCTAGTAATAGAAGGTCCCATGTAGTTAAATACATAGCCTCATGATTCTTAGGTGTCATGTGGCAAGTCTATCTGGTGTGGGTCACCCCCGTTTCTTAATCCTTAATCCTTAATCCTCAAATCTATTTAAAATATTGGGATTTATATTTAAAACTTCCTGCTTGTAATACTGTGATAAGTATCACTAAAATGATAAGAAAAAAAAAATACCATAACAATGAAAATAGGGAAACAAAAAAAAAGAAGAATATGGATAAACCTATAAAAACAATGTTTAACAGTATCTCATAACATTCCTGTTTTCAATAACTAAAAACTAATTCACTTTCCACAATATCTCACCCTGACATTTTTGTTTCCATTCTATAAGTTTTATAGAATAATATGTGATCCACTAGCTGCTCTAACCCTCACTGCATGTGAAGTGTTAATAAATGCATATCAATTACTTCCCACATGCTCCTTCAGTCAAAACCAGCTATGAAAAGCTGCACAAGATAACAATATATTAGAAGAAAAAAAAAACAGAAGGAAGAAAAGAAAGCCATAAACAGACCTACTTTCCTTAATTACTAATCCAACCCATTCAAGAAACCGTTTTCTAAAACGTGAAGACAATAAATCACACACCCATAGCCATTTTCCAACAATCTTGTTCGTCCATTTCTGGGCCCACCTCAGAATCATGACAGCTGCCATTTTAACCTCTTGTGGCATGGTATTAATAAAATCCTTCTCTACTCTTTCTTTCTTCTACTCCTTCACTTGTTTGATTCTGAGATTTCAATTGGTGTTTAGATTGTGACAAAACACTATCAGATATGGAAGTGTGTGTATAAAACGAGGGGAGTTTGTTCTTTCAGATACTCAATTGAAAGAATAACACGAAAAAACAAAGAAACAGGTAAGGAAGGAGTATCATATACTTGAAGCCATCCACATTTCACGTGGCACCACTACATGTAAGGCCAAACAATACACATCACATACACGAGTATCGTTTTCATTCCAAAAATTCATGGTCCACAATCAAATTTTGAACTTCAACTTTTCATATATTTTTCCTTCTTTTTCTTTTTGGGTAGGGATTTTTTTTTTCCCTCTATCGAAGGGTTCCCAATAGGAATGTAAATGGGTACTCGATTCTCCGATTACCCGGAGGTTCCGACTCTTTAAAAACCGGGTTTAGGTCCTTATTTAGGCCCCGATAAGTAAATAGATCCGTGTTCGGTTCCACCTTGGTTCGGACCCGTGGACTCGAGACCCGATATATTACCTTAATTTTTAAAAATCTCTCCTAAAAACCATAGTTTTTTTAATATCATTCTCTATCTAAACCCGTCCCTGGATCCAAACCCGTCCCATATATGGTTCTGGTTCTAGTTCCGGTTCCGGAGCTAAGAAACTGGTTCTAAAATGGTCTCGGGTCCGGATCCGGTTCCACCTTTTCCTTAACGGTTCCAGGTCCACCATGGACCCTGACCGGAACCGACCCATTTACAACCCTAGTTTCAACCTTTTGAGCTGAACTAATCCCTCCAGATCCATAGGGAAGCTAAATAAACTCCCATGTAGCTCCAGTGTTGTAGTGCAATTTCAAACCTACAACCTCTAGGTGCAAACCGTGGTCTTAGGCTAACAGAGCTATCAAGGGGGCGGATTTAGTACATGTTGGAGTAAATCGAAATTCACCCTGTCTCAAGTTTACCTCATTTAAACCTGTCGGTGATAGGTAATTGGTATGTGATATGAAACCCGCCCCATTTGGCTTGGGGTAGGGCTGAATTTAAAGCCTAAGAAGTTTTTAAATATATAAAAATGCATGGGAATGAGTACAATCAAAATTGAAGACACCACCTTCTCTTTTCCAATGCCTTTGCCCAACACCACCTATACTATATAAATTTTATTTCTATTTTAGTAATAAATAAATATATATTATATATAGGATGGGGCGGGGTAGAACAATAAAACCAAACCTGCCTCAGATCGAAAAAAAAAAAAAAAAAAAGAACTACAAAAACCCGCCCCCTCCTAATAGGAGTGGGTCATGCCCCGTTGGGGGGGCGGGGGTGGGCGGGCGGGCGCGCGCTGTTCTAGCATGTTGACACTACCATGACCTCTACATAACCGGACCTATTCTATATATGGATCGGGGAAAACCTGACTTGCATTTAAATGAGTTGGGTTAAGGTCAACCTATTAAAACCGTATAACTCATTTAACTTATTTAGATGGATTTAGAGTCAACTCGCATATATAAATTCATTTTCACAGTTCTATAGTTTAAATTCATCTCATATGGAATGAACCAACCTTGTATTTGGGTTTTTTTTTTTTTTTTAACTTTACTCAAATTTTGCTTTGATGTTTGGATTAAATTGAAATTTGACCAAGATTTACAACTAGGGTTGCAAACGGAATGGTTCTGGGTCGGAACCATATTAGACCCAGACCCATTTCTAAATAACGGTTCCGATTCTTGGTCCGGTTTTGGCTTGGATCTTATTTTGTTGGTTTCGGACCCGGTTATAATATTTCTTCATTTTTTGATTTTTCCTTAAACTAGGCATATCATTCAACTTATAACAGTAAATCAAGTTTACGAACTCCAATATTATATTTAAAAATATTTTAAAAAAAGTTAATTTTGAGATACAGTTTGCAATAATATCAAAGACTCATATGTCGGGTCCACAGGTCAGAACCTATATGGACCTAGAACCGAACTCGTTTATTAATCAAAACCTAAAATTGAGTTTCAGACTCGGACCCGTTTATGAATAGGAACCTAAAATAGGTTCTAGACTCCGTTCTTGGCGAGTCGAAACTTCCGGGTAATTGGATAATTGAATACCCGTTTGCAATCCTATTCACAACTTGACCTGCATTGGGTGTGGGTTGAAATTACTTGACTTATTTTAGAAATATTTCAAATTCCCTTTATTAACCCAACCCATTTTTACCCAAACCAACCCATTTGCTACCCCTAGGCATATTGCAAATATATATATATGGAGATATTCTTATGAGAGATGCTCTCACCTTACTATAAGAGATAAGGTGGGAGGGGCCTTACATCCATATCCAATGCTAACAACTTAAAAGTGAGGGTCCCCACCCCTATCTCTCATATAAGGTGAAAGATATCAATCATACGAGCATCTCTCATATATATGAATTTGTTACATTTTTTTTATTTTATGCGGGGGCCTATTTTCTTCAATCCTTCTTGTTGAAGTTATAATTCTTTATTTTTGAGTAAAATCCTGAAATATAGCCATTTATCCCGAAAGGTCCTTGCAAATTGTTTAGCACTAATGAGGGAGAGAAAGAGAAATAAAGAAAGAAAGAAGGAGGTGCTAGTGCGGCTATGGTGTAGCAGATGGGTGTGCAAGGAGATGCAGAGAAAGGTGGGTGTGATGAGCGATGCTAGCGTCACCGATAGGGCTGCACAAAAAATCCAGTATCACTGCAAAACCGGACCGAACCGAGCGGTTCGGATCGGTTTTATGTAGATCGGTTCGGTCAATGGTTTAAAAATCATAGAAACTGCCTTACATCGGCCCGTTATTGGTTTGAACCTACGGTTAACCGCCTAAACCGAACCGATTATATGTATTAACTTGAGTATTGAGTTTTGACTATTTTAGCCTTAGGGGAAGAGCTTGTATGTTTTACTTGCATGTTACCTATTTGATGAAAGTTCTACAAAAAGTGTGCATTATTAGGTTTTTAGTAGCGCTGTCAAGGGGTTTGGTCCGACATAAGAGAAAGTGAACTATGAAGAGGCCCATCTCAATTAGTTCAAAATTTACGCTACATTCCACTCGAACCCATCTTGTTGGCAAAAAAAAAAAAAAAAAAAAAAGGTTCCTTTTGTGTTAATTCATTGGTCTGGATCAAGCAATGTAGTCTAGTCCATATTTTATGCAGAGAAATAGGTACGTGCCTGATCATTTTGTTTGTGTATTTTATTAGAAGATTTGAACTGCTTCAGCTCATTGGCCTAAAAAGTTGGCCGAAACTGACCGAACCCATTTAATCACTCGATCAGATGATGAATGGAAAGAGTTTATCCATCATTTGATGGATGCTTCCTTAGTTGAAATGAATTATGAAATATATCTTAGCGTTCATTACAGGTTCTCCTCATTCCATTTGATGGACCAAGTTTGGACTATAATTATTTTTTTGAAAAAAGTAATAAAATAAAATAAACCATAACCGGTTTGGTTTGGTTTGAGCACATGGGCGGTTCGGTTTAGTTTGAGAAAATAGAAAATTGATGGGTTTGGTTTGATTGATGGTTTCCCCTCTAAATCAATTCGAACCGCACATGTGCACCATTAGTTATCCATGGTGACGATATCGTCGCTCTGAAAAAATATAAAAATTTGGTGAGAGGACCTCATTAGTGCTACATAATTTGTGAGGACCTTTCGGGATAAATGACAATATTCGAGATTTTTTTAATAAAGAGAAAAAATCCTCTTTATTTTTTTTTCCAATATCTAGCTAATTTTCAGTCTAATCAGAAATGAAACAGGTACCAACCATCAAATTGTATGATTTAAAGAAGAAAGCAGTTAAACTCATGTAGTGATCAGATATTGAATACTTGGTCATCCCAAGTCCAGATCAGAGTAGAATTTGGGTTATCCTTAGGTGAGAGATTTAATCTGACCGGCTCGAATTCAAGAAGGTGGACCTCAAAGTGCAATTAATTTTAGGCTGTCAACTTAGGATCCCAATTACCATTTATAGTGGAAAAGTATAAAGAGATTAACGGTCTGGATCAAAATGCATCAACACCCACAGGTTCTAAAATAACATCATCTTCATGTACATATACATACACATGTTTGAATTCGGACATTTTATCTTCCACTATTACATACTGTGTGAGTGAGTGGAGTGGAGTGAAGAGAAGCACTGACTTCTGCTTCTCTGCTTCCAGTTCACTTTTTGAAGACATCCAAACGGTCATTAGAAATCGCAAACTCGATCACTCTCGTTTTCAATTTACTTGGAACATCCAAACGGTCCTTTTTATTGCAGAAATCGCAAATGCTTCTGCATTCTGTTCTCTGATTGGGAATTTTCGTTTTTTCTGTTCTTGTCTTTCCGTCACCATGCCATCTCGACAGCCGCAGCCGCCGCTACCGCCGCCTCCGTTGCCGCTCCACCACCGCCACCGCCACTCTCCGCTCCTGGTTCCGACCGCGGCCGCTGCGGTTGCTGTCTCCGTGCTCCTGTTCGTTGCGGTGATCTACCGGAAGCTGTCCCGGAGCCGGACTGCCCCCTCCGACCTGAAACCTCCGCACTGCTTCTCGTACTCCGTCCTCCGCCGCGCCACCGCATCCTTCTCCGCCTCCCGGAAGCTCGGCCAGGGCGGCTTCGGCTCCGTCTACAGCGCTGCTCTCCCTTCCGGCGTCGACGTCGCCGTCAAGCTCATGGACGCCGGATCCCTCCAGGGCGAGCGCGAGTTCCAGAACGAGCTGTCTCTCGCCCCGATGATCAACGGCTCAGATCGCATCGTCTCCCTCCTAGGCTTCTGCTCCGACCGCCGCCGCTGCCGCCTCCTCCTCGTGTACGAGCTGATGCCGAACGGCAGCCTGCAGGACGCGCTTATCGACCGGAAGTGCCCGGAGCTCGCGATCTGGACCCGGCGGCTCTCGATCGCCCTCGACATTGCCCGAGGGCTCGAGTTCCTCCACACGATCTGCGATCCGCCGATCATCCATGGCGACATCAAGCCCAGCAACATCCTCCTCGACCGCAATTTCTCTGCCAAGATCGCCGATTTCGGCCTCGCTAGGATCAAGACCGATCTGACGGTCGAGATCGATCCGCCTCCGACTGTTCGAGTCTCCGGTTCGCCCAGGGGGAAGGAGATCGACACAGACAACGGATCGATCACCGAAGAGTGCGAAAGCGTAGCGGCAGCTGCGGAGCAGTCGCCGGAAAGTTTCTCTAGGATCCCGGAGACTGAAGCGTCTCCGGAGACGGTGGTCACTGCCGCGTCGGCGTCGGATGTGTTGGAGAAGACGAGTGGCTCGGAAGGGTGTTTCGACAAGCGCAGCGTGGACGGGAGCCGCCGGAAGGGGAGGAGGAAGAAGAGCGTCTCCGGCAAGGACTGGTGGTGGCGGCAGGATAACGGAGGGACCTCGGATTCGGGTGGTGTCAAGGACTACGTGATGGAGTGGATCGGGACTGAGATCCGCAAGGAGAGGCCGAAGAGTGATTGGATGGTCGGGTCCGCATCTGCCGGCGACGACAAACCAGCCGTCGGGAAACCGGACGGGAGGAAGAAGCAGCAGAGGCGGCTGGAGTGGTGGGCGTCGTTGGACGAGGACCGAACTCGGAAGAAGGAGAAGTGCCGCCAGGCGCGGGAGTGGTGGCGCGAGGAGTTCTGCGAGGAGCTGAGCAAGAAGAAGAAGAAGAAGCAGAAGCGAATTGCCGAGGCGAATGGGGGCAATTCAGACCCCTGGTGGCAGAGGGGCGGCAGCGGTGACACGCCGGAGAGGAAGAAGAAGAAGAGGAGAGGGAGGAGGAGCCGCGGCAGCCGGAACAGCATGGACTGGTGGATTGAAGGGCTGAGTGGGGAATTCCGGTTCGGGCGGCGGAACAGCCTGGACTGGATGAGCGGAGACATCCCAAAGAGCGGCGGAGTCAGCAGTACCCCCAGTATGAGGGGCACAGTCTGCTACATTGCCCCTGAATATGGAGGCGGCGGGCTGCTCTCGGAGAAATGCGACGTCTACAGCTTTGGAGTCCTCCTCCTGGTCCTGGTCTCCGGCCGCCGGCCCCTCCAGATGACAGCCTCGCCCATGTCGGAATTTGAGCGCGCAAACCTCATATCTTGGGCCCGGCATCTCTCTCGCGCTGGAAAGCTTATGGACCTCGTCGACCCCTCTCTTCAAGGTTTGGATCAGGAGCAGGTGCTTCTCTGCATCACTGTTGCACTCCTCTGCCTCCAGCGGTTGCCCGCTCATCGCCCCACTATCAAAGAAGTGGCGGGGATGCTATCTGGAGAGCTGGAGCCTCCCCACCTTCCCGTCGAGTTCTCGCCATCGCCGCCGTCTGGGTTTTCATTCAAGTCCCATAAAAGGGGTAGGTGAGTTATCAAAAACGTCTCACTTGTACTTTTGGTCTCTCATAGTAGAACTGTTGTAGATCATCTCATTATTTATTTTTTCATCCATTGGAGATGATTGATGTATAAAAGCTGAATCCATGGATTTAGTGCTCCTTTTCTTCATCTGACTTTTGGAAATGGCCAGTTTGAATGAGTCACTTTTCAGAACAGACATGATTCAGGCCGAAAAGAGAGACTAAAGACATAGACCCTCCTTTTGTTTATGTTGAATTTCATGAATTCAGGACATGATTGTAAAGCTGAAAGTTGTTGTTATGCTGCCCCATCAATAAAATCTATACATTCTTGAGGAATTGAACAGCCTTTTCTCTTTACATGCATGTGTTGCACTTTCTGGTCCTTGAGAACTTTACTTGCCTTTTCATTGTCTGCAAACTTTAAAAAAAAAAAGGTCAAAACCTCTGCGATCCCATCTAAAATATCTTTTCTAAAAGGCTGGGAAAAGCAAAGGTGTTAAGAGACCATTCCCACTTTTACCATCAGGAAAGGATGTTTGATTAGATACAAATGAGTGCTAGCATGTGCCTTCCCACTTTTACCACTTTTAAGGGACATTTGGTTTATGAAGAAAAGCTGCAAGTTGATGGTCTAGTTGGGGGCATTACTGTTGTGCCAGCATTCATTCTTCGGTAAGGATCCTGTAAACCAGGACATGTTGAAGTTAAATAAATCCTTACCTGTAACTTGCCTTCTTTGAATGACCAAAATCATACTCTACAAGAAGTGGGATCCATGATCCATCTGCATGAAATGCATTTCGTGGAACACGATGACAGAAGGTCCATAAATGCATCACAGGAGCCTTCTCTGCTCTTATCTAACTCGTTCTGGCTTAGTTGTACTGGTTACAGCTTCCCAGGTACGTTTTTATCATTATTTTTTTTATGATTCAAAGGAAGTATATACCCACTTTTACAACAAGGATTTTAATCAGATCTTGTAGATGTTATAACAGGTTATGAGTTGTGCATACTCTCACCAGTTTAGGGACATTTCATTTGGGAGAAAGGATTCTAGTTGCCAGTGTGTTTGGGTTGCAATTGTTGTGTCAGCATACAGTCTTCAGCAAGAGTCCGCAGACCAGGATATGTTGAAGTTTAAACATTCTTACCTCACCTGTATATTTCCTGCTTAAATGATTGCTTCAAATTGCCAGGATCTGTATGTATACATTCAGTGCAACAGACTAATGGAAGGCAAATCCACAAATGTTCATGTATGTCCTCTCTGCATTTTCTGATGCATTCAAGGTAGCTTGTGCTGAATTATAGATTCTTTTTTGTTGAATTATAGTTTTCCCCATCCAGGTATGTAAGTTTCTTTCATTGGAGTCCTGCAAAATTTACCTTCACACTTCACAGATAAAAGTTAAAATCTATATCCTGCAAAATCAATATCAGTTACTTGGGAATGTTATAATGATTTGAGGCAGAAAATTCTGAAAAAGCTCACAAACCTAATGCTATTTCCTGGTTTCTCTGACCTCTCAAATGTATAATATGGGTTGACTATCCGTTTTGCAAAATATCCAACTCAGTAGTGAGTTAAATATAACAAACCATTTTATTTAGTATTGATTGCATGCTTGGATCACTTTTTTTTTGTAAAAATTCTGCCATGTTACTTGCAGAATGTCTAGCTATCTACAACTGACGTTGGAGACTCTGCTACCAGTGTATGCTATTTTGCTTTAGTCACCATAAAATAAAATTGCTTCCATCTTTGACTTTGAAAGTCAAATGTGGGTTTTATTTATGGCTGTAAAGTGGTGAATGGACCCTACCCCCACAACCCAAGATATAGCAGGTCTACTTTTGCACATGTTGGCTTGGGCCTGAGCCCAGTGGCTAAGACTTTAAGACCTGAGTTCTGTAATGATGGAACACAGCTAAAACATAGCAACATCAGCTAATACCACATATTGCTATAACATTTATATGTTAATATAAGAAATAGTTTATATGTTAATATAAGAAATAGCCTGTGGACCTCACCCAATTGTGTCTAGACATGCATCCAAGGACTGGGACATGTTTATGTGGATCCCAGACTGGATGGAACTGTTACGCACATGCACGGTATCTAGATCATTTGATATCCAATCTAACTGATATTGGTCCACAGTTACATAATAACATGGGCCTGACATGGGCAACAATCCATATGGGTACCACCTAAAGTCCCATCCCCCACTACCTCCCTCCCTCCCCCCTAACTACCTACTCATGTCAACCATAGTACAAGAGCAAAGATCTAAATATTTGTTGCAGATGGCATACCAACCAGTATTTAGAAATACGGTATTATGTATGGAGATATGTATCCAATTGGAACAAATTGTTTTATGGGTTAAAGTATCCAAAATATTGGAAAATGTTATATTTTAATGTTTATTTTATTAGCAACTGCAATAAATGTATTGATCAGTTCAATGTCATACAGGTTCTTTATCGTTGTTCGATTTTAAATGAACAATGCTGATGTATTTGTTTTTTGTTACTCTATTATTTGAAATTAAAACCTACTAAAATGTTAATTGAGAAACCACTGAGTTTTTTTTTTTTTTTTTCATCAGTGCTTAATATTTACTACTTAGTACTTACTAGTTACTAGTTAATGATTTACAGGTCCCTTGTCAATTACTAATGACTTACTACACAGTAGTCAACACTGAATACATAACTATAGTGGCTATTGGTTATCATGAAAAAAAAAAAAAAAAAACCCGAAGAGTCTTTCAATGTCCCAATTATTGCATGTAAGAGAAATCTGTGCTCCAAACACACTAATGATTTGGAACTCAATCCGACCCCTAACAAGCAGAAAGGACCTAATTATTTTACTCATTTTCAAATATTTTCAACTCAAAGGCAACCCTCAAATTATGGTTGCATATCGGCTTCAACTCTTCATTTATGATGTTAATTTGATCTTTTTCCTTGGATTAGCAGAGATTCCAAACACCCTTTCCCAAAAGCTTTCCTTTGCATAAAAAGTCATGAAAGGTTTTTATTTGTAAATGAAAAATCCTCCAAATGCCCCGAACTAATTTTTAATGCTTTTTTTTTTTTTTTTGGATTTCATATGAGGGCCACCTGTGATAGATCAAATTTCTTCAGACACCTAACCCCTGGATTGGAATCAAACATTAGTCACTGTTGGATTTTATTACAATAAATCTGCATGATATATAGCCACCTAAGCTTAACCGCTACCTTTGATTGAGGATTTACTACACTCCTCCACTATGACCTTTCTACACGCACAAACTGATGCCGCACCCATCTTTTATCCACTGCTAAATCTATCCATCCCCCTGCCACCTTTGATTTCGTGCATCCAGGTAGGCCCCACAGGATGTTGGCATTTGTTAGGAGAAAATCTCAGGCACTGTGTAGTGTGATATATTTATCTTGAACCGATGTGATTACATGCCCAGCATTGACCACTAAGATATATCGCAGGCTCAAACCATTGCTGTGCATTTTGGTGGTGGGAATGTTGCTGGAGTTCTTGAATCCCCTTGTAGACCATTGCTTCTACTTTGCATCAGGTTCATAACTAAATCATTAGGTATGAAGTTCAGTACTTTTTACAATAATGGAGCTGCCCCTATGTTCAATTTAAATATTTTCCATAAGTTTATGTTCTGATTAAAATGTAACTGAACCTTGGTTTAAAGTTCAAAATATTGCTGATATGATAGTATTGGGGTCTAAAGGTCATTGATACAGCATATTGGTGTGTATGGGTAGTTTTCAAAAGTCTCCACTTATCATGATACAGCTGATATATTGGCTGGTATGACTTATCACTACTAAAGGTATTTTAGTTTTTTTTTTTCCTTTTATTTATTTTTTTCTGTCACCATTTTCGTCAAGTGGAACGAGGAAAACCTGGCCTTACTTTGGTCCCTCTTAATTTCTTCCAGGAAATGTGAATTAAGGGCATAATCATTGGATGAGGGAAGATCAGATTTATGCATTTGTTTCTTCTTTTTTTCTCTCTCAAACTTGGTGGCCATCTTTGTCGTTTTTATAAGATTTTTATTTATTTTATTGATTACATGCCTGTTCATACACCGAGTATAAGAATGTGTATATCATTAGTTATTTTTATTTGAATGTTGTATATTTCTTAAAAATTGGTTAGGATATCAGTTTACATCTTTAGTGCATACCATTGTTTTGGGACAATGAATGGATTCAAGCCTAAGTTCCAATCACACTAGACAGCATTCACCATAAAACAGAAACTCAACTACACAAGAACTGCATTTAGCAATCCCTAAATCAAGTCTGCATATTTCACAAACAACTAGCCAAAATGGGCAAGGAGAGTTCAGCACAGACATGGCAAATAAGTAGTCATTCACTGGAAGGAGGCTCTCCCTTCTCTGTATGATTCTAGTTGACCCCAAAACTGGGTCAACGGTCTGGTATATTGCAGAAACATTGAACCTTTGATTGCTGGTATGACGCAGAACAGATAGGCCCACAAGTAGTCCCACCCAAGATAGCTCAGGAGTATTTTTTTTTATATTTCCCTAATTATTTGTTAATCGGTTCCTAATTTTATTTAAGAGTTGTAATTAGGATAATTTTCTAAAATTGCTAAGTTTCCTAGTTTGATTAGGTTTTCTTGGCCCCAAAGTTTGCTTTTCTTATTTATATTTCATTGTAGAGATTTATTAACCAGACTTGATTAATAGAATTTGAATTGGTGTTATCCACTGAGGTGTGTCCTCATGCTGAAATCTCTGTGGAGATCTCAGACAGTGTCTGCGGACATGTGTTTTGACACTTTCTTGCAAGTTCTAACCCTAGGGCCTGCATCAGTATGGTATTAGAGCTGAACGATCCATTCGATTGATCGGCGTGATCAGGTAATTGTCTTGATTATTCCCTATCCATTCCATTATCCCATCATTCAATGTTGATCGAGATTTAGGGATTAAAAACATGATTCCTAAATATGATGGAAAATTGAAATCAAATGAATTTATGGATTGGTTAGTGTGTGTGGAGAATATTTTTGCACACAAGCTAATGATGGAGGGCTGTAAAGTCACACTGGTGGCAACTCGATTTCACAATTATGTTGCGATATGGTAGGCCAAGTTGCAAAAGAAAAGGAAGAACCAACACATAGATCCCGTTGAAATGTGGATTAAAAATGAAACATCTTTTGAAACAAAAGTTTCTCCAGGTCAATTACTCAAGTGATTCACGTTCAAGTTTCCAAGATTTGAAACAAGGATCCAGGACAGTTGTTTCATATTCTCAAGAGTTCATGATTATACAAGCTTGTTGTTGTCTAAATGAGGCTAATGATGTTTTAGTTGACGGATATTTTCATGGGTTGAGAATAGATATACAACATACCCTTGCATTCAAAAATTTTGATGATGTTGATGAGATCATTCAACATGCCATCAAGGCTTAAGACATTGCAAATTTTCAAGCTTGAAAATTAAGTGCATCTAAATGGGCTGCACAAAAGACCCCATCAATCCGGATTCTAATCCAAATGGTAGTTCCTAGGAAAAATATTTCTCCAAGCCTGAAGACCAGAATAGGATCGCATGTTTTCATTGTAAACCAAAGGGGCATCGTTCATTTGAATGTCCAAAATGAATGAACTTCATGGAAGGTGCATATGATGAGCCGTACACACAAAACGATCCTAAAGACAAAGGAATAAAAGAGGTGGAGGAAATAAAAGCTGGAAAGGATGGTGAAGCTCTCATGATCTTCAAAGAGTCTACACCAACTGTTAAAAAGAAATGATTGGGGGAAAATATTTTTCATTCAACATGTACGGTAGAGAAAGTTGTGAATAGGCCCACAAGTCTTCTTTCAACCTGGGGGAATGACGTAGAACGGATAGGCCCACAAGTGGTCCCACCCAAGATAGTTTAGGAATATTTTTTATATTTCCCTAATTATTTGTTAGTAAGTTTCTACTTTTATTTACGAGCCTCCAAAGAAAGGATCAAGATCTAATATCACAAGGGAAGCTCTTCGAGTACACCATGTCTACTGGGGTATCATGAAGAAGACCTGAGTGTGAGGACGAACTCTTCATTCAACCTGGGGGAAATGGTGCAGAACGGATAGGCCCACAAGTGGTCCCACCCAAGATAGTTTAGGACTACCTTTTATATTTCTCTAATTATCTGTTAGTAGGTTTCTAATTTTATTTAAGAGTTGTAATTAGGGTAAGTTCCTAAAATTGCTTAGTTTCCTAGTTTGATTAGGTTTTCTTAGCCCCTAAGTTTGCTTTTCTTATTTATATTGCATTGTAGAGATTTGTTTCTGAGACTTGATTAATACAATTTGAAGTGGTGTTATCCGTTGGGGTGCGTCCTCGTGTTTAAATATGTGGAGAGCTCGGATGGTGTTTGCGGACACGTGCTTCGGCACTTCCACTCAAGCCCTAACCCTAGGGCATGTATCATGATTTGTTCTTGTTATAGGCTGCCCAGGTATTTTTAGTCCTTACAACCTAGAATGGACTGATTGCATCAGAGTGTCGCTATGGCTTAAGATTTGAAGTTCCAACCCGGAAACAAGGCTAAACTGGATTTATACTCAACTTGGAAATCAGGCAAGTGCTTGGAAGATGTGTCCTGCAAACAGATCCGATGCTACGTTAGAAGGGATTTACGAACAGTCATGAAACTCCCCAAACTGTACATACAGCCACCAGCATATAAAACATGTGTGGAGAATAGAACAAAGGTTCAAATCCAGCCTTAAAAGCGGACTATATGACGTGTTGATCTTTTGTTGATTCCAGTCCATGCTTGAGACATGAGAAAAGGATCCATGTTTTAGACTACACTTCTAATCTCATAGAGAGCTACGAATCCCAACGAGGGCTTCTCACATAAGAAATTTTATACTAATAGCAAAGAGATGATCATCCAGCCTAATTCATGAATATGTATTATGTACGTTGTCTTGCACCAAACTGAAGCCTCTAATCCATTAATCTATTAGTTAAGCGGTCGGAGATGTTTTGATCTAAGCTATTCATTATATAGATACCAAATATCTACCAAATGAATATTTTGTCCATCCTGCTTAAAAAAACGAAGCAAACTGTTAGCCAAATAGTAAATAGGAAACAACAAAAATTGCATGGAATGTGTGGACCATGGTCCAATTTTTGGGCTGCAGGCCCAATATGCAAGAATGATTCATCTTTTACCTCACGATTCTTATGTGTGCCATTTTCCCATTTTGTGAAGGAGCTTGACATGAGCTCTTCTTTTGTTTTCATTCCCATTTTAAACTTGCTCGAATTGGAGAGATTACTTGTTGAAAACGAAGCCTTGTCTGTGTGAATATAAAATAAGAATAATAATAAAAAAAAAACCCACAAGTAGATATTCACAATATTGAGAAAAATCCCAAGAAAGGCAAGCACCAGCCACTCCTATGAAACCTCAACAAGAAATTTTATGCAAACCATTCAATGAGAAGGAAACAACTGTGGGAATATCCTAGGAAAATTCACTAAAAAAATTAGGGAGAATTCAATCCATCCTTCTTCCCAAGTTTATGCCCAAAACTTGAGGTATTAAATCAAATAAACATGATCCAATATTGCCCACTTTCTCACCACAAACCAATATTTCAAGCTATCTAGAAGAAATCAGACACTCTTTAAAGACACAAAGGGCTTCAACGGAGATCATGAACACCCACTTTCTCATTGTAAACCAAAATTTCAAGCTAATTAGAAGAAATCAGTCACTCTCCGAAGGCGCTAGGCTTCAACAACGATCTCAACTATGATGGAAAAATTAAGATGCTCTGATCTCGACTCCAAAGAGAGACCCTACTTTTTACTCCTATTTTTCCCTTTCAACTTGAGAAAGAACCCTATTCTTGATTATTTTTTTTTTTTAATGACTACAGCTCTCCCTTGTTTTTTCATTACTTAAGTGGGCCAGAAACCCATGTCAACGATTACTTAATGATGCTGGATATGGATCTTGTCGCTAGATGTCTAGGCTTCATAAGGTGGAGTATGGTTTCTTTCCATCCTTGGTGAATGCATATGCATATGTCCCATACGAGATATGTTGCATTACTATGGTTTGACCTTGGTCTGCCTTGATGGATATTTTGGATATGTCTGGTGTCCATTGATTCAGTCATTATGCTCGATCCTTGTATTTGTCACCTACTGAAAAATCAAGTAGACGGCTTGTCACCTTTTTAGAGGATGGGTCACTTAAGAGGAACATTGATTATTTGTTGTACCAAGTTTGACGAGCAACGTGCTGGTGTCTCAGGAAGGCATCAGTGAGAGTTAGCTTTATCAACTTGGTGCAAGTTCTGACTTTTGAGCATAGCTAATATTTTTGCTCCAGCTTGAAAAAGAGAGGTTGGCTTTGTTTATTAGTGGATGGAGGTGTTGGGACCTGGGGGTGGGATTTGGGATTCTTGTTTCTTTTCACTTTTTACTATTTATTCATCTTATCTGTGTGGTAGTGTCAGATACTTTTGTATATTGGTGTAGGCTTACATTTGAATAATGTGTTTAGAAGACATTAATAATCTAACACACATTAGTCTATTTTCTTCTCTTCTTGTATTCTCTCTTTTCTTCTTTTTCACTAAAATCTGATTTTATTTGCTGTTGGAGTTTTTTTTAGCATGAAATATTCACTGTTGGAAGTTACATGGTATTGTGGAGCACCATATAAGACAATTTTGTTTTACATATTTGAGTGATTCATTGTAGTAATTGTAAGTAGATTGATTGATGACAGTTTGTCTTCGTTTAGTATCCCTAAAATCCTACCATATTTGTAATCAAGGGCTGCAAACCAAAAGAATCTAGTTGTTGGGCATGCTATTTTGATGGATCAGCTTATTCTCTTCATTCTTCCTTTTCTATTTACTATTTTTTTTTCAACAAGCTAGTTTGCCTGCAAGATTAATTTTAGATATCTGTCCTCCCCATCCTCTACCGGCCGTAAGCAGATTTAGTCCCAAATCTGGTGGTAATGTCCTTTATAGCAGGGTTGGCCGGCCCTTTGGGCCGCTCTATCTAGTAGTAGTAGGTGCCAAGGCTCTTAAAGGTCTTTCAAGCATGCTCATCAATTTCCTAGGACCATCCATGAAGACTGGTAGGATATGAAGGCCATTCTACTTCTGTCATCAATCCATCCAAGCTCTCCATTTCTTGATAAATAGCTCAGGTCCCTAAGGGACCATACATGCTTGTTGCTGCTGATCTTGGACTTTCTTGTTGATCAAAGGGCCTTAGGTGAGGGTAACGGTAACAATTGTTGTAACTTAAGTTCTCAAGCCAATTGCATCTGACACCTATTGCTGGTTTTTTGTGTGGATTCCTAGTCTCATTCACATTCTGAAGGTATGAACATAATTGCTTTCCTAAATGGGTAAAACCAAACTTTCAATCTACGTTTTGTAGGGGTCTTCTTTACAACTGAGTTCTTTTGATGTCTTTATCAGGTCGGACTCATCAAATAACTCCACGCACACTGTACAAACATGTCCTAAATAGAAACTGAAACCATATTATTTCTCTTTGGAGATTTCTGATAAAGATTGGAATGAAATTGAAATCATGTTATTCTCATTAGAAATATAATGTGACTTATATAGCATCCAAAATCCCAACTTTTTTCAAATAGTAAAAAAAATTCAAATTTCATAAAAACCTTGGAACTAATTCCAATTTGTTTTTTAGGACATTTAATAAAAATTCAGACTCAAATGGATAAAAGAGCCCTTCTCCTATGGCACCAACTGCATTTGGCAATTGTCCATAGGGTAGAGCACGTTAATAGCTTTGAAATGAGTACTTACGCGCGTGATGATAACGGACCAAAAGTTATGACCATCGGAAGTTTGACATTATCATTCAAGCCTTCTGGCTTGATTTCTTGAGATCTTTTTCTAGGAATTGTTTAGCCACTTGTTTTATATTAGCTCACGCATTAATCGTTTCATTCTTTTTCATATTCGAATGGGTGCTTTGTCTTGCTTTATTCGTGAGAGTTGTTGTTGCTGCCACCAAGGTGATGCTCTACTTTGTTAATATACTTTATGATGGCGTTCACTAACAGCTCGAGCTTTTGGTGTTTCTGGTTATTAACATGGTATTAGAGCCGAAGATCATGAGTTTGAGACCATTGGGAGGCATGTTACCTCCATCTGTCTGGTCTGTTCCATTCCGTCCATCTATTTGTTGGGTTTTGAATTCGAACGGGAAGCTGTTCGAGGATACATTGTTGTGCCGTCCACTAATAGCTCAAGCTTTTGATGTTTTCGGTTATTGACATGGTATCAAAGCCAGAGGTTATGAGTTTGAAACTCCTGGGAGGTATGTTATCTCCATCTGTTTGTCTGGTCTAAAACTCATGGGAGGCATATTATCTCCATCTGTTTGTCTGGTCTATTTATTTTGTTTGCCTGTTAGATTTCGAATTCGAACGGCTTTCTGTTCGTTGGGGTGGTGGTGGTGGTGGTTAATATACTTTGTTATGACGTTTACTAACAGCTCGAGCTTTTGATGTAACTAGTTATTAACATACTCTTAAGTTTGTATGGAACAAGTTTGATCTATTTTATCGTCTCACGACGTGCAAGTACTCATTTTAAAGCTATCAACGTACTCTATGCTATTGACAACTGCCTACCAATGACCATTAGTGTTGAACATGAATGAGGCCGTTTTGGAGGTCAAATGCAGTTTTTGTGGAGAACTTATTCTTCAAAATGAGTACCTGTATGTAGTGAGATGATACTTGGATCAAAAGTTATGCTGTTTGAAGTTAACACTATCCTTTAAGCTTTTCGGCTTGAGTTGTGATCTTATTGTTCCAAAAATTGTTTTGCTACTTGTTCTACATCAAACATGTGCCAAATATATATTTTCAGATAATCATTTTGAATCAAATTTATCTTTTAGAGAGAGAAATTGTCACTTTTCAACTAGGAAATCCTCCATGCAAGAGTACTATAATGCTCTTAAACAGAAGTGGGAGGAGTTGGACCACTATCAACTCCTCCCTTGTACTATGAAGAAATGAGCAAGAAAACAAATACAACAGAAAAGAGCGTTTTGAGTTTTGTTGCTGGATTACTGTCTGAATTGAAATCACTGGAGTCCAAGTTATTGGAAGTTCTACCAAAAAAAAAAAATTTTGTTATTGGAAGGACCCTTCCTTATCTAGATACTATGTATAGGTTTACCAAAAAATTAAAAAAAAAGGGGGGGACCTACTATACTGATGGGTGGGCCATTAGAGATTATCCCTGGACCTTCCATTTATTTCTCACTTGAGTAGCCCACAACATACTGAGGGGTAAATAGTAAAGGGAGACCATGTATTTTTATCTTTCACTTTTTGGAAGGGATAATGCTTTGCTTGTGAAAATGGAATTTTTTAGGTCACGTTTGACAACCAAATTTTTAGGGAAAAGATTTTTGTTTCCTTAAAGCTGTAGTAAATTCATATTTGGCAATTGTAAATTCAGGAAGATTTGGGCGAATGGAAATCTTCATTTGTTAGGATTTTCAATCCCACGACCCCCATAAGATTTGAAAATCCTCACTTCAATGGATTTGCACATCGAACCCTTTTTTTCTCAACTATATACATTGATACACACTAATATCAATGTGAAATCCTCAACTACACAAATCCCTAACGAGGAATCCTTATTCAAGTGATAGTGAAGAATTATTAGATCTATGGATTCCTTGCCAGTCAGTAAACATGCTCTTAGACGCAGAGATTGTACAAGGGCTCTTGTATCCTTGATCCTAGCCCTTAATCTGTGTGGGACTGCCAGGACCTACTCATACCCTAAATTAGCAGGGGATTTGAAGAATATAAACAATAGATCAACCTACATCCATAAATAAGCTTGCCAATGAAGAATGTGAACTTGCCATGGAAGGTGGGCAATGTCTTATGTTTTCCTTTTGTTTTTTGTTTTTTTAATTCTTAACCCTGTATACTGCAGCTTTGGATAAAATGGTTTGGCAATACTGCTGGAGAGACTAATCTATTTACTAAATAATTTAAAATGGTCAATGATGTTACACGTGAGATTTCATTTTTGAGGCTTGGGCTCGGACTCGTGAGAACTTCCTGTGACTTAACAAAGGGGCAGCTTATAAAAAATCTAAACTATTCGGAATAATGACTCCCTCTTATATGGGTTCTCATCAAATTCATCATTTCAAAGAACATATTGATAATTTTAATAGCCCCAGCTGTTACTGTAGTGAGATTTTTGAATAGCTCATGGGAGCGTGCCATTATTTTGAGCAATTTAGACTTTTGATAAGGAGTTTCACCAAGGAACCTCAGGAATGCCTTGAGAATCCCTAGATCACACCCCACAAGCATGTCACATTATCACCAATCCCAGTGAATCCCACCATGTAAAACATTGCAAGAAAATAGTAAATAAGCTTGACTCTTTTTTTTTTTTTGGCAAAACAAATAAGCTTGACTTAGGGCCTCTTTGGTTAAAGACATTTTTGACAAAGGAATTGGGCTCGTTGGTAATTTCTAGCATTACGTGACATTTTGTCCCCGGAGCATTTCAAATATTATGTTTGACGTAAGAATTTGGAATTGCAAACCATATGAAAAGGCACTTTAAGCCTTAAGGCTTTTTTGGTTCAAGGAATTGGGCTTGTTGGGAATTTCTAGCACGATGTGACATCTTGTCCCTTAATGACTTCAAATGCTCTGTTTGATGTAAGAATTCATAATTCCAAACTACATGAAATGGCACTTTTAGCCTTATGAATTTTTAGAATTCTAGCATTACAAATGCTTTAAGTGGGTTGAGCATTTGAAATTCTACTTTTAAAGGTCAGCATTTGGAGTTGTCATAATTCTCCTAAACAAGAATTCTCACAATTCTTGCAAACGAACAGGCCTATGAATTCTTAAAGATTCCAGCATAACAAATGCTAGAGGAGGGATGTGTTGACATTTGTGATGTAGCCCACTTGTATTTACATGTGGGTGAACCCCACTCACAAAGATACACCCCTCATAAGGAATCTTATGGTGATATGGATAAGAATAGTTTGAGTTTTATCCAACTGTCCATCCTTATCATCTCTCAATTCGAATTTGAATAGAGATCTTATCACTCATGCCCCAAAAGGCTATATATATATATATATATATATATGAGAATAATAGTTAACACCAACTTTTAATAATACATCTTCCACTAGATTTACTATTCTCTATTTATCATCTTCTACATCCAGAGTGTCCATCCTTGCCCTTGGGTCTTGAAGAGTGAATCACATGTGACTGATCTCTTGTAGACAATCATAGATCTCTACAACTAGTGCCTGATTCAAGCTGATGCAGTCTTCTTCCCATTTGTTTTAGCAGCCAGCTCATTGAGATCCGTGCTTCCGCAGCATCTACATCCTTCGTTGGTATCAGAGCCTTTATTGGCGCGCTCACGCGAGGATTGGATTGAATTTGGTTGCAAATTAGGTAACCCCAAACCTTGGCAATAATATTAGATTATGTGAAAAATTGGATGATTTTTAAAATAATGTAAACCGTGCGATTGGCATGATCTGATGTGGATTGTTGAGACTTGAGGCCCGAACCCATGTTGATATTGATACCATCATGCGTGACCATGTTGATATTACTATCTGTGGACCATTTGTGGGGCAACACATATATGGGTGGGTCTCAACAGTGGAATATTATAGAATGGTCTCTAGTATTAGATCTCCATTATGTTATTATCTATCAGTGAGTGATCCAAAAGGTGGTGTGCCCCACCTTTTAAGGGTTGTGGCCTTGCGGGCCTAAGTGAAATCAATCCTTTATCAGGTGGTAGGCCACCATTCTCAGCCTCAATGCATGATAATGCAATCGAGTGCCGACGATGAAAAGACTCCTAGTAGCGTGGCCACCAGACACCTGTATGGTTTGAGGACCGTACATTATTATAATTTTCATTTCTTTTAATTTCTTCTAAATGCCCATTATGCCATCATGCCTATATATGCTGTGCATTATGCATAGGAAATACACACCAGGTCAATCATGTTCTGGAGATAGAACTTTTATTAGTTTGTCTTCTTGTTGAACATGTGAGTTCCCGGACTACTTGCTATTCCTATCTCTGAAAATTATTATTTTTTATATAGAATGAACTATATTGGAGAAAACAAGATGTCCTACCAGCAGTTGGCCAGTCAAGACTTGGATCTAGCCCAAATGGTATTAATTTTATTTTTTGTTGTTTCCATGTTAATAATTTATTAATCAAATATGCTATGATGGATTGAGTAGTTATGGTGCCTATACTTACTCCAACCTATACTTTGTGCAATAAATCTATGTATCATGTTATGTGTTCATGATGGGATTTCTTCATTTTACGTAGCATTATTTGGATCCACATAGTTTTTTTTTTATGGGCCATATTATAGTGTTTATGGGTAGTTCCTTATTTTTCAAGCTTAATAGGACGAAGACCACCGAGTTGCACCAATTGCGCTCTTTGATCAAGTCGATTCCAAGAAAAGCCTTGTCCTACTAAAGGGAGACAGTATATGTTCGAGAAAAGTGGTTTTTAAGCGGGACCATTGTGACCCCACCACTTTCCTGGGGGCTTATTTGATTGATTTGATTTCATAAGACCGATTTGGAGGCATATGTGCAATTTTCAACCAGTTGCGCATTTGTTTTTTGTGGACCCTAAGATATGCAGGGGATAATAAACTACTTATAACAATTTTCCTTATTCAAATGACTCATATCATCCAAAAATTGTCATTTGTTGTACTCCTTTTTGCATCTTTATAATTTCATCAAAGTATTAAATTGCATGATGCTATCAAATCACCTATGTAATTACGATAATTGTTTTTTACTGCCTCGAATTAGCCATAGATATGAGGGGTTTTCACTACAATGTCCTAATTCTTGTAATGATTTGATTGCAAAAAGGACAATCGATACGTATGTGTGCGTTGTCAATGTTGTGCATTCATTGATCATCATATTTTTTATTTCTTTTTCAGTGATGGTTTCAAAAAATATCATTACTGACCTTAATAGGGTTGATAAGTTAGATGATAATAACTATGATAAATGGTACCGGACCATAATTTACTTGTTCTACGAACAAAAGGTCACATATACCTTGGAAACGATTAAAACCCAACCCGAATTAACAAATGATGCTGCACCCATGCCTGCATTGAATGATTTTGAGAAATGAGATAAAGATAATCGGACTGCTTGTAACATCATACTGAGTAGTATGCATTTTGAATTGGTTTCCACTTATGAAACCTACGGTACGACTAAGGAGATGTGGTGCCTTGAAAGAAGAATATGGTGAAATTACCGCCGGTAAGACCCGTGTAATGACTATGGAATTCGATACGTATAGGATGACCCCAGGTGTAAACCTCAGGGATCACCTCCGCAAAATGAGTCAAATGATTGCGGATCTTGCAAGGGCAGGAAATGTACTAACTGAGGACCAAAAGATCATTGCAGTCCTGCGATCTTTACCTGATTCTTGGCGCACAATAAAACAAATTTTGACCCACTCTGAGGCAGTCAAAACTTTTAAGGATTCGTGTCGCCATCTCAAGCTCGAAGCCCAAAGAGTTCAAGTAGAGATCGCTGGACAAGCACTATTTGCTAAACAACAGCTTGTATCAGGGTCGGAGACTAAGGGGACTGTCGAGACCCCGGACCGGGTCGCGGGCCTAATCCGGGATCGGGACTAAATTGAGTGATGAATGATGATAATAGCCAAACTATGAATTTATTGTAATCAAAACGTATACGAGTCGAGTAAAAGATACCGCTCGTATACGCGATTTTCCACGGGTTTCCGCGGTGAGGATATAACAACAACATGAATATTTCTTTTAATGCGGAAGCGTGTAGTAAATCTAATTCATACATCCATATCCAAGATAACATGATTGAAATATTTCTAACAAGTACCAGAATGAGTAATGATCATTAGCTATTTCCCAAAAGTAAGTTAAAGTATACATCAAAATCATTTAATTACATTTCCCAAAAATAGAGGCCAACAAAGGCCAATATAATCAAAGTATCAAATTCCCCAAAAGAATGGTTAATCCTAATCCAAAATGTTACGCAACTCGGGCAACCGAATATCTAAACGACATCATCGGCATGCCACTCAACTAGACGCTGCAGTTCTCCGACCGCCTCCTCGTGCTCCTCCTCGGGGTAACCAACAACGGGACCTGAGTACCAAAGCAAAGGGTCAAATACGACGGTTTAGCAGGTGGGTGAAAAGATATAACAATAATAGAAATTACCTTAGAAAACATTTAAACATGTTAAAACAATAAATTTCATAAAGCAGTTCAATCATTTATTCAAAACGTAAGTACAATATAAAACAAGTAAGGTATCCAAGGAAATCGGGAAACAAGCAAGATGGCAACCACACGAAGCTAAGTCCTCTATCACCGAAGTGACATGAACATATCGGGATGTTGACCTCAGTCACCGAAGTGAGGAAGTGCAACATAAGTTATATATACATAATAATACGGGACATGACCACGGTAGCGAACCGGGCATCGGGACAAGACCATGGTAATAACCGGGTAGCGGGATCCAAACTGCAACTGGCGGGACGGGAGGGGGATCTCCAGGTCGGTGGATCAGACCAACAAGGTTATCCAAGCTTAGTGGTGCCGACTCATATGTCAAATAATGGAAATCAAGCCATGTACAAAATACATAAAGTGCAAGTAAGTAAACGGGCGGGGCGGGATGCTTAAAGGCACGAGCATCACTTTTATTCGGGCATGTATAAACGGGCTAGCAAAATGCTAAAATACAGTTTCAATACTTTCGGAAATGATAAATCATAATTCGTAAATTTTCGAGACAGTATCGGGATTCAAAATTGATCAAAGTGAATAAGGGTCCCGTATGTCCATTTCAATATTGTAAGGTCTGTGACCTTACTGGGTCAGTTTGGGCCCAATATCCGACCTGACCCGTTTAAATGCATATTTATTTTAATTAATTGTATTTTAGATATTTAAGTGGGTTTAGATTTTGGGCGAGTTTCTTTTAGTATTAGAATAGTATCTGCGAAGTTTCGTGCGATTCGGAGTTCGTTTGATCATAGTAGGGGGGGTAGTTTGCAATTTAAGGAAAATTGAGTGTTTTCCGAAATATTCCAAACGCCGTGATTTTTGGGTTCGTTGGAAAGATCTCGTCGAATAGATCAGTTTTGCCTCTTGACTCGTCGCGATCCGATGATCAGAAGACCTTCAAGTGGCCCATTCTTTACCGGGCCCACTTAAGGGGTAATTAAGTCTTTTTCCCCTCCCTCTTCTTCTTAATCGATGCCAAACCCTAATCTCTTATTCTATTCTCTGCAACGAAGAACAAAAGGCAGCCAGTTTCTTCTTCTTCCTTCCTCAAGCCAGAACTTCACCCAAGAAAGCTTCTTTCGAAGATCTGATCCGGTAGATCTCAATCTCTTCCTCCCCTCTTTCTTCCGGTACAACTTTGGGTAAGCTTCCTCTCTATTTCATATTTTCTTTAATCTTCCTTTTGGTTAGATTTAGGTTAGATCTGAATTATTTTCATTCCATTGTTATTCCTGGTATGTTAGGTTTCGTTCTGTCGGGTTAGATTTGTGATTTTGGGGGTAGAAAGGCTTCTCCTCGAAAGTCACTCATTTCTGATATTTCTTCCGGTTGAGGCAAGTAGATTCGCAATTACATATTAAACATGTTTGTTGTTATATTTGACTGTTGTTACACATTCTGTAGATTAACCCTTTTAATTCCAAGCATGTTCCTATTTAATTTGAGAAATGTATATTAGGTTAGAATCTTGTAATTGAACGGAATTGGTAAAAAAATTGGGGGTAATAGAATGCACTGTGTGGAATGAGGTTGGAATGGATTTTTTGGAGAGAGCAGGAGGCTCTTCTGATGTAAAAATGGCCTCTGGAAAGGCCTAAAAAGGGAAGGAGACAGATTGGACTCGAAACAGTTCAGAAAAACCATCTGAACTTGCGTTTCCCGTGCAGGCCGATCGATCGCGGCTTTGGCCGGTCGACCAAGCTAACATGGCCGGTCGACCGAGCCCCTTCAGCCGGTCGACCGAGGACACTACCGGTTAGCCGAAAAAGGCTTCGGTTAGAAAACCAGAGAGCTAGTTTTCGCAGGGTTCTGTAGGTCGACCGGGCCCACCTGGCCGGTCGACCGAGCCCTTTGGCCGGTCAACCGCGTCTGTGCAGCCGGTCGACCGAGGACACCTTGTAGGTCGACCGAGCTAACAGATTTGGTCAACCGCGGGCTACCCTAATGGAACTAAACATGCCTTGTTTCTTTTTGATGGAAACTAAAACTCAGATTTGGGCCTTAGATGTTGGAAACCATGAACCTAATATCACTTGACCATAAATGGGAATTAAATCGAATCACGTTGCTTGGTGTGAATTCGATGGTTGTCTAGGTATTCGGGTATTACGTGTATTGTAACCGATTGCATATGGAAACTGAAGCGACCAATCCCTTACATTATTGTACACCAAGGGATTTCCCTCGTAGCATTGTCGATCCGAATTCCATATGTACTCTGTTATGATATGTTGGATACAGGGATGACAACATTTTACATAGGAATGGATTGTAACTTCTCTTTGATTCATGAATCGTATCCGTTGTAAATTTACCTTATACACTCTTGACATAAAATACCTAATTAAAGGTGAAACATAGATTCTTATAGAATTAGGACTTGGACCTGACTTAGAATGTATCGTAGGAACCTTGTCTTATATGATAAACTTGACTGGCTAGAAATGGAAGGAGGTTATCACGTGTTGGAAATCTTGTATTGTTTTGATGAGATAACCCCAGGATCTTGTCTGGTACTTGGAACTAGCCAGACTTGCTTGTCTTGTTTGTCCTCGTGTCAGAACCACTTTAGGATTTGTTTGCATATCTGGCCATCTACAGTATGGGGTTTAAAACGACGAACCGGTTACTCGGTTGTCGGGAATGGGCAGTCGGCGTAGGACGGCGTCCATGGCGTAGAATAGCTGGGAGCGGGCATTGGACCGTGCTGCTATTCCCAGGACCGGGAGCTAGGATCCTACTGGAGCCGGACTTTGATATCAGTAGTCTTGTACTTGTACGGACTTGTATGGATTGTTACTGGTACCCCGGGAGGTGGCATAGGACATCCTCGGAGTCTCCCTCTTGTCTTGTTCTTGTTTTGCATTGCATGGATAGTGGTTATTGTTAGATGATTGTTAGGAATTCTTGCTATTGACTCCACTTATACATATTCTCGCTTTATGCCTAGACTTGCTATCATTGTATTCTCATGATGATTACCTGTCATTATTCTGTATTTGATACATGTCATATTTAATATGTTTTGCTTATCTATTGCTCAACATGTTGTTGACTTTGTTTCCTTGGTGTGCAGACACATCAGGTGATGCCTACCTCTACAAGGAGCAGGCAGGTGAGGAGATCCCAGAGGATCTCCAACCAGTCGAGGAGGCACGGGAGTGGCGTGCCGATGACGTAGAGTAGCGTCATCATTGCCCGGTACAGAAGAGAGTCACGGGGAATTAATCTTAGATTCTTTATTCTTTATTTTCCCTCGTTGGAACTTTTTAAACTCATTGATTTGATTCCTTTTATTGGCCTTAGTTATTTGGGATGGCCAATGTAATAATTAACTTGATTCTAGATGTTTTATCTCTTTCTGTCAACTTTAATTATATATTGATGAGATATTATCCCCTATTCAGATTTCCATGTGTATAGAGTTTTATGAACTCAGTATTTAATGAGTTGAGAGGAGGCATGAAATGTATAATCCTCACCGCGGACTACGATCCGTGGGCCCAAAGGACAAAATTTTTAATTAGTCCTAAAAATTCACTCTCCGGATCCGGTTATTTCTTTAATCGGGTTCGGGGGACGTGACAAATATAAATTGGTATTCGTTGAGTTTGGAGACATTCCGGGCTCTTTATACACCTTAGGGATTTTCAAAACTTCAAATGAAAGCTTGTAATTCGGTTTCTCTTCTCCAATGGGTTCAAACAATGCTCATAAGTCTTCCCATCACAGTAGGGTTCCCAACAAACATCTCTCAATCATCTACACATTTCATTTATGCTCCCAGAATAGCCCCAGGTGAATAGTGTTCATCGCTCGAGCGAACAAGAAGTTTGCTTGAGCGACGGGCTCTCTGGAATGGTTTTCTGGGGATCTTTGCTCGAGCAAATAATGGGTTTGCTCGAGCGAACATGCTGGCTCAATCGAACAATAAGTTCGCTCAAAGTAACAAGGTTCTGTGAAATTTTGGGAGGGTTTTAGGAAAGTTCGCTCTAGTGAAGTTTCGTTTGCTCGAGTGAACTGTCTACTAGAATGGCTCAGACTCTTTTATGGACAGGTCGCTCGAGCGACCTGTCAAGTTCGCTCGAGCGAACTGTCCAAAAACTGATTCTGGGACAGTTCTGCTCTTTTCCTTTTCCACTTCTTACAAACTCTTTTAACCACATTTTCTCATAAAAATGAAGGGGTCAAATCCTCCTTCTTACAACATTCAATACACCATCAACACTTTCATAAATCTAAACCAAACACCTTCTTCTCCATCATATTCAACCACAAAGATAAGAGAAAATTCACAATCACAAAGAGTCATTTATATCATAACAAGTAATAAATGAAAGGTCATCAATGCAATACCTCATTTAATTAAAGCTAACCAACTCATTTATATGCATTTATTTCAAAGTCACATAAGTCAAAAATAGCATGAAACATATAGTGAAATCATTAATGCATTTCATGAAAACCATTCAAAGTTCAAGACATCAAATCATCCACTTGCCTCAAGGTCTATAATTAAGAAAATCAAGCACTAAACCCTCTCTCCAAGCCAAGCTCCAAAGCTACACAAAAACCCCCAAAACAAACCCTAAAATGGGCCAAAACAAAGATCAAGAAGAAACAAGTTTCAATAATGGAAATCTTCTCAAGGGCTTGAAAAACACATATCTAAGAGATGGAGATGATTGCTTACTTGAATATTCTTCAAATGGGCAAGCCTAGTTCAAAAGTGATCTTGGAATGGGAGGTCTTATCCAAAAATGATATCAATGAAGAGCTCTCACGATGGTGAAGAAGATGATGATATCCATTTATCAAGTGGTGCAAGGTTTGGTAGTGATTGATGGAAGGAGAGCAAGAAGAAGAAGGGAAAAGGGAAAAAGCCTAGCTCTTGGTGGTTTTGTGCTGGAAAAGGTAGAAGGAAGAGAAAGTTCTCTTATAATGCAATTAGGAGTGGGCTCCACCCCTAAGAATTCTTGTGGGGCTGGAATAGTGGTTTTCGGGACATCGGATGAAATCGACGAAAAAGGAAGAAATGATAGTCAAAATTTCTAGTTTCTAAAAAATATATGTTTTGCAGGTTTCGGAAATATCAAACATTGGGTACAGATTTAGTGTAAAAAGTCTGTTTTGCCCTTAAAGCTAGAAAAGTCGGGTTTCGGGATTCGGGACGAGAACGTGATCAACTTGAAAGTTGTAGAGATTAACGAGATAAATAAAACGGGATAAAAACACAAATCATAGAAATCTCAGATAATCTCTCAAGTAAACGCAAGTCATAAAAAGGAACCCCCAAAGAGCCCCACTAATCATAAAGGCATTCAAAATTTCCAAAAGGTATAACAAAGCTATTCTAAACCCAATTAAATCAAGATCCACTAAACACGCTTAGAACTAATACACAACTTAAATAAAACTAATCGAGGTCACTCAGGTCGGAGTCTTACAGGGACCAAACGTAAACGTAAGTTTCAAAATGGGACTTTTCTAAATGGGGCAGACCGCCAGAAGAAGCCTAAACAAGACCAGAATGCACTCAAACAAGGCCAAAAGAAGCATCGAAAGCGTAACAAGCCCAGAGACTTAGCCAAAACCAAATGCTATAAATGTTAGGAATTTAGCCACATCGCTAAAACTTGCTCCAAGCGAAATACGGTAAACACCCTAACTTTATCACACTCTTTGGTTTGATCCGAAGCACTTTATGTGGATGAAAGTTCTAATGGATGGATAATTGATTCAGGGGTAACCAAGCACGTGACAAAGGATAGGAGTGGTTTTCGGGGTTTCCAGTCAATAGATTTCGGTTGCAACAAGCTCTACATGAGAAATAATTCTTCAGAAGACGTATTGGGAATCAATGATTATTTTCTTCCTACGTCTACTGGAAAAACTATGGTCCTCCATGAGACGCTTTTTGTACCTAGCATGAGGCGGAATCTCCTCTCTGTTTGCCGGCTCACGAGGGACGGTTTTGATTTTCGTTTTATTAGGGATAGAGTTTCCATCAGAAAAAATAGTTCTATTTATGCATGGGGTTTTAATGTAGGAGACTTATATGTTTTGGATTTCAATAATTCTATGGTTGGATTTTCTGATTCATTTATAGTGCATGACACAAGTTTTGAATCTATTAAGTGGCATGCTCGATTGGGCCACATAGAAAAAGATCGGATGATCTGATTGGCTAGGGAAGGACTGCTTGGATCTCTCACACAAGTACAGTTGCCTACATGTGAATCTTGTGTGACAGGTAAAGCAACAAGAAAATATTTTCCAAAAGCAGAAAGATCCAAGGCCACCCTTGAAATCATCCACTTTGACATTTGTGGACCAATGAACGTGGCTAATAGACAATTAACTCGATATTTTATTACTTTCATTGATGATTACTCTCGTTATGGTTGTGTGTTTTTTATTTTCCACAAAAATGAGGCAATTGATTTTTTTCAAGATTTTTACAAAAGAAGTTCAAAATAAGTTTGACAAAAAGATCAAGACCCTTCGGACCGATCGAGGTGGAGAATACACTTCGGAGATTTTTAAAAGTTTTTGCATGGAAAATGGAATTTCTTGTCAACTGACTATGGCCTACACCCCATAACAAAACGGAGTTGCGAAAAGACGAAATAGGACCCTGTTAGACATGGTTAGATCAATAATGGCTCATGCGAACTTACCTGTCTCCTTTTGGGGAAATGTGTTATTAACTGCAGCTTATATATTAAATAGAGTTCCTTCCAAGTCTGTTCCAAAGACTCCGTATGAGTTGTGGACTGGTAGAAAACCTTCTTTGGAAGACCTACGCCCGTGGGGTTCTTTGGGGCATGTCCTTGTCCCGCATCCTAATAAATTGGAGCTCGTAAAACGATTCCAATTATCTTTGTGAGATACTCTGAATTGTCAAAAGGATACGTTCTAGTTCATGAGGATGTCAACGACAGATTAATTGAGACCGAATCTCGTGACATAGATTTCTTCGAGTTTCAACATCTTGAAAAGAAGAAGACAAGGGTGTCCATTGAACTATTTGAAATGGATGACTTCTCCTACCAAGGAGAGCAACACCACTTGCTAGTCTTAGTGGGAGAGATTCTATGGAGTCACAGGCAAGTGGGAGTGATCATGATGCCCTTCGTCACTCTTCTCGTGGATTAATTCCAAAGAAGTATTTTGAAATTAAAGGAACTTCTTAAGCATATATTACAACTGACGAGGACGAACCACGTTCTTATCAAGAAGCAATGGAATCAGTAAACTCGAAGGAATGGATGCTCGCGATGAATGATGCTATCAACTCTATGCGTAAGAACCATGTATGGGATCTTGTGGATCTTTCCAAGGATAAGAAAGCCATTACCAATAAATGGATTTTGAAAATTAAGCGAAAAGTCGACAGTTCCATTGACAAATTTAAAGCTAGGCTTGTGGCTAAGGGGTTCACACAGAAAGAATGTGTGAATTATGAAGAAACTTTCTCCCCTGTGGTGCGATTTTCTTTTGTCCGCATGATCTTATCTATTATGGCCCACATGGATTTAGAACTACACCAGATGGATGTTAAGACCGCTTTTTTAAACGGTGATCTTGAGAAGGAAATATACATGAAACAACCGATAGGATATGTGGAAAAAGGTCATGAGGATAAAGTTTGTAAACTCCATAAATCTATCTATGGCCTTAAACAATCCTCGAGACAATGGTACAAAAAGTTTCATAATACAATTATGTCAAATGGTTTCTCCATGTGTTACGAAAATCATTGTGTTTACATTAAGCGATCTAAACATACATTTGTGTTGCTATCCCTTTATGTTGATGATATTCTTTTGGCTTAGAATGATATTGGTTTTTTAATTTAGACCAAAGCTTGGTTGTCAGCTGTTTTTGAAATGAAGGATTTGGGTGAGGCTGAGTTCATTTTGGGGGTTAAAATTACACAGAATCGTACAGAACACATTATTGGCCTGTCCCAAACAACTTACATTGAGAAAATTTTAGAGAAATTTAGAATGGCCAATGCTAGTCCCGTTGAGACTCCGATTGATAAGGGTTGCAAGTTAAGTGTAATGCAATGTTCTCAAACCGATGCTGAAACAAAAAAAATGGCTTCCATACCATATGCCAGCGCTGTAGGAAGTTTAATATATGCTATGTTGTGCACACGCCCCGATATTTGCTATGCAATTGGGTTGGTTAGTCAATTTCAAATTAACCCGGGTATTGCTCACTGGAATGCCGTCTAATGAATCTTCCGATATAATGCTTTGCTATCGCAGTGGTGGCTTGAGTTTATTGGCATACAGTGACTCATCCTTTTCGAATGATCCCGACGATGGCAAATCCACATCGGGATATGTGTTCTTACTGGGCGGGGGAGCCATTTCATGGTCCAGTAAGAAGCAGGAGTTACGGTCATGTCGACCACGGAGGCCGAATATGTTGCTTGTGCACTGGTGGCCATAGAGGCTGTATGGATTCGCCATTTTCTGTTGGATTTGGGACTAATATCCATTGCCCGTGATCCCATTCCATTGAGAACAGATAGTACAATTGCTATATGCTTGGCAAAAGACCCCCACCTTCATCAGAGGGTAAAACATATCAAACGAAAGTGGCATTTTATTCGTGAACAAGTAGAAGCAAAAGAGATAGCAATATCTCCTGTGCCATCTTTGGAAAAGATTGCTGACCCGATGACCAAACCCTTGGCGCGAGAACTATTTGATATTCATGTTAGGCGTATGGGAAAGTAATATATGTAATCCTTTTATTTAGTGAGAGTGTATTGGACTTATTTTCAATAAAAGTTTTTTTTTATTGTTTTGTTGTTATATTCTTTTCATTCATGCATGTACATATACTTTACATTGGCAACATACACAATAAGCGTGTGTGTTAGATGCACACGTGGCACCAAATAGGTAAGGTCATCCACTCGCGCGGATAAAGACCACCCTTGATGTTTTAGTTACTGATAGGATGAGGTGCATGCATATGTATAATATGCTGATTAGGCCAATATGGATCTTATCGGTGCGTACAGATGTATGGAACACTGACTCAGTCTTGTGTGCATTTGGGGTGATGTGGATCACAAGACTGAAAGAGACTTAGCATTAGTTGTCGGATAAATCACACCATAATAAGTCTGATGGCCTGTTAAAAAAAAAAAAAAAACAAGCGTGGCTGTGTTTGTGACGATTTGCTTGCGCAGTAGTGAATCGGTGCAATGTTAGCATGGGCTCAGTTGTGGAGCTAATGCATTTTCACACTGCGACGCGTGTCTACAAACATGCGTGTTTAAGGACCTACCTACAAGCAACGGGATAATACCCTAGAATCTTGTTTGTTTTGTGAGAGTTAGTCTCGTAGGTGACTCTCGAGCTTGGAGTTGGTTATTGTGTGAACCAATTCTTGAGGCTCTTATGCCCTTATACCAACATCTACGTTGGAAAGATGAGATCGGTGATGCTACTTTAGCTGCGGTTGTGCCATGGCAACATAGGAGCCTACGAGCCGCCGTGTTAGGAAAGTTGCTTGGTTGATTTTGACCCTTGTAAGTCCATGGGAAAACCCCTTGACATCACACTCTAGTTTATACATGCTTACGATACTTATCGGCCCGGGCCATATCGAATATTTTGAAAATTTTAAGACAAACAATTTTTTAAATTATATATATATGTATAAATATCTTATTTTATAAAAAGAAATGTTTGTAAAGAGTTTTTTTTTTACTCGATAAGTTGAATAAGCACGTATGTGGGTTGAACATGACTCAAGGGTATGAGTCAATATCCAATCCAGTGTGGTCATGCGAGTGTTTAGGGCAGACTGATGTGTCGATGAGTTGGTGTATTCTAGTCAGATGGCGACTTAGTATATATTCTCTCCGTGAATAGGCATCGTGGAGGTCTCACTCTTTAGGTCCATTTTTGCTTTGTGGAATTTAATGATGGAATTTAGTGATCTAATAGGATGAAACTTGTTCAGTGCGAGTGAGAGATATTGGCATTTGTGATGGGGGCTACTTGTGTTTACATGTGGGTGGACCCCACTCACAAAGATACACCCCTCACAAGAAATCTCATGGTGATATTGACAAGAATAGTTTGAGTTTTATCCAACTCTCTATCATTATCATATCTCCATTCAAATTCAAATTGTGAGAGAGTTTGATTCAAACTATTATCCTTATTATCTCTCAATTCAAATTTGAATAGAGGTCTTATCACTCATGCCCCAAAAGACTATATATATAGACATGAGAATAATAGTTAGCACCAACTTTCAATAATACATCTTCCTCATTGCCCTTGGATCTTGAAGAGTGAATCACATGTGACCGATCTCTCGTAAACAGTCATAGATCTCCACAACTAGTGCCTGATTCAAGCTGATGCAGTTTTTATCGCGTTTGTAGCAGCCAGCTCATTGAGATCCGTGCTTCCGCAGCATCTACATCCTTCAGGTTGAGCATTTGTAATTCTCAAAATTATTCCAAACAAATAGATCCTTTAAAAGTGAAATTCTCTCTAGAAATAGAGGGCATTTTCTTTACTAGAATTTCTTGCAGGAATTTGCATATTTGAGTTTTTTGGACATGATGTGACATCTTGTCCTCAGGCTTTCGTAAATGCCATAAACATTTAAAATTTCAGCCACCTAAAAATACTTAAATGACTTTTGAGAAATTAGAAATATTCCCAACCGCATTGCTTTTTGGTGAAATTTCCTAATGCTCCAAGTACTAATGTGCATTCAAGAATTTCAGTATGTTTGATAATTTCAAAATCTTCCAGACAGAAATTTCATGAATTCCGTTTAAAAACAGCCGAGCGTTCCACTGCGGGAACCCCCTTGCAAACATGTCCTTTGCTTACATTGTGGAGGAGTAAAAAACTAAGGTGGACGACAAAGTAAAAACAAATAGCCTCTGCAAACATGTCCTAGGTACACATACTGGATGTGACAAATCAGGGTGCCTACAGGTTAGCTCACCCTAAATCTGTCCTTTTCATCTGAACCGCTGTTGCAAGTTCTTCAGAATATTCAACTGCAATCATCCGGTCAAAAACATGATTCTATATGACCATGTTTGGACCACCCAAGTATAATTCATCAGAAAAAGCCGTGCTATAGAGTCCGGATTTTGTCCGGATTTTGTCCGTGCTATAGAGTCCGGATTTTGTCCCGGGGCCCTGTAGACTTTTTGCAACTACAGAAATAATGATAGTGAGCAAGGATTTTTTTTTTTTTTTAGTAAGATGAAGCCAGGTGCAGACGTGCTACAAGAGTGAAATGTAGGTAATGTTTATGGCAAGAAAAGTTTAGAAAGTGAGAGCGCTTTTCCACGGAGAAGAAAGTTCTATTTTGGTGCAATTGGTGGTTTTTTTTTTTCAAGAAAAAGTGAAAAAAATGAATTAAATTAATTTTTTGCGGTGCTGCACAAACTTAACTTTAATTAGTATAAAATTCTCTATAATGATAGTCTGAGGTGGGTCCCTGATTTTCTTTCACTATGATTTTTCACAAGAGGCGATACTATACCACTATTCCAACACGTGAGAATGTTCTCTTACAAGCACACTGTATGCCGGTTATATGCAGTCCGACTCATGGGGCTTATTTAGATAAATGTATGCCTATGAGAAGAGGGTAGATGAAAATGTCTCCCTATTGACAAAGGGAGCAAAAAAAAATTGCCCATCAAATTATCCAAGACTTTGATTTAATAACCTTAAAATTTAATATATTATTATAAATACAGTATGACTATAGAATATTTTTTAGATTCAATCCAGCAGTGAGTGAAGATTCAATTAGTGTAAAATTAGGCCTAATGTCAAATTATGAGATGATTATAATAAGGGTTGCACTAATCAAATGTGGGACCATATGGGCCCTATAAAGCTGGACTGCACGTGCAGTCCGCCCATAGGAGAACCTTTTTTCGATCTCTATGACAAGAAGAGGTTATTCAGTTGGCTGGCAACCCCACAAGTCACCCGATAGCCCAAGAACCAATCTCCGAGCTTAAGCCCACATTTATAGGCTTTTCTTCCCGCAGCGTGGGCTTCCTCTTCCCACTTATGTGGGTTTCTCTCAGCTCCGAGCACCCAAGGCTTGGACACCAAGAACATCTGTTGGCTGTCCATTCCATATTTCTACACTTGTATGATTTGCATCTCGAATATTAGTACTTACGTATTTTTTTTTGGGTGGAATATTCTAGGAATATTAGTACTAAGTTGGAAAACACACCAGTTCCCCTCTTGTTATTTTCCAGTTTTTGTGTCCATGACACTGTGGAAGGGTAAGAGACGAATGTACACATCACCACCAAATTCAAACATGTTATTATTTATGCATTAATACTATGATTTCAATGATGATGTACTTCGCCACCAAATTCAAACATGTCATTATTTATGCATGAATACTATGATTTCAATGTTCATGTATTTCACGGGTTCCTTGGGTTCCTCTTCTTCATCTGCTGCTGCTGCTGCTCCTCTCTCTCTCTTACACAAACAATTTTGTACCCACTAGTACTCTCTCTCTCTCTCTCTCTCTCTCTCTCTCTCTCTCAATTTTGTACCCAATAACATTGCCCACCCAATTATCTACGTACCACCTAAAATTGGAAAATCAGTGGCCTAAATTTATATAATACCTATTGAGTTGGGATTCTCTTGGCTTTTTTTTTTTTTTTTTTTTTTTTTTTGAGGATTTTCAACCCTTTTGGGCTGGACTAATCGCTTCCCTGGACTAATCGCTTCGGGCCCAGAGGGAAGCCGGGTAAACTCTCATGTAGCCCCAGTGTAGTAGTGCAATTTCGAACCTACAACCTCCTTGTACAAATCGTAGTTTTAGGCCAACTGTGCTACCCCTTGAGGTTGGATTCTCTTGGCTTCTAACTCACCTTAAATTCACAAGGCTCTTTATGAATCATTTATTAACATTCTTAGCCACACAAAATAAATTTGTCATCTCATCAACACAAACCAAAATTCCCTGGAGCTCACCTTGGAGTCATCATATAAAAATTGTATGAGTAAATATTGGAAAAAATCACATGTCTTATATTATCAACCTGGTAGTGGACTTTGTACTCAAGAAAAAGAAAAGAAAAGAAAAGAAAAGAAAAGAAAAAAAAAAAAGCAAAACCTGAAAGTGAACTGAACCTTGATTACAATACAATTTGAGCAAGGCCCATAATAAAAGAGGAGACTTTATTCTTTTCCCTTTCCTTTTTTATTTTCATTTTGTGCCGTTTAGAATTTCACACTTTTCTTGAAAAAATCCATAAAGTTGATAAAAGCGATAGAGGGCCCGAACACTTTATAATAACTCCAGAGGGCTTCCTACCACTGTTTTATTTCTTTTTTTTTTTTTTTTTGATCATTTCCCCCTATTTTGTGATGTTGTGAAATGCCTCTTTTTCATAAAATTTGGATGTCGGGTTTTTCTCAGAAATATTTGTGGAATGTCAAACTATTCCATGATATTGTGAATTGAAAGCCCTTTGCCATAATTATGAAGTGTTCCACACTCCGTCTTTCTCGAATTTAAAAGGGTTTTCTTCATAATAAAAAAAGGAGATGCTCTTATGAGAGATATCTCTCCTCTTATATGAGAGATAAAGTAGAGGCCCTCACATCTATATCCAATGCTAACAACATAAATGTGAGGGCCCCCACCCTTATCTCTCGTATAAGATTAGAGATATCTGTCAGAGAAGCATCTCCCATTAAAAAAAAAAAAAAAAATCCCTAGACTTTGCCTCCCAAAATTCTATACAGTCCTAGCCCTCCACAGGATCCGGGAACAGATACCTATTACCTAGTCAAATACCTATTTAATAGGTCGTACAGTACTCCTACTGCTTCATTTTACCTGCTATTAACATCAAATTAAATTGACCTGACACATCTCACCTCATTTATATGACTGTTTCCAAAATTTATGCATTCCTGAGGAGTTTGCATCCACTAAAAAGGTAACTTTTATGCTGTCTCTGCCGCAATCAGGCTGTCTTCATTTCAAAGCACTCAGGCAGGCACAGTGGAGCTTTTTGAATCCAGAATTTCAGAGTCTCACAATTTGCATATGAAGTGCAAATGGCAACTCAAAAGCCATTTCTCCTTTTCGATCAAGAAAAGTGCAAATTGCAAATCTAAAACTCTGCACCATTTTCTTTGAATTCAAATTCTCTGCTTTCTATTTTCTTACAATAATGCTATGCTACGTTTGTGTAGCTCTTTTTTATGAAAAAAGTGTAAAATAAAAATAAAAAAAAACTCTTTTACGGTTTGATGCTTCATGGTATTTAAAAGTATAATAGAAATAGAAAGTAATTAATCATGCACAATGTTGTGAAAATCATTGGAGAATTACTTTTCCGTTATGCGGAAAAAGAAAGGTCGATAAAACTGCGTTTCCATATACGGTTGTGATGATCCTTATCACAAAAGATTTGACGTCGTGGTAAGGAGGAATCAATTTTCAAGGGTGTCACTTTTTCGCAATTTTGTGATTTAGTTTACCGTTCAAAACAGAAAGGGAAAAAATTTGAATTGAATTTCCTCAACACCTCCTAAACCTTTTTCTATGGAGTTGGAACAATGCCTTTGTGGCAATGCCTAAAAAACGGAAACGTAAATCCACAAACAACGAAGCTCCAACATTATGAAAACATGCCCTCAACTTTAGACGGGGCACAGATTTATTATAGATGGAGCATGCCTTCAAAATTCAAACCACAAATGAAATCTCTCTCTCTCTCTCTCTCTCTCTCTCATATCAATTAAGATCTTGCTTCAACTAAAATATATGCCGCACAAACTCACGCCGGTGTATTTTTTATTTTTTATAACGCAGGATATCTCCAATCCAGCCTAACTTAGGAGCCTTTGGCCTTGAGCATGAGGGATACTCAATTTTTAAGAGCCTAAAACTAATTATTAGGGCATGCAAACCCTCCTATCCACATGCTGGCATAATTCTCATTAGAGTAAATTTTTATTTATCATAACTGAAGGTTGAAACCTTGAGATCTAGATATTTTAAATTTAAGTATTAGCCACAAAGAATTTAGGGTTATCAGCAAAGAAAATCCTTCATAAATGAATAAGGACTCAAAGCTTTTCCCTCTCTCTCTCTTGACAAAAATCTTTGCCCAGCTTTATTGGTTGATGATGACAGAGTTGCTAACAAATAATCACAAAACCAATTGATGATAGGAGACTGTACACAACTACTTACCACCCTTCCCCCCTCGGGCGAGATATCGCCCGGATCCGAAGCACAAGTTCACATAAGACTAAAACGTGGCATGGGGCCTTTTTGCCCTACGCACTTGGGTCTGCACAAACACACAACGAGACATGTGGCATTTTTGTCTTACATTTAGCTCTAATACCATGACAAAGATACTAGCCAGTAATCTTAAAACCTATTAGTGATAGGAAAATGCACAAACAACTACTTAACAACTGAGTTGATAATTGGTCTAACCTAAATTTGATATATTAATCACTTTTTTCTCGAGTAGAAGACCTATTAATCACATTGAATGTTCATATGAATCTAACCTATGTTTTAAACAGGCGAACAACTCATATTTTAGATTATCGTTGGCCGATCATAATGCAATGATATCTGTTGAGATTGGCTCTAGGTAAATTGTCAAGGTGTTTGTACTTTCAATTGGAATATTGGGTATGTTTATTTTATTTGCCAGTAAAGTAAGGATAAAGTAAATATCAAATTAATAGAAAAGGAATGGTAAGTAATGGTAAGTGAACTTTTCGGTAAAGTATGACGTTTGTGTTTTTGTGCGGTAAAGTTAAGTTAATGGGTTATGGTCTGGTAAAATTTACTAAGTATATGACATTTATTTTTGTGTGGTAAAGTAAAGTCAATGGGTTGTGGTCTAGTAAAATTTATGGGAAAAGCACTTTACCATACTTTTACATTGTAATATATGACGACTATTAAGTAATGGTAGATTTTTTGGTAGCTAGAACTTTACTTTTTCACTCATTGTTTACCATCCAAATTAACATAAGTGTGGTAAATATTTTGGCCGGCTGAGATTATTTTATTGCACCTTTTACTCTTTTAAAACCAAAACAAACATTACCGTTTTGATCAGGTAGAGGAATTTTGAGAATTCTTGTCTGGTGAGAATTATGAGTTTTTCAAACGTCATCAAATGATTTTCAAAATGCACAGGTACAACCCAGCATTCAAGAAGTTAGAATTCTCATAATTTCAAATACCAAAAGTTATAAAAAAAAAAATTTCAAAAGGATGTTTTTCAAATATCTTATATTCAAATTGAGGATTCTTAATTTGCCTAATGAAATGTTTGTGCAAGGGAGTTTCTGCGGCATGCTATATTTTTTGTTCGGTGTAGCTTAATATATGTAGAAAATGGTATATTCTAAATGCTTTTACCTCTCAATTGTGGAATAAGTGCTTCAAATAAGGTTGTGTATGAACCTGAAAACCCTAATTTCTTCATTACTTAAGTTGGGAATGTGAACGTACTTTAACAAAAAATAAAAGAGAAACAAGAAGGAAAACTCAATGCAAAAGGATCATCTAATGGCACGTGAAGAAATAAGTATGTTTCCCCTTGCTCGACCAGCCAATAGGGCTTTCGGGATTAGCTACCTAAAAAAAAGTCTATTAGATACCATTAGCTACCTAATTGAAGATCATCAAATTAACTATCAAAATAAAACTTTTATTATCATCCATTTTTTGAAAAGCATTAAAACACTCAGTGGACTGTTTTTTTAATCACTACACAAAAAGCCCTTTGCATTTTGTAGGCTAGTGGGACACACGAAGTCTGTAACATATGATATATTTTTTTTGGTATCCTAGTCAAGGGTGTTGGGACCCAAGAGAGCATACACATGAGAAAGTAACCCGCTCAAGTGGGAAGGAAGCCCACATACGTGGGAAGAAAGCCCAAACAAATGGGAAGAGGTGAAGTACCCCGAGGTTCAAACCCCGGGCAGTAAGGTAAAAATTGACACTCCTTACCACTTGGGTAAAGAGTCGTTCTTTAATACATGGTATTTTGATTGATCCTTAATTTTACAAGCAAATTTGCATGCAGTTCCTCCATTTGGATTAGAAACCAGTACACTTTAATGAAAATGCCATTATCCCATATGGCAGGAAATTGTGATTTTCTCGTAGAATCTATTTCATCGCGATATCATCGTCAAACAAAGTTCAGAACTAAGGCAGAAACCAAGTAAACGGGAAAATCTTTGAAATCTATAAATCATGAGAATCCATTGGGTTAATCAAACATAAAATTTTGAGTTGAAAAAAAATCACTTTAGCATACCTCCAATTTATTGTTAAATAAGACAATATCATTCTATAATTTCATAACTCTCAAATCAAACGGACTCTGGAAGGTTCATTTGGACACATTCGTAGTGTTAGGTAGTATGTTTCAATAAAAGTAATAAATCTGGTAAACCGGGCTCCTGCATTGTCCATATTCTATTGTGATTAGAAGTAGTGTTTGAGTGTAATAGGGTTTTGGGGGCTGAAGTTATAAATAGAGATTAAGAGTCTGTGATGTACATCTCTTCTGATTGCATAGTGAATTTTTCCGTCTTTCTCATAGACGTAGATCAAAAATCGAATCACGTAAATCTCTCGTAGCCCCTATATGACAACGCTTAGAGTATGAACTTTGAATCTGTCTCCTCATTTTGGGTGAGATATTCACTCTGATCTATCATTTTCATAAAGAGTATCTTTACGGAATGACAAAAAGGTTTATGGACGACATAAGCAAAAGATTCCTTTGCTCTTTACTTTGTCCTTCCAACGTGTCAATTATTAAAATAAAAAAGCTTTTACTATTACTTTTTACTACATACACAACCTACTTTTTTACAGTTTGGATCCTTTGTGATGTGTTTGGCCACTTTACTAGTACGGTGAAGTGGAGTGAAGCCTTTATTTACCGGACATGAAAAGATTAGGGGTCATATCAAAAGTATAAAATTTCAGAAATTTTTCCTTTATTTTTTTTTTTTAAAAAGGGAAAAGTAAAAAAGCAACAATCTCAAGCCAATAAAAGAAAAAAAAAAAAAAACCATCTACTCTTTACCCCATAAGTCAAAAAGATTCCCTATGAAGCCACTAAAAAAAAGAATTTCATTATACTATGATTAGACCCCCTAATATTCTATTCTCTCTTAATTTGAGACTTCGCTTCACTTCACCTAACAAGTAGCTTTACCAAACATTTTGAGGGTTTACCCCACGGTGACCATGTTGATGTGTCTCATTGGTTCTTCTTCTATTGAAAATTCAATCTGCTCAAAGATGAATACTCTACCAATATATGTATGAGATGTTCTCAAACTTTAATCTAATAGGAGTTTGTCCCATTATAAAATTGAGTATATGATTAGTAACATAACTATAATATAATTTTATGCATCATTGATCTATTATGAAATTAAGCTCAATCTTAGTGTGGGACCGACTCCTATTAGGGTGAAATTTGAAAAGGCATCGATCCCATAGTAGGATAGGGCGCTAAAAATGAGAAATCTTGATCCTTAGAGGCTTTAAACCAAACAGTTCTTGAGTTAATAAAAACTCCAAAGTGAGGACCAACTAATATTGTAATTAAAACCGTTCAAAAATAAACATCCTCTAATTTTATGGGGCTATCCTTGAAGTTTCTGAGTTTTTTTGCCACTGTTGGATTGATTATTTGATGAAAGACATGATAATGAATGTGCGTAATAAAATTGTCTTAATCACAATATTTATCAACTAGTCAATCTAATAGTGGTACAAACTTAGATTGATGCAAAATTTGAGGACACCCCATATTCCTAAACCGCGTTAATTTGTAAGAGTCTAGATTTTGATAAATAGGCCCCACTAAGAAGTTCCAGTCCTTTAATTCAAGATTCCTTTAATTAGGTTATAACCCCAAAGCATCCTAGCTAGCAGCTTGAAATTTAAATGAGTGGGTTCAACGTGGAGTTCCAATCCTTCCATTCCACTTGAGAGGGATCCAGAATCATTTTGGTTGAGTTCTGTGGGCATAAAAGAGACTGTCCCCCACATGGAATGGATGGCCATGATCCATCAGATTGCTGACATGGATCAATCAACAGTCTGCATTTCATGGATATAAGTACACTGGCCACCTAATATTTACCAACCCATCAACCAACTTCTGCCAAAAGGACCACCCTCCATCATCAGTCAGTAGTGACGACTGACCAGTGACTAGTGAGCAGTGTCTTTTGAATTTTGAACTCATGAGCAGGCAGGGTAAGCATGAGCATAACTGGTAGTTGCTGTTAGTTGCTCCTTGTCTGCAACTGAAATGACCAAATTAGCCTTGCAATGCCTCCCTGTCAGGGCCCAGGAATCAAGGCTACATTTGGCATCTACTACTGGATGGAATCAATCTTGGCCCCCAGTTGATGGCCAGTGATGACACGTGGACAGTGGAGATGCATTTTCCCCTTCCTTCTTTATTTTGGTGTCAGTTTTCTGTTACGAACTGCACTAAAAGAAACACAACCGTTTCGCCATTTTCAGTGCTCCTAAGGATTATTTGGGAGACATCAGGGCAGTTGTAGGGTGGAATTTGAGTGGGCCGGCCCAGTTGAAACCCAACCCGGCTTGCATGTAGGATAATTTGAACTCGAAGTATTGATCTAAAAACGCGTGATCTAACTTGGCCTGCATTATAATTTACCACTCGTATCGCGTCAGATCCTTTGTTGCCAAATAATTATGGCTTTCAAAAAACCATATTTGGTACATACAATTAACCTAAGCATTGATTTATTGGTCTAAAAGTTAAATGGAGCTTTCACGCAAGTTTTGGAGAATTTTGGCCCAAGCTTAATTGGAACTCGAACAAGCATGATTGGGTCACTTACAATTGGATCAAGTCGTGTGGGTTTGTTATGATTTGGCCCGGCTCAAGTTATCCGCTTGTTGGAAGTATGTGGGCCTTGAGAAATCAGGCCGAAACATCGACTCATGCACCGCTAATTCATTTTCCTATCAAAATTGAACTAAAACTCAGTTAATCATTCTACTTGTTTCAATGATGCTTTCACTTAATAATTTTGGCCAATGCTGGAAGGAGAGTGACTATGTATGTATCAATCAGCTACTTGTTGAAATGTATCTAGCAAAGTGAACATATATAGTCTGCAGATTACTGGTCCATTTGCCCTTTTACTTGTCGGATAAGGATATATAATTTTTAGTGCGGCTGAGGCCAAATGTCAGTTATGCAAAGGATGATGATGCTCAAGTTATGGTGACATGGGGATCTAGGAGTTCACATTTCTCCCTTCTATTTGACATCATCCAATTAAATTTAGGGCTAGACATCAATGGCCCTGACATGGGGTAGTTTGATGAATATCATTTCAAGCAAATTCTCCCCGTGTAACTCATTATTTTGACACCCTTTATTTATTTGTTTGTTTGTTTATTTATTTATTTATTTATTATTATTATTATTAAAGAATTTTACTGGGAAAAACCCGATAAATGACCATTGCTCCGAAAAGGAACGAGTTCGGGCCACACAATTTCACTCCTCCCGCCATTTTTTTTAAGATTGGGTTGAGCGAGGGTGAGGAGTTGACCAAACAAGGCTGGGCATAAATTGCTTAAATGAACATGTGTATACCTAAAAGTAGGACCAGGAAAGGGGTCGGGTTAGAGGTGGGGTAGGCCACCTTTTGGACCTCGACCCATGACCGACCCATTTTTAAAACGGCTTGCAAACCTACAACCCACATCCATGATGTCTCGGGTCAGGCTAACCTGCATAACCCGCATTAACTGTGAATTGGGTTGGGTCAGTATTGAAACGTGGGCCACAGTACATTAAGATTTCCAAAGGACCAACTTAACCAATATACCACCTGACTCAAACATTTACCCTAAAATGATTAAAAGTAGTTAGATGAGCAAGGGACCTTAACCATGGAAACTATATATTAATTATAGAAACGAAGTAGGAAACTGGAAACTGAAAAGTCATTAAGAATATTGATGAAGATTTGAAACGGAATGAACTCCTAATATTTTCGGACTTTGGTTAGAAATATGAGCTAGATTAGATGGATCACCCGCCGGGTTAGGCAGGCCAACCCTAACCTAACCCGTTTTTATACCGGTTAGAAAACCCGAACCCGCGACCAACCTGTATATTTGGCGGGTCAAGTTTGACGGGTCAAAATGGGTCAGGTTTGCGGGTTGGGTAGCATTTTGCCACCACTACCTAAAGGTTCATATATAACATAATGCATATAATGTCAAAGGAAAAGAGATTTTTATGATGTTCTCATTAATTTTTTAATCAATTCGGATCACTTATATATAACATAATGCATATGATGTTCTCTTAAGCCTATGTCAAGGTCCAAATGTGTGGACGGGCTTTAAACGTGCATACGGTTGCTGTGCAATATCTCTATAAAATTAAAGTTGGGACTCATAGTTGCATTGTTCATGGCTAATTGCCAAAGTATAACATCTGCTTTTCCTCTTCTGAATCTATATATATATATATCACTATCACATAACGGTGGAACTCTGTTTGAAGTGACACGGCCAATGGCAATACACATGGACAATGACTTTAACAGGATTAAATTTGAAACTCGAACCCTTCTTATTGACTTGCAAGGGTCGGCTTTTAGAATTCTCAGTAGAATTCAAACTTAATTCCAAGCACATGTACACTTTTCAACCAAAAAACAGTACTTGTACACTTTAATTCCTCAAATTCAATGTTCGAAAAAAAAAAGTTAAATTTCAAAAACTAAAACAGTCTTTAGAGTAATGCTTCAAGATTTTAGAACTTCACGTGCTTTTTTGGACTGTTTGACAATTTACCATTAAAATAAAAGTAATGTAAAGTATTAAATTAATAGAAAATAAAATTTAAGGGGCTTATGATGGTATCTTATCTTTAGTAGATTGGTAGTAAATCATTTTGACTTTTTGTGTAAAAAGTCGGTGTTTTTTTTTTTTTTTTGTCATTTATTAAAGAAATGAAGTTGCTTTTTTACTTTTTTTTTTCTTTTTAAAAGAATGTAAGAATTTTGAAGATGTATACTTTCGGTGTAAAAAATAGAGGCTTTATGTTATTTTTACTAACTTAGTAAATTACCAAACAAGTTGAAGAGTTCTTAAAGTCCGTATTAGAATCTCTCCACACAAAAGTTCTTTCAAATTTTTGCTACTAAATAGAACTGTAGGCAAATGGCTCAATTACATGCTTCTTTTTTTTTCTTCTTTCTTTTTAAACTTGAATTACATGATCTCCTGACACAAAAGTTCATTTGAAAACGCAGTACATAGTTTGAAATGACCCTCACACAAGACCATAGAATCAGAAAACAAAGTAATAAAAAAGTGCCTCCTCGGCTCGGAAATCGTGCGAAAGAGTGATAATAGGAGACGCGTGGTCATATGAATCGTCATCACCTGCTCTCTCTCCTTCCATTTCCCAACGTTGTGAAAACACACACCCGATCAATCCCAACAATAACATAGACACATTGACAACTCAAGATTATTATAAATAAGAGAAGATACCCACAACGTTTTGTTGCTTGAAATTCTCTTCCTCATTCAGAATCAAGTCCCCATCCCCTTGATCCACCCACTTCCTCAATATATTCCTCACCTTTTATTTTCCTCTCCTCCTTGGAGAATTGAAGTTTTTGAGTGATGGGTAGATCAGACAAGTACTGGAGCCGATCTTTCAGGAAAAGTGAGAAGGAGAGTGTTGGGTGCATGACTGGTGTCCTTCAGCTCTTCGATTTTCATCACCAACAGCAACTTTACACAGATTCCCTTCAAGGTAGATAACTAAACTCCCTGTTTTGTGGGTTTTCTCTATAGAAAAGATTTCTGAAGGAATAAGGTTTGGTGGGTGTTTGTTAATTCAGGTTTAGAAGCACCACGAAACAGCTTGGAGTTGGAATATTTGGAGTTTTCATCAGCAGCTCTAGCAGCTGTTGAAGAAGATTTACAGGTAAACTGACCAGACCCATGTGCTCTTTTTTCCGTTTTTTGGGTTATAATGACCTTCTATTGCTGAAACTTCTGGTTTTTCTTCTTTCCTATCAGATTCCATGTATACCAAAATCTATAGAGAAGGATTCTTCTTCAGAAACCACTAGCTTGCAACGGTCTAAGACACCTAACCTCGTTGCCCGTTTAATGGGTCTTGATATCTTACCAGATCAAGTCTCCTCCCCACCAATGCACAAACGAACCTTATCCTCTCATCTAAGGCCGTTGCACATAAGAGATAACATCGAAATGGGTACTCGTTCTTTGCCCGATACTCCAAGAATATCAGCTGCAAGAGGCTCAGATGTTGATCCAAGGCTCTCTCTGCAACTCAACAAGGAGAATCTAGAGATGCCCGAGTTCAGTTACTTCAGAAGTGTTTCAAGGCGGGATTCTATTTCGGCCTCTTCTTCGAAGAAGTTGGTGGTGAGAGAAGGGAGATCTCGAGATGAAAGTAGAAGTCCTAGAGCGCGAGAGATTGTGAAGCAGGTGAAGGAGAGCGTTAAAAGAAGAGTGGGTATGGATATCACAAACGTCAGTTGCAGAAACAGAAGCTGTGATGAGAGTGGAAAGAAGACGAAGAGAATGTCTAGATTGAGTGAAGAATCGAAGAGAAGTGACCAGCAATCGACGAGTTCTTGGTCTCCTCGACTCAGGTATTTGGAGAAGAAGATCAAAAGGATTGAAAACAAGGAACCCATATCCGTTTTCATTTCAGAATCGCCAAAACCATCATCTTCTAAGTCGTATCAGAGTTCATCTTCGTCATTGTTATCAACCTCAACAACGTTGGAATCACTATTGCTTAAAGAGTCCGAAGAGGCCAACGCAAACGCACTGCAAAAGTCCACTACAAAGTGTAAAAAGGCTAACTGCGAGCGCTTCACTCAACGAGCGAAGTCTCCCAACTCGACCCAGACCGCACGCAAGAAATGCAAGACGCCTTTTTCAAAGGCACTACGTCTTCAATTCCATCCTTCATCAAACGCCACTGAAACACCAGTAAGTTTCTGGATTGATTTTTTTTTTTGTCATGCGAGCGCAAGAAAGTCTACTTTAAAATTAGCTATCTAAAAAAAATCATATATAATATACTATATAACGTATAACGTAAATTTTGTTGATCGTATATCATTCTGCCTGAAATCTAGATGCTGTTATCATCTAATATACCTGATATTGTAAAGATGAACAGTAGGCAAAATTCCATTTTGATTTTTCTAGTAAGAAGGGACAGAACAATTGCCATGTTTTTAAATAATCAATGTACGACAATTACAAGTAACAACCTGCTTTTTTTATTTCCCCAAATAACTACCTTACACTCCTAGTCAAATATCACTTCTTTTTTTTTTTTTTGGTATAATCAGCATTCAGAGGCTAGATTTTATTCATAGTAAAGATTTGATGAATTTTGTGATAAAAGGTGATTGATCTATTTTACTTTAAAAATTATGCATTTAATCTTCTCAAATTGACACGGGTAGGTGTGTTCATGAATGAGCTGGGCCATATCAAAGCTTGTGTGAGTGCAGCCTCTCTATTTTTAGTAACTAAGAGGAGATATTATGAACTCATATGAATACACCCAAAAGCCTAGGTAACCTTTCGCAGCCTCTCTAGTCATAAGATCTAATAATTAGGCCTAAATTCATACCATCGGCCAAAAGGTCCAGCTTAGGTCCACCCATTTTAAGAATATACACGGCCTTTGTGCTAAATGTACCTTCCAAACACAAAGAAGGCCCATTTAACTATTAGGCCATAAATTACGATTGTGATTAGCCTGATTTTGACTCGGTCAGAGGTTTTTTAATCAATTCAATTGGAATCATATCTTTATGTTGGATGTCATCGACTTATCTAATCCTGTTCAATTTTTGTTGATTAGAATATAATTTAATAGAGAGATGCTTATCTACAAAATTAAAAGAAACCAACCCCTTATTTGTAATTGTAAAAAAATAGAGAGTGCTGTTTTCATAGAATATAAAAATCTCATTTTTTTTTGTATTCAATCCATGCAGCTCCAAACGGTCGTTACTTCGCCGTTACATAGTGATGCATTGAGCCCCCATCATCATCATCAGTACGACCAGGACCAGCAGCAGCCACCACAAAAGCCCGACCCACCACTTCTCCTCGACCGAGACAACAGCAGCATCCCCACCACCCTCTCTGACTCTGCTGCAGAGCTTCTCTATGTCACAACAATCCTCGACCGTACGATTGTCTCCAAAGATCATCCAACCGTCCCATTCACATCATGGTTCTCCCCATCACATCCACTGGACCCCTCTCTCTTCGACCACCTCGAACACTCCTTCCAATCATCATCCTCAGCATCATCGTCAGATGGCCCACTCAATCACAAATCGAATCGGCGGCTCCTATTCGACTTGGTGGATGAAATCTTGTGCACGACTCTTAAGCTCCATCTAACGATGAAACCATGGTTGCAGAGGGAAAAGCCGAGGGCGTTCAAGAGAGAGGAGCTAGTTGAGCAGGTGGGTTCGAAGGTTGGTGGGTTTGGGTCGGCTAAGTGCGAGACCCAGCAGGACATAGACGGGCTGGTGGAGCTGGAGCCGTGGGAGAGCGGAGGCGGCGGCCGTGGAAGGTGGTGCTGTTACTCGGCAGTGGACGAGGAGAGGGAGGCCGTCGTTTTCGAGATGGAGCGTCGGATATTGGAGTCGCTGATGGAAGAGGCTTTGATGTTTTTGTAGCGGGTTACGAAATGTACGTATTTTGATTTTGTAGCGGCTCTGATGTCGGATGCGTTACGTGCTGTAACGGTGGTGGTGACGACTGGTTGGGTGGCACGTGATGAGATGTCTCCACAGTCCACACTCAGCTTTTCGTGTAAATAGAAGACACGTGGCATATTTGTGGGGCCAGAACCGTTTGGTCAGGGATATTATATATATACATGAAAATGAGATTCAAGGCCATTTGTTTGTAGCCGTTGGTTTTATTGAGTTTAGATCAAAAGATGGGATTTCTTTTAGCGTAAATGACTAATTTAAAGATGAGCTTTATTGTATTGAGTGGGGTTGGTGGCAATGTTAGCATGCTATGTGTCCTGTTTAATTTAATGAAAAGAAGTTAAATGTTACTGCTTGGCTTTGTTCATATTTAGGAACATCAACCTCTTTTTTTCACATATAATTTTTAAAGTTTGTCTTAGCGATATCTCTCGATTCTGAAGGATCATCATAGCCCTTGATTCTATAGCCTTAAATATAGTTATTTTTTAACTATTTTTTTTTTTTTTAAGATTCAATCCAACGAAGCTTAATCAAAGTAAAATTAGGCCTGATGCTAAATAATTGGTAACTATATATTTATTTTAAGATTTATTCCAACGGTGGATAAAAAGTTTGATCAGAGTAAAATTAGGTCCGGTGCTAAATCATTGGGGGATGAGAGTGTGAAAGGGTCCAAACTGATCAAAAGTGGGTCCAAATGGATTTTAAAGATATGGACAACTCATGATGTTGCTCATAGGAAAACATTTCTCATTTTTTAGATTGGTATAGTTTATTTCCATAGCTTAACTAAACTGAAAGTAACATTTGAGTGTTAACTGTAGTTAAAAGGGCATTTTCCTCTTCTTCTTTTTATATGTATTGTTTTGGTTTTTGATGAACTCCTGTTAGATTCAATCAAGAGTCATCTGACGTTGGAAAGGTGTCTGGGTAATATTGGGAGGGAAACATATGCGATTGTATGAAAAATAAACTTGTATATTTGAACTAGCACATGAACATCAAATAACATATTTGAATTAGTGTGTCAGATCCTAATTAAAACTCCAACTATGCATCAAGAAAATTCGAAAATGATGATTTATAACGACTCAAGTCCATTTATGAGTTGGAATACTGCAGCAAACTCAGATCCAATGAATACAACTCCAAACCAAGTAACTATAGTTTGGATTTGAAAGGAGTGATTCAAATCCAATTATCCAAATCCTACAACTGTATCCATCAAGATAGTTCAAAAACTGGAGAGAGAGAGGGAGAGAGAGAGAGAGTCCCATGTGACAGATGATAGATGGATGACTGAGAAGGGAAAGCGACAGTTAGAGGGGCACAGCTCACAAGTAGGCAGTTGGCAACTGAGGGGCCTTATGGGTTTCCAGTTTTCATTCAATATTTCTGAAACTGAGGCTTAAAAAGGGGAGGGTGCACTGGCAGTCACCATCTTTCACTGCAAATTTGTGAAATAAATAGAGAAGTCAAGAGCAGCAGCAGCAGTCCCAATCAGCCTCAGATGAGATTCCCTTCCATTCTTCTCTCTTTCTTTCTTAACTGCGTTTGTTTTTGAACAACTTCTTTTTCCTATTTGCAGCTGCTGCCATATTGACCATTTATCCACTAGAAAAAGAAGGGGGAATCTGGATCTTCTATGGAAAATGCAGTGGTGCAGAAATAATAAATTCTGGCATATAGAAATGAAGATCGAACACTGAATTTGTTTTGCGTGTGCATGCGGCAGCGCAAAACTCGCGATTGATCAACTACAACCTGGTGAGATATGCCATTTTGTCTTTCCAATCTTTTTATGTGATTGTATATTTCAAAGATCAAACGACAAAACCATCAATCGCATAACACAATCCAGCTCCTAATATCATTTGTTGTGCACGAGCGTACAAAAGCATGAAACCTACGATTGAATAATCATGCCACGTAAATTCCTCTCCTCCTCTTGTGAGGTTCGTAGAACAAAATTACCATCAAGCAGGCCAAAAGTCACATAATCAATCCATTATATGTGGTGCTCCGGAAATATAAAAGGCAGTTTTATTTTGAGTGGCCTGGCTTTAAGAAGGCGGCACCATCCTATGATTTATAGGAATGGGCAAAGTTTATTTATTTAACTATTTATAAGAAGATGCATGCACTGTGGCAGTCCCTAATCAACTGGGCAAAGTTTAACTGTTGTGCACTACACTTAAAATCCACTCAGGTTTATTACCCATCATCTCATAAAAGGAAAGATAAAGAAAAAGGAAAACATTGCACCTATGTCACCTGTTTGTGACACCCACCATCCCCATCAGATATAAGATGATTTTTGTATTAGCCATTGACCAAAAACAAAATATTTGGAAGCTGTAAACCATTTAACCTAAAATCTTGACATGACTAATAATTAATGATAAAGAATGAGTTACAAATATGGCCATCCGTTTGATACAAATGACCTTAGCATTCTAGAAACACTCGTTAAACTTGACTTTTGATAAAAAGCTAATCAATATATAGAAAACCCCAAAACCTAGCCCCTGTATTTGTTGAACCCAGTGGGCCCATGAAGACAGAGAAATATATACATATATATATATATATATAGAGAGAGAGAGAGAGAGAGTGTGTGTGTATTCAGAGTTTGAGTAAGAACCTCAATTTGATGCAAGTTTCTGTCTTTTGTATATAAAATAAAACTTGACTACAATCTACTACTTCACAACTCAAAGCACAGTCCTGTGGCAGCCCATCTATTTATCTCCTTCTAATAACTTTTCTTTTTGGTAAATATCTCCTTTTAATAATTTAAACATCGATTTGTTTCATACAATTGCAAGTATACATGCATGGGCGGCTCCACATTCATCACAGTGGGGTCAATTGACCCCATTGTGATCTGAAAGAGTATTTAAAATAAAAAAATTTATTTCATGAATTGAACTTATGAGAAACTTTTGACCCCACTCAATTTAAGAGTTTCGCCCCACATTAGCTTACTTTACACTTTTTCTTTGTTGATGTGGTAGTGAACAAAAGTCACCACCTAAATTAATGGGCCAACTATCTACCAAAAATTAAATAAAATTAATGGGCCCACATTACTGATATGTGCTTTAACAACGAGTTTTTAAAACTTAAAGGAATTGGTAACATTGCTAGAAAATTAGTGGAGACAAAAAAGGATATCGTATACCAATTGGTTTATTTGCTTTTAAAATTGGTGTTGATTTTACCAGCAGTGACTGCGACGGTAAAATGAGCTTTTTTTAGCAATAAAGTATGTAAATAATAGGTTGCGTAACCGAATAGGAGATCAATGGATGAATGATTGTTTGGTTACATATATTGAAAAATATGTGGTTGCTAGTATTGATAATGAATCTACTATGCAATGATTTCAACACATGAAAACCTGTTGAGGACAGCTACAGGATTTTTTGTATTTGGATTTTGCTTTTAGATTAATAACTATTACTAACAATGCATTAAAAAAAAATTTATTCTGAATTCAATATTATCTTTGTCGGATTATCAAAAATAGATTATTTGAAAATTTTATGCTATACTTGTCGAACTATCGAATGTAGATGACAAATGTTGATAAAGGGAAAAATAAATTTATTTGATTTGCAAAAGATAACTCTTTTGTTGACCCCACTGACTAGAATTCCTGGAGCCGCTACTGTATACATGAGGAATGTGATGTACAATTAAAATGTTCCCTCATTATCTTTATAGTTTAGCCCTTGCTAATATTTTTTAATTTTTCAACCATGATTATAAGCTGAAGTTGATGTTTAACCCATCATATTACCCACTTCCCATTTATATTTGTAACCATCGATTTGATGATTTTCTCCATGCTTTTGTATCTCTCTCTCTTTCTCTCTCTTTCTCTCTGTTTTTTAGATCAAAACCATTTAATAAGAAAAGGCAATGAATAGATAACATGTGCATTCTGAATAGATTCATCACTTCCCAACAGACAACCCAAAAGCCTTGATGCCATGCAATAATTATCTGATGTTTCCTACAGATAAAATATACTGCACTAGAGGTTTTGAATGCATGGGGTTGAATGAGAGCAGTGTAAATAATTTGAAACCACATATTACACATGTTGGGTGGCGAATGGCATTATGTCAGCGAAATATTTAGCTGAATGAAATGGCCCGGATGGAGGAACCCCATAACCCTGTATTGTTTGGGTTTGATTTTAGGTATGCAGTCCAGCTCGTTGGAGCCCACTACGATGCATATCTATTAATGAGAGGGGGCCAAATGAAAAGTTTTACTTGTGGAAAAGTGGGAGACAAAAAATCAGCCCCACCATATTATTCCAACCCTAGACTCAAAAGCATTAAAGATCCATGGGTTATAAAAATAAAAATAAAAATAAAAATAAAAAAAACGCCTATAGATTCTTTTTTTTTTTTTTAAAGATTCGATCCAATAGTGACGGAAGGTTCCATGAGTTAAAAATTAGATCTAATACTGGATCATAGGATGACAAGATTATCAAGGGACTGCAGCACTAATCAAAGGAAAACCTTCCCATGGAGCTAGGCTGCACATGTAATCCTCTGGAAGGAGAACATTTCCATTGTGAGATACTCTCAAAATATTAGAGATACTAGTGACACTGCTCTTGTATACTTATGTGGTTGGAGGACCGGCACCAATCATTAAGGGCCTGGAACACTTTATAGTAAAGCCTTGGGACTCGGTTTCATTCTTGTCAAGTAAAGTTTACTTCTCTTAGCCCCACCCAAGAGTGTTGGGATCCATGAAAGTACCCACAAACTCGGGGAGAGAGGATTGGCACAAGCTAGGAGAAGGCACACCAGCACATGTGGAGGAAGGGAGCACTCACACTTGCGAAGTGCAAACACCCACATACATGAAAAGAAAGACTCACACATACAAGAAGAGGAGACTCAAGAGAAGAGACTGGCACATGCGAAGGAGGACGACTTTTTCTGACTTGCTTGGCAAGTTGAATTGGTTTCAGGGGTTTTGGATCACCTGAGGTGGTGGGACTCACCAAAAAGATGAAGCTTTCAATTATGACTTGCCACATCGCCCATGTTCATCATATTTTACGAAACACACAGCAAAATTGTGTTTCAAAGTTCATATTTACCTAAAAATATAATACTCAGAGCATGTTTATGTGAAGAGCATGATTCTGTGAATGCTTTCATAGAATTTTAGTTTCCCGATGATTTCATTTTCTGCATAAAAAACGAAACCTACAAACATTATTTTCAATAGTTTCTGTCTATATTGTTTGTTTCATGTAACTGGATTCCAAGGTTTGTATTTCTTTAAATGGTCAGAAGTGATGAATCAAAGGTCATGAATGGTAAAAAATGGCCATCAAATAACTTTTCGTTCAATGGAAAATAAATCGTAAAAAAGATAGGAAATGAAGTCGTCACCTAGTAATTTAAATGCTAAGAAAGTCAAGATTCCATGTATCTGACTACCTTATATCCGTCACCCCTCACCCATATGCTTCACTGGCCACCTCTTTAATAATATTTTGGTGGAGCTAAGTTGACAATGAATTCCTATGTATTCTATATAAACAAACATGCATTGAAGATAAGTTTGTGCATCCATGTTTCTGCGAAAAAGGCATGGAAAACTTGGCCTCTTTTCCACGGCGAGAATTTTTTACGTTTGGTGTGTCCAGGATTCCCATGAGGAGAAGCACAAAATTGAGCTTAGTTTTTCACAATTCCGCAGAAAAATATTTCCTATGAGTACGTTTGGAAAAAAAAAAATTGAATTTCGCATAAGAGGAGGTTTTCCACATATGTACATAAACATGCCCTTGCTAGTTTTGTACTGATGTGTTTCTACCTCTTATGGAAATTTATAGACAATGGTCCTCGACACTTTGGGTTTCAGGTTTTAGTTTGAATTCCACAAAAACACTGAAAAACCTTTCAACTTAGAACTTGGAAATCGCACATGCGTTCACTAACAAAACCTCACTTCCTTAGAAGTCATTGTTGCATTTTGCAGCAAACAAAAACATACCCTTGCGTAAACTCCACACATTTGTGTCTGTGCCAAGGAAAATCAGTTTCGCAGAAAAAAAATTAAAAGAGTTTCCAAACTCTCCCTCCACAAAAAATTTATTTTGCGAGGAACCTCACCAAAACGTGGATTTTACTATAGCATGCACAGAATACCAATTCTAGAATCCTTAGATTTTCTATGAAAAAACGGCTATACAAACGTGTCATAAGCGTCTGTTTGTTGCATGGAATTAAATTCCAAGTAATACGTGGTAAAATGCATGGGTTTAGATGAAGGGCTATTATTAAAGAAGTGATGGGTGAAAAATATTAAGTGTAGAGTTGGATCTCACCTTACTTTAATAGGATTTGATTTACTAAGGTGATGTCTCGGCTTTCATTTTCTATCTCTCCTTAGCTCATTTTTCATTAAAGAGGAGATTATTTGACGACATTTAAGGATCTATACCTTCATTTCTTCAATTTAAGCCACTTTCAATAATACATTTCTTAAAATTTCTTGAAACTCGATGCAACTCAAACAAATAAACATAATAAACACACACACACATAATTATATATTAGGGCATTCGGGTAGGATATCCATAGGTTAAACTTCAAGGGCCGTACTCAGACACCAATTTTCAAACACATGCAGTGGGCAAGGTCGGACCTAAACTTAAAACAAACCAAAATCCAAAAGACCATTTATCCAATTTTCAGATGATGCTGCACTACCACACCGGGCTACAGGGGAATTTACCCGGCTTCCCTCGGGGTCCGGAGGGATTAGTCCAGCCTTAAGGGTTGAGAACCCCTCCGATAGAGAAAAAAAAAATCCCGATGATTCTCACCACGTATTCAAGGTATTTTTAGTCTTGGGCTCAAAGATTTGAAGCTCGGAAGTTGGCTATGGTGGGTACTGCTCAAAAGGCTAATGTGAGCTACTCCTCTATTGAAGACATTAGCACCTGGAGAAAAGTTGCCAAAGGTTTAAAAGGTCTCAACACTGTCATCCCCATGGGCAGTTTAGTCGGTGCATTGCTTTCAGCTCTTGCTGCTTTGTTTGTTTTATTTAGGCCCAATTTGTGGGCTTTGTGATTGGCCCAGGCAGTGGGTTTTTCTTGGCCCGGCGAGGGGGTTGCCTTGTCTTTTTCTTCATGGTCCCACCTGTGGGTCCAATTCTTTCTTCTGTTTTTATTTTTTTGTTAGCTCTACCTTTGGTTGCTTCTCCCTTCTTATGAGAGATACAAATCTTGGTAAAGCTTCCTATCAATATTTCTTTTGTATTTTATGAAAGAACTGTAAGCATTTTCAATCTATAATGTATAGAAAGGCTAATTAAGGGAACTGAAATATCAAATTGCATTCCTGAAGAACCTATGATCCTAGATACATAAGAATAGAGTCTTATTGGAGAGGATTTAGAAGGGAATTTCCATTGTGGATTTCTGAGAGCAATGTTAGTTGGTGTCCCTCTCAAGTCTCAATATTAAGAATTTCCTACGGACAGTTATTTTTTTAGCTTCCAAATTTATGAGAACATGGGGTTGCTCAATTGGTTGGCTACTCTGTGCCTCACCCAGATGCCGAAGGGACTGATCCCTGGATATGCCACACTTTTCACATGTGTACTTGGTCTTTTCTTTTCATGTTTTTTGGCCTCTCTTTTCCATGATATAGGCTTCCTCCTTCCACGTGCACGCTCTCTCTTGAGTACCAGCATTCTTAGTTGGGGTACCCAAAAAACAAAAACTCCAAAATTCTAGCTTCCAAAATGCCTGCGGGAGAGGACATGGGATACTTAGAATTTAGGTGGGGGATGGGAATTCAGATATCCTCCAAAGATATGCTGCAAATTAAAAGGACATATAGAAACTCATTGGATAGATAACCAATGGAAGACCTTTTTTTCTTGTGGCTACGAACCAGCTGACTATAGCGATTAATATACATGTACCGATTGAGGTCAAGAAAGGGACCTCTGGATGGTGCGAATTGCGAAATAGCCATGGCTGATGGCTCACCATCCTAATCCAACCAAAAACATTCAAATATGCCAGAAAAAGCAAAGGCAAACAGACAAGCTACCCTATATATATAGGCCTTCCTGCCATTAAATGTTTATTGCTAGATCCTGTGGCCCCAATAAAAATCCTACATATGTAGCATGGTCCCATCCACACAGCTGTAGTACTCGGTGCCCAATGCTGTTTTCCTTAGAAGTCCTCGGGGGGCTTTGGATGTCAGGGCCTAGATTGCCTCATTACGTAACTAAAATAAAGCAGTGGCTTGGGCTGTTTCCAGTGGTGTCTCGTGACTACGTAACAAAGGATGTTTTGTTGTTATAAAAAAAACCCGTGAGGGAAAGGTTAAACCCCCTGATGGGGGAGTGAAATAGAATATGAAACCATGAGCTCCAAAGCAGTGGGAGGAGAAATCTCTGATTGCGCGCCTGTTGAAGAATGAGCCAGCAACTCTTACGCAGTGGCTTGGTTAAGGGAACCTCGTGTGATCTATCCATGACCAGGATGAAGCTTGGGTGAAACCAAGTGGAGGTCCGAACCGACTGATGTTGAAGAATCAACATATGAGTTGTGGTTAAGGGTGAAATGCCACTTGAATCCAGAGCTGGCTAAAAACTAAGTATGTTTTCATTACACTGCTTACACAGACATGAGGAGTCAAGTGGGGCCCAAGCAATAATAGGGAGGCCCACCCTAAAGTCTAAAAGGGCATCTCAACCAACCAGTTTAGCGGCCATCATATGAATATTCTATCGTTGTTCCCAAGGATGTAAATGTGTGAACCAATGTTTTTATTCTATTGATGTTGAATGTGTCTAATATATATTGTTCAGGTGTTTTGTACAGTACAATTTTGGAGTGTAGCTTGATCCAGCAATTGTACCGTGGGAAGGGATTATTATAGAGCAGTATGAATCTAATTGAACCCCACCTGAGGTGTTTTGGCTGTATAAAGAAAATTCCGGGTGAGCTGCCTCAAAAGGATATTTAAGGCCCATTTGTTTCCTTTGTATTGAGTTCTTAGGAATTTTAGTCGACGCCTTGCTATCAAAGGGACTTGAAAGAACAAGATAAGATCTACAAATGGCCATAAAATATTTTCCCCTCCGGCGGAAGTTGATTACCAAGCCAAAAGTGAGGATGGAATCTACATCTCCATCTTATATTCTTTCACTCATCATAATTTTCCATCTACACCAACTTTATAGTGAATTCCTAGAAAATCAATACCAAGCAAACGGGCCCTAGTTGCACTCAAAACAATCTAAAAAGTGACATTTCCAATTACTCATTTCTAACAGAACGAGAGCTTTATGTTCCAACCGAGGCTCCAATCTAATACCACCCTGTTCATTCAACCAAGGCTTGAACCTGCCTTCACCTGAGGACTTAATAGGACCCTTGTAAGGACTTTCCAAGGAACCCTCCATATGAGAATGTTGCTAAGACAATAGAGCTTGAGCTTCCAGGCAAACTCAACTCCCAATCCTCCAATTTCACCCCCAACCCCAGCTTAGGTGCATCCGATCCAAGTCCAAGCTGCAAGCACTATAAGTACTTGTCCTGGATATTATGATGATCTCAAGATCTAGAGAGGTTTTGCACACTCCCGGTCACGCCATGTGAAAGAAAGAATTTGAAAGAACAAAAGATACCTAGCAATGATCCACAATTGACGTATTCAGCATCCTAAATTTTGTTAGTCATATCTAACAAGAACCCACCTAATGGAGTGCATAGTACCCACTGCATTGTGGTGAGAGCTGAATGTAGCCGGTAGGGTAGGCATCGCAAAATTCCCCTGTTCTTTTTAGGGTCTGAAGACAATATAGCCTGCATTTCATCTGCAAGCGCAAGGTCTCATTTGAGAGAGAGAGAGAGAGAGAGAGAGAGAGAGAGAGAGAGTTAGTTTACCTTGGGTTACATGTAAATGAAGTTTTAATGCATTTGAATAACCTGATACCTGAAACGTTTTATTCTAGGTCATAATCACACCCTGAGGATCCTGCGTTGCCTCTGGTAAACATTTACAGGTAAGCAAGCGCAAGCAAATGAGTTCCAAGTATTTAAATGGTTCCAATCTCCCCACTCTTGCTGCTGCTTTTTTTCACAATTATAATAACAGGAATGTAAAAAAAGTCTCTCTAGTTTGGAAAACTACCAATTGCCGCAAAATATCCGAAATAAAATGCAAGAAATAACTAGCTATCGCATTTGATGCTTCTATGTACAGGCAGAATTGATTGGAGATTCACGAAAATCAGCAAAAAGGCATGTAACCTTAACCAGGCAGGATACAACAAATTGCCAAAGTGAGGGAAATACATCATTTACACTAAATGCAGAATTTCTTTACATTACAACACACTTGTCTTTTGCTTTTGAATCCTGCTTAGCAGAAGAATTGTTGCTGCTCCTCGGTACCTGCAAAAGGTGTCTTTTTCAGCATAATACTCCAAGTCACACATCTTTCATTCATGGATCCATTTCTTTGGTTCATTGCAAGGAATGAGCCTTCGACATAGAATGTATATTTCATTAACAGGCTTGTGAATCTTTCAACATTATCAGAAGGCTGTGACAAGCCAGCAACTGATTCTCCAATGCAACTTACTAGAACATTTAGGCATATATTTACAAATGTTAACCACAAAAGTCAAATTACTAAACATTCCTACCTACGTTTAAAATAAAAAAAAATAAAAAAAATAAAAAAACCCCAATGTTCAGACTAAAGCATGTATGAATCTGGAAACAGACATTTTTTGCTTCAAGAAATAAAATGAAAAAGGGCTCGTTGGCTAGATGCAAGGTTCTAAAACACGGTTTTGGACCTCAAATAAATCAAATATGAAACTTTTGCACATCAGTCAATATATGAGACCTAGACCAATATCTCAGTTTGTTTCATGTTCTTTTTTTTTTTTTTCTTTTCTTTTTTGGTAAAAAAAGGTAAAAGCCGTGCTGATAAAAAAAAATTGAGTATCTTTATTTTTAATTATTTTGCGGTCTAGATCTAAATAAAATAGTGAATAGAATACAACAGTGGGGAGAATGGATTTCCTCTGCATTCAGGTTTCTGAGAACTATAGATTATTACTATATTTAGTTAAGACTTAAGACTGAGTTCTGGCCAAGTCTTAAAACCTTGACAAAATGACCGAGAGAGTATATGCATGCAATCACATGCACAACCATGACATGTTTTGCATCATTAAACCAAAAAGGTAAGGGGTACAATTCGTAGGTTATCACGAGATCAGGTTGGATTCCTGGCTAGTTAAAATAACTCATAGAGGAAGAGGCAGGGGAAGAAAGCAAGTGGAGCAAAACTAAGCATACCCTAAGTTGTAATTTCTTATTTTCTAAATAACTAACAATGTTTCTATCTTAATTTGTTATGTAGATACACTTGAAGATGAGAAATAGTTGAGAAAGCATTCAAATGCTCATTTTTGTGGAGTATCCAGTGTCCAACTCCAAGCCCGTCATAAAAATAAGTAATTTGAACAAAAAGCATTGAACCAATTTGATTTTTCTTCTTTTTTTAACAGAAATAACAATGTACAGTATTCCATAAACGAAATCTACAACAAATTCAGTGTGAGAGATAAATGTTGAACAGGAATTCAAAAGCCCCATCACCTACGGCCATAAGCCAAAACTGTAATGAATGGCACTCAAAACTGCCCTGTCGCTCAAAATAAAATCCAAGCACATACAAAAAGATTTACACCCAGATACATTGAGGTAATGGTACAGCAATTACAATGGGCATGTGAGTAAATAGCTAAGACTGACCTTAATCTTGCCAACAATTCATTAATGGACCTTGGAATATGCTTTGACAACAAGTAGGCAATTTTGGAGGGTTTCTTGTGTGTGTGCAAGGATCAAAATAGCGGTTGTGGTAGACGTAGCAGCCAATGACCAAAATGCTACGTAGTGGGCGATACATAGTGGCATAGCGGCATGAATTATATAAGTAGTTAAAAATTTTAAATCTTGTGTAGTAGCCAATCTTGTGTCTTTTTAGTGATTTGGAACCATCTAAGAGTAGAGACAACTTTAGAAAAGGCTATTGCGGAGAAGAAATAGGAAAAGTGGTATTTTAAATTAAAACTGCTTGGCTTTACTAGGTTTTAAACCGTAGCGCTGCTCTTTTCAAAATAGTGTAGCGGCTTCAACCACTACGACCGATAATGCGGGCGCTACGCTACGCTGTGGCCGCTATTTTGAACAGTGTGCGTTGTGGCGGGGGGGTGTTTGTGCTTTGACAGCAAGTAGGCAATTTGGAGGGTTGGTAATACGATTATTATCTATCTTGGCAACTTCTAACATGAAGAGAAGTCGGAGCTAAGAAGAAAGAGGTTGGAGTGAAATTTTGCATATTTGTCAAGACACCAAGGAATGTCCCTCTGCTTAAGATGATGCATGCATAGATTGATGATGCTAATGATGGAGAGATACAAGAAATTTACTCGCTTTTGTTCAATGTGATTGATATGGAAGGCAACAAAAGTGACACAGCAAATACGAGTATAAGTAAGGAGCATGCAGTGAGGAACCAATGTTGATGGAAGATGGAAATAAATAGCTGGATTTCGGAGTACTGATTAGCTTTAATATAGCAGTAGATCAAGCTTCTTTAGGAATATCTCAACCAGGACTCTAATGGCACCTTTAAACTTTGGAGTAAACAGAAGGCTACACCAGAGGCAACTGTTTGGTTGACAAATGGACATGTCCATCTGGAACACAGGACACAAAAGAGGTCCCTTTTCTTTTGTATTATTGTAATTAGACATCTTAAAACTAGTTCCATGCCAATGGCAAAGCAAAATGCACAACTAGCAGGTACTGGAACCAAGTACAAGGCGTGCAGAACAGTTAATAGGTTGATATGATTAGTGATGCACTACCGCTCTTCAAAATAACTGCAGAAGCAGCTAAGAGCAGCAGAAAATCACTTACCTTGATACCATCTTGATACACAGTTGGCAGGCCCACAAGGCCACCCATCCTGTATCTGGAAGATGGACGAACATAAGCAAATGAACTTTTTTCTCTCAGTTTTTCTACTTGTGTGAAAGCATGTTAAGTTGCATCTTTTTTATTTTTTATTGGTATAATGACCTGAAACCCAAAACTTCAAGGTTGCAATAGTGAGCACCTTCCCCTGTGACACATGCTCTTGTCAAATTGCATCCTATATGAATGGACTGCACCAAAGTTTGGAGACTTTTTATATTGTAACTTATACACTACATGTTTTAGGCATGATTGCAGATTACAATTCCCAATGTGTTAGCCTTCTGAAAGAAAATTTTTGTACATATTTCTTTATATGTCAATCACATTCTCATTAATATGATGCCATCATTTTCCAAGCAACTATATTATGGTGTAGACAAAAATAGATGGATTATTATTCTGTCTACTGTTTTCAACTTTTTCTTTATAATTTCCAATTTTTAAATATTACAGTTTACGAATTTGATTCAAACCCCAAAAATGATTTACAATACAGTGTTAATTTTCAAAATTTTGTTGATCACTTGCCCGAGTCATGAGCCCATACTATTACGATATTTGCCAAATAATGGTAACGGTATGGCCAGGTTCAAAATATCGCCAAAATATCAGCCCATATTGGCTGTTATTGTCAAAATAACGGTCAATACTGATATATCAGCCACAATATCGGCCATAACGGTTGAAAAAAAAATAAAAATAGAGAAACGAGAGAGGAGAGAGGAGGACGATGTGGTTGGCTGGTTGCATGAGGAAAAAAAAGTGAGAGAGAGAGAGAAGTATCTGGAGTGGGGGCTCCAACTTCTTGTGCACATTGCCAACCGCCTGCCGCCACGCCATCGTCTGTCGCCATGCCGTCCCTTTCTTCTCTTCATCCTCTTCTTTTCTCCTCCTCTCCTCTCCTTCCCTCCATCGCTCACCACCTGCAGCCACGCCACTGCTTGCCGCCGTGCCATCCTTTTCAACTTCTCTTCCCCTTCTCTCCTTCCCTCTTTTCTTCTTTCCCTCTCTTTTCCTCTCCCGTTCAGAATTGAGAAGCATCGAAAAGCAAAAATGCGAAAAGGGTCAAATGGGCCATTTTAAGTTGTTCTTACCTCTTATTGTGTGAGGCTGCCACACAGTTATTTGTGGCCACTTGTTTTTCCCCTAAAGTGGGGCGATGCTACAAACATGGTGAAAAAGAAGCTCGTGGGCCCCCTTTTTATCAGAAAAGGTGGGGCCCCAATTGAATCCTTTCAATTCATGGGTTCCATTTCACTTTTTTTTTACTTAATCCTTAATACACTCGAAAGAAAAATGAAGCCACTAAAAAGATGGCCTCTGCCTAGAATGGGCCCTTAATATATTTTATTGCCATAAAAGCTCATGGGCTCCTTAATGGGCACTTTTTATTATTCTGGATTTTTTGGATAATTTTTTTAGATTTTTTTGAGGTAAAAGAATCCAAACCGCGACACGATGCCACGTCATAACAGTTTTCATAGTTGACTCTGACCGTGACAACGATTTTGAACCATGGTCGTGAGTCTTCGTTATAAGAGATGCCAGCAGGAATATTTTTCTACTTATTCCACTACCCAGTACCTTTATTCAGAAAGGGAACTGCATAATGTAGAAAAAAAATTAATTTACAATAACTTTTCATTTCAACGGTGTAGAGAAACTGCATAATGATTGCAAATATAAAAAAGCATCATCTCCTCCACTACTAGAGGTTTCATCTGACAGAGATGATCTTGATGGCTATAGGCTGGATGTGCTTCTGGTTGTCTCAAAAGAGAATGACAAGCAAGAAAATATGTGGATGGTTAATAGTTTCTAAAAACAATAAAAAGATTCAACATCCGGCCTTACCTGTGGACCAGTGACAAGCCTCGAATGGCTACCAAGGGATGGCTTTTGTGAAGTGTGAGGACTTGGACGTTGAGGTTGGTGTTCAAACTCTTGTTCTTGTAGGGCAATTGCCAGTTGGAGATCAGAACTGTAAAAGTGTCACAGCACAACAAGAGATAGTTACTAAACACTACTTAATAGTAAACATGTACAACAATTAACTACTAAGAAAAGAAATTAGGAGGAAAAAAACAAGATTGTCTAGAGACAAATTTTAGATAAAACGCCATGTATTAAAAAGGTTAAACATGGGTAGATTTACATGCTCACAAAATTATAGATTTTTAAACATAAAAAGAAAAAAAAAAAGGAGGGTAAAAGTCCTTGAAGAAGGTACGGAGTCAAAGTCTATGTTGATGTAAAGACTACTCGTGATGATATGAGGTAACAGAAGCTCATCATTTGACCTACAATATACACAATTCCATACTTTCTTTCTCTCGTAGTTATGGTTCACATGACAATTTTAGCTATAACGTTTTCTCACTTCTCAGTCCCCTCTGCTTTTAGATGGTTAAGTCCCCTTGCATTCTATTATCATCCATACAGCACCATTACTATTTACAGATTGAAATAATTAATAAAAACAATAATACTAGTAGTAACAATGACGCACATGATGATGATAATTACAATAGCAATGATGATGAAGACGACGACGACTCAGTTACTAAAGTCCATACCTTTCCTATCAAAAAGTTTTTTATGGATTATCTAGGTTATACTACAAGCATTCACAATCCAAACTTGCATGTTAGGAAAACATCGGTCAATACAGAATACATACTTAAGAGTTGAACTTGATTGTCCACCAGTGTCAATGCTGGCAAGATAGTCCTGGACCAGGGAAAAAAAAGAGGAGGTTTAGTGTTTTTTTTTTTTTTTCTTTTGTGTGTGGTTCACCAAGCAACAAATTCTAACCCATTATTTAGGAATGTAAAGACGTACAGCAGTACTGGTCATGGCATTTTGCTGATCCCATGAATCATTTAACTGACTTTCTGCTTTAAATTCTTTAAAGTCACCAGTCATGAACACTGAATCTCCAGTGACCTGAAAGTAAGCAGGAATCAACAATAGAAGTCTATCTAAAAGAAATTATCCAAAAAACAAATAAAATAATGGGGCTTTCTGTGGAGAAGGAACAAATAAATAAAAAAATGATGATCGCAAACATTTCAAAACTAAAAAAGAAGGGATGCTATGAATTATTAACGAAGAAAAATCCAAATCTGATGCAATGCTAGGACGCAAGTAGAAGAATTTTCAGAGCCGAAATAGAATTTCTTGGAAAATGTACCCTTACCTCATTTAACTTTTCCCATACTAGATCAGGCTGATTTATATAACCCTGGTCAGTGGCTAAGAGATATAGTTCATCATTGAACTGCAAAACAAAGGTGCAAGCACTTCAATAACACAACTTTGTGGTAAGGGCAAACTAGATCATTTAAAATTTCTGCAGTTAATATATTAAAGGGAAAATAAGGACATACAATTGGTACCTCTTATGTACATATTTATCTGAAACAAAAAACGGTGAAACAATGAATGGAATGATGGGCTAACCTTAAACATGGTGCTGAAGTGATTATTCCGGAAGAAAACACACAGTTCACGCTCTTTCAGACCTTCCTGTAGGCAAAATAGGCTAGCAAAGAAGCAACCATCATGAAAACAAAGAGTCCCTTCATATGGCAATCAATCACTAACAATTGACAACCTCATAAATGGAAACAATAAGTACTGCAAAGTAAAAGAGACCCTACATACATACCCACATATGGTCAACTGACTTGCATTGTTTTTCAGAAAGTTCCTGATCAGTTCCCCTGAACAATTACAGAAAAGGGCAGTTCCATTAATTACAACACAAGGCAAAAAGGATATTATGGGATGTCTTTCTATAATCTTAAAAACAACATATGATGAAAATATCAAATGATATAAACAGCTTCTACCTTTTTCTGCATTGATATTGTGCAGCTTCTTAGAGTGCTGTAGGGTAATTTCATCCTTGGAATGTGGGCCACATGCATCTCCTTCTGCTTCTCTGTCAGTTTGCTCAGCAAGAACAATCTCACCTTCATACATAGGCTCTCGATTTTCATAAACCAAATGTCCTGAGTCAAGAATGCACTCCTCTCCTTCATATATGGGCTCACTACCTGCCAGACTCGAAGCAACATCCTCAGAGACATCCACAGGCACTGTTCTTTCATCAGAGCAATCTAAATCTTCATTTAGGACAACTGAGATAGGAAGAAGTTTTGACTCATTATCACTTTGATTATCAACAAGCTTAAGATAGTCAGGAAGCATGGATGTATCTTCAGTGCATATTTGTGGATTCGGCTTAAGGTCCTTGGAAGTGTCAGATGCAGCAGAGGCATCTTTTCCAGGGAAAAGAAAGGGTACACCTTGATTTTCAGACAATATGTCAGTACTAGTGTTCTCTACCGAGTCACCAGAGATGATGCTTCTCTCAGATCCATTAAACTTTGACTGACGCAGTTGATTCACTCCAGCAATCTTAGAGAATGAATTGTCAGATTCCTGAGAAACAATTCCTGAAGGCAACCCATCATTACAACCAACTGACGTATTGCAGCAATCTTGCGAGATGTTCAGTTCTGGTCGCTGGAGGCTTTCAGATTCAATGCCAGTTTTCCCCTCTGAACCAGCGCGAACTCCAGATATGGATTGATTAAGGCATGAGTTTTCATCAAAGCTTGTAGATGATCCACTCAAATTAAGGTCAGGCATTTCTTCTGACTGCAAAAGAGGTGGGCCATTAGTTTTCGACAATTGCAAGACTCTCATTAGTTCCTCTTCTTCCTCCAAATCTCCCTTTCTTACTCTTTGATCACTATCTCCTGGAAGTGGAGAATCTTCAAAAGATCTAGGGCTTGATATGGATGGAGAAGGAATTCCTAAAGTTGCAGTGGTCGCAGCAGCAAAATCAATGCAATCCTCTCCAAGGACACCCTTTTCTTCTCCCCCTGTATTCCGTGTTTCGAGGGCAACAAGTTCCCCAGTAAGAGCATTATAGGACTTTGATCCAATTGCAGCTAGAGTAGCAGTGTCCTAATGCCCAACAATATGAACACATGTGAGCTTAACAAAGGCAATTCACAGGACTGAAAGGAGAATACTATCTGCTTGGAGTAAATAAAAAGCCATATTTAACAGGTCCTAGAACTGTACAAATGTTGTGTTACAAAGTCACTCCAATTTCTTAAAAATCTCAATGTCATACACTATGATACCTGGATACTTGTACAAGCCCAACGTATCTGTATCGGACCGATAGTTCTAGGGAATAAGTTTAACATATCCTACATATAAAGTCCTTTATTTCATACCGTTCTTTTAATATTTTTACTTCTCACTATAAAAAATGCTAGAAAGGGATGAAAACAACAGACTGATACGACACTTGTATTGGTTCTTGAATCCTGATACTACAATACTTCTAAGAAACAAGTTTAACATATCCTACTTATAAAGTCCTTTATTTCATTTAGTTCTTTTAATATTTTTACTTCTCACCATAAAAAAATGCTAGAAAGGGATGAAAACAATGATAATTTCATTGATTCAAAAGTGATCAAAAGAAAAAATTAGGACACCCGTATCCGTGTCCTAGATTTTCAAAAGTAAGGAGTCATATCCCCATCCCAATATAAGTGTCCGTATCCATATCCGTATCTAGGCATCATAGGTCGTACATGTCAGAATCAGACATCTAGACAGCTTTCAGGGGCAGACCTTTATTTACTTCTTTTTATGTATCTTTAAGAGTATCTACTTAAGACTAAACAAATAATTCCAAAGTATTTTACAATAACACTAATGCAGTTTTCCAACATTGCATGACCGTATGGACTCAATTTAGCATACTGAGATATTAAAAAATGAGTTATGTTATGTGAACGTTTTAAGATGTGCACTTTTGTAGGGTCCCTGTGTAGGAAACATTGGGCACATGTCTGACAATAAAACATACACCCAAAATTGAAATTAAAAAAAAAAAAAAACAAAACAAAAAAGGCTCCACCAGCAATGTTCATAAACATGGCATTAGCCATTTATGTGATCTTACTCTTGCAGCCAATGTCCAATGTATCAACATAGTGTAATAAAACATGCAATCACAAAGGTATATAGGTGCTTCATTCACCTAATTAATCATCACACAAAAATTAAATGGCTAGCAATAGACATAGATTGAGTATTCAACTTTCTAGTCTAAAACAGCAACCAGACAATAAATGGAAGCTGAGATCGTGCCTGAGAAGGTTCACTTCCATGTTAATTTGCACAAAAGAAATGACAGCATATTGCTCTTCTAAGTGGAGAACTAGGGGAATAGTAATAAAAATAAAATAAAATAAATAATGAAAATTAGAAACCAACTCCGCCTATATTGGGGTATCCTTGACATAGCCAGTCCCAATCCCGGACAAAGGAGGAGGGTTGTGCGTTAGGTAGCCGACAGTCAGCACAATACTCAGTCAGATTTCTTAAGGGCCCGTTTGGTAATTTTACTAATATAGTCAAGTGAAGTCAAGTCAAGTTAAACATCCCATCAAAAACACTTTTCCACAAAATTCCCTCCATCTTTTCCTAAAAAAGTCAAAAAGCAACTACATTTATTCACTAAAAGACAAAAAAACTCCATTTCCCCATACAAAAAGTCAAAAATATTCCATCCCAAACAACTAAAAACATAATACCATCATAACTCACTTATATTTTATTCATTCTTTTTATTTCACTTCACTCCACTTTATTTTAAAAGTAAATTACCAAACGGGCCCTTATGGATTTGAGACCTAATGAAATTTAGTGGGGGCGTCGCCTACTTAGCGACGCGTTGTATGGTCCGAGTATAGTGATAAGTGAGCAAGGACCACTGCACCGACGCCTGGGTGTAGTGCTAAATAAGCAAGGGTTCTCACACTTTATTGGACGACTGTGGGGGGTAAGGAAGCTAGTCCAAAATAGAAGCCTAAGATTAGGTACTTGGAACATTGGGAGCCTAACTGGGAAACTTATGGAAACGGTGGATACAATGGAAAGGAAACGAATCGCAATTACTTGCTTGCAAGAGACAAGGTGGGTGGGACAGAAAACTAAAGAGATTGAGAGAACTGGGTATAAGTTACGGTATACGGGACTTAATAGATCGAGGAATGGGGTCGGCATAGTGGTAAGCAAGGACTTAAAGGAAGATATAGTTAATGTAAAGCGCTCTGGAGATAGGATTATTGCAGTTAAGTTAGTGTTAGAAGAAGAGATAGTGAACGTTATTAGTGCTTATGCCCCCCAGGTGGGCTTAGGAGATGGACATAAGGAGAAGTTTTTGGAAGACTTGGAAGGAGTACTACTAGAGATACCCCAAGGCGAGATGGTCTTCATAGGAGGAGATTTGAACGGTCATGTAGGACGCGACGTAGATGGATATATAGGAGTACACGGGGGACATGGATACGGTAATAGAAATGAAGAAGGGAAGGATATTTTGGAGTTTGCAGTGGCTTATGAGCTCATGGTAACTAACACCTTTTTTAGGAAGAGAGAGGAGTATTTAGTGACTTATAAGAGTGGCTCCTCAAGGACACAGATTGACTTCTTAACTAGGAAAAGAGACCGCTTAGCTTGTAAAGATTGCAAGGTTATATCAAGGGAGAGCTTGACTTCCCAACATAAGTTGTTGATCATAGATGTGCAGCTACAAAGGTACACTAGAAAAAAGAAGTTGTATAGATGCTCAAGGACTAAATGGTGGAACTTGAAAGGTGATAAGCAACTAGCATTAAGGTAAAGAGTACTAGAGGAAGACGTTTGGACGGTAAATGAGAGTGCAAATATTATATGGGATAAGGTAGCAGAGTATATTAAGAGGGTAGGGAAGGAAGTCTTAGGAGAATTCAAAGAGGGTGCTCTGGCACAGAAAGAGGCATGGTGGTAGAGCAAGGCCGTCCAAGACAAGATAAGAGTTAAAAGAGAGTGCTTCAAAACTTGGCAAAAGGATCGAAATGGAGCGAACTTGGAGAGGTATAAAGAAGCAAAAAGAGAAACCAAAAAGGCAGTTACTGAGGCCAAGGCAAAGGCATTTGAGGAGCTATATAGGCGACTTGACACTAAGAAAGGCGAAAGAGAGATATTCAAGCTTGCTAAAGCCAGAGATAGGCGGACCAAAGACTTAAACCAAGTTAAAAGCATTAAGGATGAGGATGAAAAAGTATTAGTAAAGGAAGAGGAGATAAAGGAGCGTTGGAAGAGCTACTTCTATAATTTATTTAACGAAAGCAGTAGTAGTGACATACAATTGGGGCAGCTTACCATTTCTAGGGAAGAATCGAATCATATGTTCTATAGGAGAATCGGTAGGGAAGAAGTTAAAGAAGTATTGAAAAGGATGAAGAATGGGAAAGCAGTTGGGCCAGATGGTATCCCTATTGAGGTCTGGAGGTGCTTGGGGGAGGATGGCATAAGTTGGTTGACAAAGCTTTTTAATGTAGTGCTAAAGAGCAAGAAGATGCCTGATGCATGGAGGAAAAGTATACTTATACCCATATACAAGAACAAAGGAGATATTCAGAACTGTGCGAACTACCGCGGGATTAAATTGATGAGCCATACGATGAAATTATGGGAGAGAGTTATTGAGAGAAGACTAAGAAGAACAACAAACGTTTCAGAGAATCAATTTGGTTTCATGCCTGCAAGATCAACCATGGAGGCTATCTTTCTCCTGAGAAGGTTAATGGAACAGTATAGAGAAGGTCAGAGAGATTTACATATGGTGTTCATTGACTTGGAGAATGCCTATGACCGGGTTCCTATGGAGATTCTATGGAGAGTACTGGAAAAGAAAGGAGTGTGGGTCGCATATATTGAGGCGATAAAGGATATGTATGATAGAGTCGTGACATCTATAAGAACGACTGGCGGAGAGACTAAAGAGTTTCCTATCACGATTGATCTACACCAAGGCTCAACGTTAAGCCCGTACTTGTTTGCCCTAGTTATGGATGAGATTACAAGACATATCCAGGATGAGGTGCCATGGTGTATGCTGTTTGCAGATGACATTGTTTTAGTGGATGAGACGAGAGAAGAAATGAATGCTAAGCTAGAATTGTGGCGGAAAGACTAAAGGGTTTAGGCTAAGTCGATGCAAGACGGAATATATGGAATGCAAGTTTAGTCAAAGTAGGACACCTGGTGACATAGAAGTAAGTTTGGGCACATAAAAGATTATCGAAAAAGAAAACTTTAGATACCTTGGATCTATGGTGCAACAGGATGGAGGGATTGATACTGATATAAGTTACAGGATTCAGGCCGGGTGGACCAAATGGAAGAGTGCTTCGGGCGTCTTGTGTGATTGGAAAGTCCCCATCAAGGTTAAAGGAAAGTATTATAAGGTGGCGGTACGCCCAGCATTGTCATATGGATCAGAGTGTTGGGCAGTAAAGCATAATCATGTTAAGAAGATGGAAGTTGCGGAGATGAGAATGCTAAGATGGATGTGCGGGATCACAAGGATAGATAGGATTAGGAACGAGGAGATTAGGGGCAAAGTAGGAATAGGACCGATTGAAGATAAATTGAGAGAAAATCGACTGAGATGGTTCAGCCATGTTAGAAGGCGTCCAACGGAGGCACCTGTTAAAAGGTATGAAAGCATGGAGATTGCCAGGAGTAAGAGAGGAAGAGGGAGACCCAAAAGAAGTTGGAAAGAAACTATTAAACATGATCTTACCTACATAGATCTAACGGAGGACATGGCCCTAAACAGATTTGATTGGCGTCATCAAATCCATATAGCCGACCCCACCTAGTGGGAAAATACTTGGTTTGGTTTGGTTTGGTTTAATGAAAATTAGGAACCAGAATAGATGAAAGGTGGCCAAGAGTTTCTGATTTCATTCTTATGTGACAATAAGACATGATGGAAAAATTTTCATGTTAAAGGAAGTTAGCCCACAGCTCTTACCAGTGGAAACTCAGCCATCCTTCCATCATACTTTTCAAAATCTCCACAATACAAAGCATTTATATATAGGGAAATGTTCCTATACATCCTTATGGACAGAACTTCCAGCATGCCTACCTTATGATGAATCTGAACTGCTCACATACACAGGAACCCCCTTGATAGCCGCTGGACCCTGGGGTTTACACCCACCAAATGGATTGGACCACTAGATCGAGGGCCATTTTTTTTTTCTTTAATATAAACAGTTAAACTTGTGGGCCATGAATCAAGGGTTGAGGCATGAGATTAACCCCCTTTTTTATATCTGCATCTATCATGAGTGGATCTTTCCACACCCCACACAAAAAAAGGCTCCCAACTCCCAAGATCTATGGGGCCCTAATAGTCAGTGTAGACGGCCAGATGCGCGCGCATAGAGAGAGAGAGAATGAGAGAGATTCTCAAAAACTACCCATTTTGAAAGGCAACGTTTTTGCCCTTTCTGACTTGTCCAATGAAATAATGCCACCTCAGTCCTCACATTGTGCAAATTAAGCAAGAGTCATTTAGGAAACATATATCTTCTTTCTCCCCGCCCATCTTCACACACCTCTTTCTTTTTGAAAACTAACACATGCCCAGAACACCATTGTGGGGCTCACATGATGATAATCCAAACCGTCCGTTCATCTTGAGTCCCATCCTTTTTCTTTTTCTTTTTTTAAGAATGACGATATATTGCTCAAAAGGAACTGTTCAGTATAAGAGAAATATACTGACTAAAAAACCCCCACAACAAAGAGGATGAGCAACCAAAAACCGAAAGAGGAAATGGATTAAACCCCAAAAAAAGCATAACCCCATAACAAAAAGGGGCAATCGCACCCGAAAAGAGCTAGGAAACAAATTACATAGACACGGTCAAGGCAGGTTTTAGAACTCCTCCTTTGGCGAGCTTATCCGCTTCCTGATTAGCCGATCTCTTAATATGGTGGAAGAGTTGTTAAACTCCCTTGAAAGCTGGATCACCTCTTCAATGATATCTGCAAGATTCCAAGGAGGATTGGAAGCCTCACTCGCCCACCGAATGACGCACTAGGAGTCCCCTTCAATTAGTAGCCGTCGAGGATTGAGATCTTGAGTCCCATCCTCACCAGGCATTTACCCTCAAATTTCAATTCAATATGAGTGGGTCCCACCATCTAATCGAGAACATAATAGAAACGTGATTGATGCCACATCTCCAAGACGTGAGTGCATAGATTTTATGGAATTCCACGAGATTGGGTTCCTCCATCCGATCAAATACATAACAAGCATAATGATAAGATTGTTTTGGATAAGGGTAAGATATAAATCAATCTCTAACTAAAACTTTAAATTCATTAGGAAAGAAGGGAGTGTGCTTTTCCACAAAAATCATCCCTTGCCATTTGTATTAAATGTCGTTATCTGCATTTAAATTGGATGGAATGTCACTTTGAAAGGCTTAGAAAATGAGCGTTTTCTTGCAAAACACCCCCCCCCCCCCCCCCCCCAACCCAAAAAGGAATTTTGTAGCGTGCCTCATATAATATAATATAATATAATATGATATAACATAATGGGAGGTGCTCTTGTGAGAGATACTCTCACCTTACTATGAGAGATAAAAGCGGGGGCCCTCACATTTAAGTTGTTGGCATTGGATATGGATGTAAGGACCCCCGCTTTTATCTCTCATAGTAAGGTGAGAGTGTCTTTCACAATAGCGCCTCCCTAATATAATATATATATATATATATTATTACAAGAAGTTATATTGAAATTATTAAAGACATGTATGAAGGAGCAGTAATGAGTGTGAGAACTACTTGTGAGGGGAATTCCCAGTGACCATAGGTTTGCATTAGGGGTCAGCTCTAAGCCCTTATCTCTTTGCACAAATTATGGATGAGTTAACTGCTCATATTCAAGAAGAGGTACCTTGGTGTATGTTGTTTGCAGATGATATTGTGTTGGTAGATGAATCAAGAGATGGTGTGAATGCAAAAATCGAGAGATGGCAGAAGGCTTTAGAATCCAAAGGCTTTAAAATAAGCAATATAAAGATGGAATATATGGATTGTATCTTCAGTGGGTATATACAAAGAGCTGAAACTACTGTGATAATTGAAGACCATAAGAATTAAAGACCGCGAGATACCACGAAGCGATTCTTTCAGCTACCTTGGCTGTATAATTAGTAAGGATGGGGAGATTGATGAAGATGTCAAACATACGATAAAAGCGAAATGGCTGAAGTGGAGACTTACTTCTAGAGTGCTTTGTGACTGATGAATGCCAACAAGACTGAAGGAAAAAGTTTACATGACAATGATTAGACCAACTATGACCCATGGAGCAGAAGGTTGGCCAATCAATAAGCAGCATATGCACAAAATAGGCATAGATGATAATGTTGAGGTGAATATGTGGTAAAACTAGGAAGGATAAAATTAGAAATGAGCGCTTTCGAGATCATTTAGAGGTAACAACAATAGGAGATAAAATTAGATAAACACGTTTGAGATGGTCTGAGAGTGTCCAACGTAGGATGGTAATGGCGCCGGTAAGGAAAAGTTCGGCCATGAAGGTTGATGGCCACCAAGGGGAAGGGGTAGGCCAAAGAGGATGTGGATGGAGGTACTAAAAACATATATGAAGAAGTGTAACTTATCTTAGGATTTGGCTCAAGATAGATCGGAATGGGAAAACAAAATTCATGTAGCCGACCCCAACATAGTTGGGACAAGGCTTTGATGATGATATAATATATTAACACATAACATACATATATACATACATCTAGATTACTAATTCACTATAATACAAATTGTCGCTACATTTGATTAGGTGGATTTTATATAAGAAGAGAATCCCAAGAGGTCATATTAAAGACACCCTGAGAACCAGTAACTAGGTGTGAGAACCACAGTGGAAAGACATGTGAGTTTTCAATGAACATATGTTTGCATCAGGGGTCAACTTTAAGCTCTTATCCTTTTGCATTGGTTATGGACAAATTGCTCATATTTTAGAGGAGGTACATTGGCATATATTATTTACTTAAGATATAATGTTGATGGATGAATTGAGAGATGCGAATGAAACTTCAAAAGTTGGCAGACGGCTTTAGAATCCAATGGCTTTAAACTAAGTTGTACAAAGATAGAATGTATAAATTGCAACTTTAATGAGGATATGCAAAGAGATGCCACTCCTCTGAGAATTTCAGCTCAAGAGAAACCACAAAGAGATTCCTTCTGATACATTGGCTATATAATTAGTAAGGATGGAGAGATTGAAGATGATGTCGGACATAGGATAAAAGCTAAATGGTTGAAGTGGAGACTTGTTTGTGAGGTGTTTTGAGATTGGCACATACCAACAAGATTTAAGGAAAAAATTTACAACATAGGGGCAGAATGTTGGCTAGTCAGGAAACACATGCAAAAAGAGAATGAAAAAAAGTGTAGCAGAGATCATTCAAAAAAAAAGTATAGCAGAGACGAGAATATTGAGATAGATGCGTAATAAACATACGAAAGATACACTCAGAAATGAGTGCATTCAAGAGCAATTGGGTAGCATCAGTAGATAATGAATTAAGAGACTTATTTGAGATGGTTTGGACATGTCCAACGTAGCAACAATGGCATTGGTGAAGAAAGTTTTTCTATGAAAGTTGATGACTCCTCAAGGAAAAACGGGTAGGCTGAAGAGGACATGGATATACACCATAAGGATGGATTTGAATAAGTACAGACTATCAAGGATTTGGCCCAAGATAGATTGATTTGAGAAACAAAATTCATGTAGCTAACCTAACATAGTTAGGACAATGCTTTGATGATGATATCAATGGATTTAGTTTATCAAGGTGATGGCATATTTTCTTCTCCTCCCCTTTAAAAAAAAAAAAAAAAAAGAATAACCAAGGTATCTCCCGTCAAACCCAACCCAACCTTGAGGGACTCTCAATTCTGGACAGCCGAGAACTAATCCCTAGGGTCACATGCGAATCCTATCATCCACATGCACCAAGTAAAACTATGGGAGGTGGCCAACGAAGGTAGGTGTTGAACACAAGACCACTCCACTTCTTGAGGCGCAGAGTCATTGGCCAATTGAACTACCACTCATCAGTTATGGCCTCCTTGCTTCTTTGAATATATACTTTTAAGTTTTTTACTATTTTTCAAATAAATGTATATTTTAAAATTGTTGATATTTTTCTTAAACAAAAACTTTTCAATCCGGAGTCACACAAAACGGTGTCCGAAATGAAATGGACAAATATAATTTGGAGGAAAAGAAAGGTTGGCCATTCCCATTAGGGCGACCAACCTCAAACTTACATTGTTGAACTTCACAGCATTTAAAAAGAAACATTCTACTTATAACCATATTTAAAATTAAAATGACCCCAGTTTTTCTAAAGTTACATAAAAACCCACTTTTACTTCATAACACTCCACTCCGCCTCAAGCTAGTCTATATATGTTCATTAAGCCCAATGCATCAGCTTATTACCTTTCAATCGTTGTTTCTGTGAGAAAGTTCACAATCTGATCATCAACACCTGCATATTCCAACTTTATCTTTCTCTTCGTAAACTTTTCTTTGGTGAAATGACAATCAACCTCCATGTGCTCCATTCACACATGATATACAAGATTTTTAGCAATTTATAGTGTTGTATTGTCAAGGTGTAGTAGAGTATCAGTTCTCCTAGCTTAAACCCCACTTCTTATAATAATATTTCCAGTAATAGCAGGTCACAAGACCCATGTGACATCGACCTATATTCTGCCTTAGTAACTTGACCTTGGAACAACTAATAGTCTCTTACACTTCTGCCACAATGAATCTCCTCCAATAGGCATGCAATATTCTATAATGGACCTATCTATCTTAGATCATGCCTAGTCAACCTATGTATATGCTTTCCACATTTAAGCGTCCATGACATTTAAGCTCCCCTGAAGAGGTAAATCAACCAAATCATTAACACTGATGAAGTCTGAAAACAAATTCATAGTCCTGGTGATAGAACTTCCTCCTTTCTTCTCATGTATAAACCTAACCATATTGAAGTCTCCCCCAAAGACCCATGGGGCTTGCCACTGGGATTTTAAATTAGCTAAAAGATCAAAAATGTCAGGTCTCTCAGCCTCTACATTTGGACCACACACATTGGCAACAACCCATTGAAAACCACCATTACTCCGACAAAATCTGATTGCCAAAGCCCTTTGAGCCTGCATAAAATCTTCCACCAATAAAAACTCCTCCTTCCAAATAGAAATCAGACCTCTAGAGGCCCCTGCCGAAGGAACCCAATCCCAGGCACACCTTGGACTGCCCCATACATCCCGAATTACATTTTGTATATCCAAGGCCACTTTTGTTTCCTGTAACAACAGCACATCCACCTTGTGTTTCCTCACCAGTTTCCTGACTGCCAATCTTTTTTCAGCCCTACCCAACCTCCTCACATTCAAACTAACAATAATCACAAGAAAAAACAAAACGAGAACCCCCCCAAACAGCATGATCAAAGCGACATGCTTACCCCTTGCCTCTGTCGCCTCCAATAGAATGAGCTTGTGTTTTATCCCCTCTTCATCCTCCCCAAAGGAAACTCCTAAAAGCTTATTCAATTCAACCGTCTGAGAGGCCTCTTCCACAGCTGCGAAGAGGGTCTCCTTGGAAGCAGGAGAAGAGTCTGTTAACCTCGCATTGCCTATCTTGCAAGATCCTCTAGGACAGCCTCCTTTAGATTTAGACTCCTTATTCCTACGAGGGAAGCTACTAGAAGGCCTCTTCCATCGTCCACTTAGAAATCTCCTGTGTCTCATAGACATCATCAGAAAAGAAGAGGTCTCGGCCGTCTGCTTGAGATGAGTCCTCTTCCAAGATTTCCCCTTCCATGGCACTCTCAAGTCTAACCCATCCTCTTGCAAGGATAGGGGTCCATAGATAGTGGGACCTCCTGCTTCAGACCAACAAGGTAGGTCATTTAAGGGCTGGTTAGTATAAAAATAAGAGGCCCTACCATTCCTCGCATCTGGCCCACCCAAAGCATCTAACTCAGTACCCAATCCAGATCCACCCAAAGCTGACTCGGCAAGACCAAGCGCAGGAGCACCAAGGACCCTTTTACTATTGATCCCCTTTGATGAGAACCCTATCTTCTCTTGCATATCTGGCAAGAAAAAATCGCTGCAAATCTCTGGAACTTTCAGCCCAAGGTACTCTCCACAGCTAGACGAACGAGGTGCGTAGCCGTTCCAGGAACTGTTTCTTTGGCAGTCAACCAAGCTTATCTCCATGAATCTTTTGACCATCTACCTCAAAAGAGATAATTTTCAAATCTCCTTTCTCGTTAGCATTCAATGAAACAAATGACCTCTTCATTACCGTACAACTAGTACTTTGCAAGTGTGGGCTCCTATCACCATTGAACACGTTATCCACCATAGCCGGAGCCAAGGCCGCCGACTGGGCTTCTGGCACTGATTCATTGATCCTGCACAATGGCTCCTTTCCACCACCAAGCACTTCATGGCCGCCTGAAGAGGTGGACTCCACTCTCTCAACAGATACTATCTTGTTATTGTTCATCTCCACCATATTCTGCTCCATACTAGGAGCCATCGACCACAACCCCACCCCCCCCCCCCCCCAACCTTCATCCTTAAACCCCTACTTCGCAACCCAATTTCCTCCCTTAACAGCACCTTGAAGATGGATCCAAAAATCTGGATTTTCACTTCCAGGTCAATGAAACCAAAAAAATCTGTTTTCGCACATAACCTTCCATATTCCAGCACAGATTTCTCCACCGTCTCCTTAGCAATATCAACCACTTCCCAAATATTGTTTCCAATGGCCCTAAATACCTCCTCACTCCAATTATGGAGAGGGACTCCACCATATTCTGCTCCATACTAGGAGCCATCGACCCCACACCTTCATCCTTAAATCCCCTACTTTGCAACCCAATTTCCTCCCTTAACAGCACCTTGCAGATGGATCCAAAAAATCTGGATTCTCACTTCCAGGTTAATGAAACCAAAAAAATCTGTTTATGCACATAACCTTCCATATTCCAGCACAGATTTCTCCAACGTCTCCTTAGCAATATCAACGACTTCCCCAATATTGTTTCCAATGGCCCTAAATAGCTCCTCACTCCAACCATGGAGGGGACTCCACCATATTCTGCTCCATACTAGGAGCGCCAGCACGCCCCCCCTCCTCCTCTCCCAATTTCATCCTTAAATCCCCTACTTTGCAACCCAATTTCCTCCCTTACCAGCACCTTGAAGATGGATCCAAAAATCTGGATTCTCACTTCCAGGTTAATGAAACCAAAAAAATCTGTTTTCGCACATAACCTTCCATATTCCAGCACAGATTCTTCCAGCGTCTCCTTAGCAATATCAACCACTTCCCCAATATTGTTTCCAATGGCACTAAATACCTCCTCACTCCAACCACGGAGAGGAACTCCATAACATTGAACCCACACCTCCCTTACAGATGCAGAGAGGGTCAGAACCCATTTTTCAAGGGAAACAAAGGCTTTCTTCCACACTGAGCCCTCCTCTCCCAGAGCTGAACTAACCTTCTCCAAGTTTGGAAAGGATACCAAAACCTTGTTGCTTCCTAACCTGGATAACTTAACATATTTGATTCCACCCAACTCATAAATGCCAGGAACAGGTGGAATAACTCCTCTATTCCACCTAAGAATGCCCACAAGGCTATTAGATAACCAACCAGTATTATTAAAAATGACTTCTTTGGGAACAGTAAGACAATCCTTTTCTTCACACACTGCTCCCTTTAAGTACCTGAGCATAAGAGCCTCTCTGTAATACTTTACTGTAGATAGAGACCTTCGAAGCCTCCAACTTCTTATCCTCTTTAGGCAGCACACTTACAGTTACTTTGGATTGGGGATCCACTGTTGCCCCTTTTCTAGCATTCTCCCCACTCAGACCCCTCCTTAGCCTCTCAGACCATCCAAATTTCTCCACCTTGATCTCCATCTTTCTACCAGCAAAGATCTTCACATCCGTCGCATCCACTGCTTTGATTGCAGTTTCCATCTCACCACATCTCACAAAGCCAAAGCAAACACCCCTACCTCTCCTGCTGGAGGCAGGAATGAAGGCATCAAAAACCTTCCCCATAGGAGAGAAAGCAATTTTCAACTGCTCTGCCACTGTGACTTCTGGAAGGTTATTAACAAACACTGTGACCAGATTCTCCCATCTAACCCTTTTCTTACCCTTGCCTCTGAGTCTCCCCACTGTCTTCCATTCATCTTCTGCAATACCTGAACCTCTTCCACTCGTCTTCTCCATAGCTATTTACTCGATTTAAAGTGTGCTTGAAGGCAGATGAAATGACTTTTGAATTGTGGAGATAACCAGCCCCCTAGTGTTAGGGGACAAGTTAGAAGACTCAAAAACGCATCAATTATAAACATGTTGATACACTCATGGAAGCCCACCATCATCTTCAAGCAGCTAAAGGTTAACTTATAATGATCGTGGTATAGATTGAAGACTAGCTGGAAAAAAAATAGATTTAAGACCCAACTATTACAAAGCCAAATATTGCCCATGATTTTAATGTGGTGTGGCAAGCCAGTTCATACATCCACCTAGCAAGCCCCACCCGAATTTAGCGTACAAAATTTAAAAATATCCCAAATCATCACCTGGAAAGGGTTACTGTATTCTAAGACAGTCGTATGATGCACATTGCACAGGTTGTCAAATTGATCTGAGATCCACTACCAGTTATTGTACTCTTATGGGAGGTAAAATGGTAATGTGAAACAAAAAAAGGAACCACACCTAGTTTCCAGCTCAAGTAAAGATTAAGCCAGCTTGAGTAGAGCCTACGTATAGGGCTATAGTCAATGGTGTGTATTAAAAACTTTCTAACTGAGCAAGCTTTCTAGTAATACCTTCAATAAAGCATTGTTGCGATTATTAAATGGCACAACATCTGATGAAAAAACCATCCTACATGAGAAGACAAGAACACACGAGGCATCTATGTGAAAACACAAAACACATCAAACGCATTGCCATTTCATAAGAAGGAGGGTGGAAACAGATCTTATTCACAAGTCATTTGTAAGGTCTAAAGGCCAAACTGGTAGAAAGCAGGTTCAAGTTAGTGCTTCTTGTCAAAAACCAATAGGGAACTTTGTTCTTCTTTTTCACATAGAATTGTCACACTACTTGCACACTCCTCTCTATAATTTTAACAATGTCCGAGTTATCTAAGTGAGTTATCTAAGTAATCAACAAAATCTCCCAATATCTGTATAAATTCTATACAACTAATACATGAGAGAAAGAAGAAACAAAACACCACTCAAATAAAAAAACAAAAGAACAACATATGGCATAACTCAGTTGACTTAGCAAAACAAGTCTACCACCAAAAAAAGAAAAGAAAAGAAAAGAAGAGAGAGAAAGAGTGCAGCATACAGTTTCCTAAACCACACCTGGGGATCAACTATCCAACCATGATAAAGTTCAATTCCCAATAGATCAAATATAGCAAGCTCCGGTGTAAACTCAAAATCATTAATTCTACAGAAGAAGAAAAAAAATCCACATCAGAACACAACACAAGAAATGAAAAGATAAGATCATCACTAAAATCCACACGCATCAAAGAACAACAAAAAAAAAAAAAAAAAAAAGCAACAAAACAGAGATTGAGGGTTAGAGAAATCCACTTCTCAAAGTGCAAATTCACGTCAATCCCAGTCGCAAGTCGATGCAGCCTATCAATTGCATCAGCAATATTCTGCTGCTGGTTCTTCACATATCCAGCATCCTTATCCTTCACAAACACACACACACACACACAAAAAAAACAAACAATCAATCAATCCAATCGACACAACACCCAAAATGATATGCAGAAAGAGGAAGAAAGAGTTTTTACCTCGACGTTGCTGTTGGAATCGATCAATCTCTCGGCGACGAGGGAGAGCAGTTTCTGCTGCGAGATTTCGGTCATGTCCAAGCTCAAATTCAGATGATTTCTCAGCAGAAGAACATTGCCTGCATGCACAATTCAACAACAATCATCTTCTCATTCATCAAAAACATTGATCGAAATGCGAATGGGAAGAAAAGCGATGAAATGGGGAAGGAAAGATTGTGAAAATTGAAAGGAAGAAGAAGAGAAATCAAAACCCTAGAAAGAAAGAAGGAGAGGTATGTATGTATGTATATATATGTACTGACTGATTGCGATTAGAGGGCAAGGGCCGTTGTCGTTTTGGAGGATGATTGGAAGGGAACGACCGAAGAAGTGGACGACTTTCGTCTTGTAGAGGCCTTCGAGTTCGACCTCCTCCGTCTCATTTCTTACTTCTTCCATTCGGTTTTCTTACGAAAAGACGAACGTTTCCTCTTTTGGTTTCTTCTTCTTCTTCTTGTTGGAGACGGAGAGAGAGAGAGAGATGAAAAAGAGCGTGCATAGGAAGAAAGATATATATCAGAGAAAGGGGGAGGAGGAGTCGGCAACCTTTTATATTTTTTTCATTATTTTCATATGACCCCCTATGTTTTTTATTTGCTTGCAAAAAAAGGTCCCTAATTAATTAGGCCAGCTTTCCATGCTATTTTTGCCATGGAAGGTTTCCATGGGGTATTTATTTACTTGACCGAACTTAATAAATTCACTTTACTAAGCTTTTTACAACAAAAATGAAAACGGTTAAAAAAGTTACTTTCCCAAGCCTATCTTTCATCATCGTTAATTTTTCTATTTCAATAAAATTGATCTATCTCCTCCTACTCACTCATTCATCTAAGCCCTACAATCTCACTATCTTCATCAAAATTAAAATGGCAAAGCTTCTTTTCGAAGAAATCGCGACAGATCTAATCCAGTGGGCCATCAACACCGACAAACTAAAAAAAGGAGCGGTTGCGACAGTGATGGATTCACAGACGGCGATCACCAAAATGACATGATGATCGTTTTGCAAGATATTTACCTTTTTTTTCTTATTTTAAGGATCAGTTTATTTACTAAAAAGATCACGTGATTGAAAAAACTGTATTCCCATTTCACAATGGGCAAAAGGCCGTAACTTTTTATTATATCCATCTTCATTTTTTTTTATTATCTCTTAATTGAATCCGGATCACCTATCGCATTTGTTATACCTTCACCGTGAGTGGACTAATGTGATAGGTGATATTGACTCCTCTTAATTTGATCATTAACCTCGCTTTATTTTAATAGTGAAGTTACTAAACAGGCAAGATTAGTGTGGACTAAATAAATACCCTCTAGGTAAAACTGGGAGTGGAAGCCAAGCACAAGGGAGGAAGATCCAAGTCTTATGCCCATGCACCGTGATCCAGGAGGAGTCGTGATGGTAGTACGGATATTTTTCATATTGCAAAAAAAAATTTATAGGTTAATGCAAATTTTTTTATATTGCAAATCATGTTTTTTTATATGGCATTTGTGGGGGTATGGAAGAACTCTGTTGCCACTAGTGGATATAGAAGCTTTGAGGAATATACGCATTGCGTAAAGAACCTTTTAAGAATAAAGAAATTCCTTTACTTTTTGGGTTTGACCCAATAAATCAGATACAATTTATTTTTTTTAGAAAAAGGCAGTGAAATCTTCAAAGTAGAAAGTGTTTTAACCTACTACTTGAAAATGACATGCATGAACTTGGGTGTGGTTGACCAAAATGATCAAAATTGCGGTGGGGTTTGTAGTCTCTAAATTGAAGAAATGTGGGTGGACGGTGGAGGGAGCAAAATTGTCCAAACACATGTATAGGAATGTAATGGGTCTCCATTCTTCGATTCTCCGAAGGTTTTGACCCGTTAAAAATCGGATTTGGGTCCTTATTTAGGCCCCGATAAGTAAATTGGTCCGGGTCCGGGTCCACCTTGGTTCGGACCCGTGGACCCGAAACCCGACATATTATCTCGATTTTTAAAAATCTCTCCTAAAAATCATGTTTTTTTAATATAATTCTCTACCTAAATCCGAACCTGGATCCAGACCCATCCCATATATAGTTTTGGTGATAGACCCGAAACCGAAACTGACCCGTTTACAACCCTACACATGCAGAGGATGCCAAAATGGTCATACAATATCCAAATTTGATGGGATTCGTCTACAATTTATCATTGTTGTCCATGGCACATCACACGGTGGGACAAACTTGTGTTTGAGTTATGGATTATGATGATGAGTTTTGAGTGTGCTCTACTTTTCTTCTCATCAAGGGATGATCAATCTTTTCAAGGTTCCAATTCTACATAAAAAAAAACACTAGAAAATCAGTTTGAGTCTAATGGTTAGGATTGAGTCTTTCATTTTCATCGATGGTTCAAAATTTTTCTAATGCTTTCTATTTTTCGTTAAAATCAACATATAGTGTTTCACCCAACTTTAGCTTCATCATTGAATATGGCTGAGAAAAAAAAAAACTGCTTGTAGTTTCTTTCCCAGATTCCTTCAGCATGAAAACTTCGCTCATAATAGGATCTTACTCATTTTAATTGGATTTCTAATCATCTAGTAAAATTGTGTTCTTAACTTCAAAACTCACATTTGTATATATTTAGGCATGTGGGGCCACCTCAACATTTCATGTGAATCTCATACTTTGCTATTCTTGATTGTAGATTGCAACTTACTTAAAGTTGATAATTGTTGGATATACAGTTAAATAGAATTAACCTTTGACTTGTTCAAATTCTTGCACTTGACAACGGCTATTATGATTGTTCTAGAACCATAATACTAAAAATATATAGCTTTTTTCAAGCTCTGCTGACTTGGGTAGATCAACTCAACCTATCCTAAGTTTTGGTCTGATGATTTCTTAACAAGCATGGGAACAAAAATAGAATTCTAAAATCCAAAGATATTTTGTTCTGTTATAGAATATAAATACAACCTAGGATTAGGGCTGTCAAAATGTCACACGACCCGTTAACACGACACGAACCCACACGATATTAACTGGTTCGGATGGGCTCTTAATGGGTTTGAGTCGTTAACGGGTCAAACCCGTTAACACGTTAAGTTAACAGGTCATGTACAAATTAAAACCAGTAAACCGTTAACAACCCGCTTAATCCGTTAAAATTTTGTTAGTACTTAAGTGTAGTTAGAATTAATTTATATTCATAAAGAATAAATTGGAAATCATTATTTTATAGTGGGATTTTAGGTGGGATCCACTCGAGATCCTCACTTTCAGTTTCGTGTGGCTTATATATTTTTCTCCTTACATATATTTTTGTATAGATACTTTTTTAATTTTTGAAATAACTTAATTACTTAACGGATTAATGGGTTGGGTCATGTAACCCATTAAATTAACAGGTTGTGTTCGGGTTGGATTTTTTGACCCGTTAAGTTAATAGATCGTATATGGGTTGAGATGATTTTAACATAATTTCGTTAACCTGTAACCCAAATTTGTTAACACGACACGATTGACAGCCCTACCTAGGACCACGATTTGCATCCGGAGATTGTAGGTTCAAAACTGCACTACCACACTGAGACTACAGGCGAGTTTACCTGGCTTCCCTCTGGCCTGGAGGGATTACTCCAGCCCAAAGGGTTGGGAACCCTTTGATAGCAAAAAAAAAAAAAAAAAAACACCGAAGGACCTTATTAATATTTTGACCAAACCAAAGGGTTCTGATACAATTTTTAATTCATCACCAATTTTTATGAATATAAAAGTATACAGGGGTGTATTCGTAAAAACTGAAACATTCATTACTTCGCTTCGATCGCGCCGTCTATAGAGTTGAGTAAGGACAGGATTAAGAGAGAAAATAACGAAACGTCCCTGCAAATTCGGGGATTTACGTAAACGCCCTTATCCTCTCTGCTGCTTTTGCAGGAAGTAGGAACTGATAACTGAATGACCGATTCAGACAAAACAATAAGGCAGGCAGGAAAGGATGACGGTGATGAGACAGTCCTCTGGTCTTGATGAACAAAAGCCACAATTTCAATTTCTAGTAGGATGTTGATTGGGCAATCCTGTCCGTCCTTTTCGATCACGGACAAATAGGTCTAAGCCGTTGATTTAAGGGTTGTGACACTCATGTTTCTGCTCTTACTGAGCAGGATGTGTGGAACTCCGTGGGCCCACCTATTAATAATTTGGACTGGTAGTAATATTCGCACTATTTTACTTTGGTAGAAGGAATGCAATTTAATGCATTATTAATTATATGCATTAATCATATTTAAATATGTGCTCGACATTACGTGGGATCAACTCCTACTAAAGCAAAATCTGGTTATATTTTATTTGAGGGGATGAAATTCATTTCAACGGTCCGGATTTTCAATAGGTGGGCCTTACGGTCAGGTTTCACAGAAGCATGTGGGAGGCACTCATGGGATCCAACTCTTCTTTCCTTGGTAGCTGCCCTATTGATTTGAGGCATGCGAATTCTGTGAGCGACAGGATGCCCTGTGGATGGGGTGAAACTCCACCATGGAGCCCATATGTTAAATTATCCAAGTCATTTTAAATGACCCGTTTCATGCAGGGTTTACCTATAAACTTAACTCAAAACGGAGTTGGTTGCATGTATTACTTTATTAATCATATGCTCAATCTTACCATACAGTCAAATCTCATAAAGAGTCCCACTTGTTCCTGAGGATGATCCTCCTGGTTGTTCTTAGGGGATCCCAACTTTATGGATTGAGGACAGCTGGCTCTAGACTTAGTGGAGTGCATGTGTCCCAAATGCACCCTATGGATCATGCCTCAAAATTCAGATTCTTGGTCCTTTTTGTCTGTGACCTGAGGGAATTTTTAAGTTCAAGGAGTGGAATTTCTTAATGGGCCCACCTACTATAGAATCTGAGCTGCTCAATATAAACACCCTAAGCGGAAATGGGATGTACACCAGTTTTACTACTTATAGTTGTGTTCGTCACATTTCTCATCATATAGTCAATCTTTCGTTGAGGCCAAATTCTATTGGAGTAAAAGTTTGGGAGATCCCCAAATAAGATGAGGCATTCATTTCAATTAGGTTTTTAATTTTGGTTGTTACCTATTCATGATTGGCCAATCATTCGCTTGATTTTAATCATTGATCGACTAAAAAAAATAACAATAATTATAAATATTGAGCACTAGATGATGGCAAAACACAACTAAATAACTCCATTTAACTAAGGAACCCAAATCTCTACCATCAATCCTGTTGCCCTTTTCAAATCTCAGTAGTCACACTCACTTTTTTCCTTTTCCTTCTTGGAAGAGGAGGTGCTTTTTTAAGGTAATTAAGTACTGACAAGCATCCCAAGTTATTTTTATGGAAGGGAGATACCTCAACTTACACAAAAGGAAGACACATCAAAGAGTGGGGCCCGAGCAAAACAATCCAAAACAGTCTCTTGAAACATCAGAAAGAGAGGCTGAAACAAAACAAACCAAAGCACATCCCCTTGACACAAGATACAAATATAGTGATTTTCTTGATAATTAGAACATGATGCGTGTGTTGGGCCAACCACCACACATCCAACAAATTAAAGCTCCAAAGACTTATGATCTCCCTTCTTCTCTGCCATCGTTTCCGAGTTGTTGCATGTCAACCTCACGTGAAAACTGATTCACAATGTACATGGGTAGATGAGTTAGTAAAAAGAGTGAGCATTGGGGCAGCTATTGATCAGCCACTCCATTGGTTGTTCTTTTGCATTTCAGAGCTTCCCCTGAAATCTGGTTTTTTATGTTCTAGTAGTACCCATCAAAATTGAATTTTATGACTCCCCTTGGAGGCACTCCATTTTTTGGACAGGAAGGTGAAGCTGAGACTTCCCTGCTGCCATGGATGCAGCTCATGGTTTTTGCTTTGGCAAGTCAGATTTATGGTTTTTGAGACTATTGCATTTTGGATAAATGGGGTGGAATATGAAAGCTGAAAAGATATGTATTTCTGGCATTCCATATTAATAACGATGCCAACAATTCCCATGCACCCATGCTCCACTGTTCTAGCCCCAAACCATTGACTAAAAGTCTGGTAATTTATGAGAGAATCTAAATATATCAAGAAAGAGAGAGTTCCAAACCTCTTTGGAAGGGGTACATGGGTAGTTTGTGAGAATCTCAATAAATGGGCATCTGTTTCCGGACTCAATCTGCGACAGGCACAAAGGCCACTGTTGGGGATATATCAGGCCAATCAGTCTCTTGTACTCAGACAATCCCACAGTAATTTCCCCTACTTCCTCCTTTTTTTTTTTTTTTTACATTGGGCTACTAGTCCTAGAGTGATACTTTAACTTGAGTACCAAGGATCCTAACCCCAAGGGGTTGGCTAAGTGGTCAGGACCACAGTTCCTCTCTCTTTCGGAGCTAGAGATCTTGATATCGACCCCGGTTCCCCCTTCTTTAGAAATCGAAGGTTGAGTCCACTAGTGCTATTACTTTGGGACCATAAGGATGTTTATCCGGCTTCCCTCTAGGCCCGGAGGGATTAGTCCAGCGCAAAGAGTTAAAAACCCTCCGATAGCACAAAAAAAAAAAAAAAAGGTACCCAGGGATCCTGGGCATCTGTGTAACTAGGGTGCCAACACCACCAAGGGTGGAACCAGGATGTAGGTATTTGGGTGGGTTGGGGTGGGGTGTAAAAAATATTCTTGGGAGGGCCATTGCTAAAAATGGCTTGAATTTTAAATTTAGCAAAAGGGGTTTTTTGCAATTTGGTGTGGGCAACACCACTCAACCTTCCTTGTGCAGACGGTTTTGACACTTCTATCTCTATTTTGTTTTTGTTTCTTGCTGAACGGTAGCTATCCCTATTTCTGTTGTAATCCTATTGCCATAGTATGTGAATGTGTGATATCGGACCCGGACTCAGGTTGCAAGCCTCAAAAGTGCAAGGAAAAATTCTACAGAGCCCGGGCACAAATCCGGGCTCTGTAGCACGGTTGAAAGTGAAAGTGCTTGAGTTACGTTTGAATTTGATTCAAGTTTTTTCAACCTGAACCCAACAATTTTTTTCCGTGGGTTGAAAATATTAATGCAAATCCACCCTAAACAAAGAGGAGGACCATTTGAGGTTTAAACCATCAGAGCCCACTAAAATCCATGCTTCTGACTTCACCTGTAGTCTCTATCCAACATTCCAACATGCATCGCCTTCTTCTTTAAATATAAAAATGAAGAAAGTCTGGACTCCTTTTTGTTAATTTTTTTCCTTCTCGTTAGCCTAGGTCACAAATGTCTGTTTGGGCCCATGACTCCACCAAGAACAGCTTTTCGAATCATCATCAATAAAAATAAGTGCTTATTGGAGTAGTTGCATTCAATAGTTGGCAATGGATTGGATTGGGATTCAGTTGATTCTCCAGTTAACAGGCATGTTGCAATTAAAAACTAGACAAATTTTTTTTTTTTTTTTTAAAGGATGGCAGTGGGTTGAAAATGTGGTTGGCTCCCACAGTTTGGTAGAGGTTTTTTTCTCGGGTTTGGGGCGGGTATGGGGCGGGCTTATAAATTTTGACTATAGTTAGATCCAGGGGCCAGTATGGGTGTTGGTTCTTACACAGTCTACTTACATACATTTGAGATGTAAATAGAGTGTAAGTTTGTTATCACATGATTTAGGACCAAATTCCATAGTTACATCTCTGAAGATGTCCTTATGAACCTTATATTATGGATGGCCAGCTCTCGAGACATGCCCAGCCGGCGCAGGGTCAACAAGTGCATCAGATGGATTCGCAGGAGGACGACCTCTGATGCATATACAGGGGAAATCTATAGCCAAGCCCATAAAATCCATTAGCGGGTCCACTTACAAAATCTAATCCAATCTAACCCACTCCAAATAAATGTCCCCCATGTATCTACTTTTGGCAAGTCACAGATTAATAGAAAACCAATCTCACGCAATCAATTTGACAGTAAGCCCAACTCCTAATAGAGCAAAAACTTGACAAAGCCTCACCACTAGATTTCTAGTAACAGTAACAGAGGATCCGACCTCAGATGTGGGCTTAACAGATTCCTCATTCCACCCACAACTTCTGTATGATCTGAATTCACATCCTGAAAAATATCATACCAGCTTCAAATAGGCCAAGGACCATGTTAATATTCTAAAAGATACTACATTAGCTAGTGACCTTATCCAGACATTAGGAAAAAGAACCAGTGCTACTTCCATCCAAAGGTAAGCCTCAGCCATTGGTATGGTGAATTTTATAACCAACAATCTGTGGCAGCCTTTTCTGGTCATGAAACCAGGATGCAGCCACACAACATATGGAGAACTAAATAGACTGAAAAAGTATCTCAATCTGCCGATGCCCCTTCCCCAGTAAGCATCATCAGCTGACTTCCCCAGTAAGCATCACCTGTTGAATATTCTAGTTTCTTTAAGTGCAGATATATTTTATTATGAAATTTGACATAGAAAAATCACATTGTCAAACATCATATTGAATAAACAAAAATAGATAGCCATGTTTTCTATAATTTAAAAAGTAGGCGACACAACTCAGTTTAATGAGCTGAGCAACTCAGTTGAGTTTAATGAGCTGAGTAACTCGGGTGAGTCTGGAAAACGTGGCTATCTATTTTTGCTTATTCAATATGACGTCTGTCAATGTGATTTTTCTATTTTAAATTTCATTCCAGACTTTGCTTAGTGACTTAACAGGCCAAGTAACTCCGGAAATATTTTACGAGCAAGAACAAGGTCTCAACCCATGGTCCATTGTCTACAATCAGGCCCATTCACATAATGGCATCCATTTTTCGATCCATGCCAGAGACATCCACAACCAGAGCAAATCATGGAGGGTTCTTTTCATTTGCAGGGTCTTACCCTTCAAATGCCTAACAAGGCCATTCCAGCAACCCTGTCTAACATTTGACTCTGGCATGGAAGCTATAGACTACATTATGTTTAGGTGATACGGTTTTGTTGTCTTCATGAAGACCATGCATTCCTTGGCTCGTCCATAACTAATTATGTTGTGCCCGCGTGTTTCAAGACCCAGATCATCAGCACAGCATGGCCCTGCTGTTCTTAGTTGACTGCATGAAAAATAAGAGATGGAAATAATCCTAGCAGCTTGATTTTCAATGAGCATGCACTGCAAGCTAGTTTTTATTCCATGGAAATGCACAGAAAAAACTTTCCCTAATCACAGTGGAAAAATAGCTTAATCAACAACACTAGACATTCAGAAAAACGTACGAAGTTTAATGGGCATACTGTGACAGAACATGCCTTGACTAGTGTATGTGACCAATGAGATTAACCAGAGACTGAACAAAGCCGTGTCTATCCCATGGTCATAAAGAAAGAGAAAATGCCAAAGAATAACTGCCCACCATCTTAGCATGCGTAAAGATACTACTAAGAAAATGACCTGAGCACAACATCATAAAGAAGAAAATGACCTGAGCACAACATCATAAAGCTTTCAGGAATCTGGACAAACTTCGTTCTCTATAAGATAGCAACATCCAGTAATCTCCAATCTTTGGCCAAAAAACAAAAAGGGTTAATATGTGTAATTTCTAAAAAGAAGTTAATATCGTATCAGCAAGCCTGATCTGGTCTTACCTGAAAGCTAAGCTCTGCCAATGCTTTGCCATCATCCAATCGCCTTCCACTAGCATATGAGTTAGTCATACCCACCTTCAAATGCAAAAAAACTTCATAAGAAACAAGTGTTAATGAATGCCCGTGCCTGTAAACAGTATGATATTCAAATGATGCAATCACAAGTCAGTGGCGGAGCCATGATTTTTCACGAGATGGAGCAAGCCATAATCGGCCAATGATATTTTATATTTATTAATTTATTACTAGTCATTTAAAATCTCTTTTTTTTCATACTTTTAATAATATCCGAAGAAAAGTACTAAACTAGAACATACCCCAACATTTTTCAATACATAATTTCTCAAAAAACTTTGAGGGGAGTTGTATCGCACTCTAATCAAAGTAGGTCTCATTCCAGATTGATCACACGTAAATCAATCCACTCACCATTGATTACTCATTCCAGATTGATCACATGTAAATCAATCCACTCGCCATTGATTAATGATAATCCATTGATTGGTCATACGTGATCGTTGATGGGCCACAATGCTTGTGGTAGGCATGGATGGTCGAGAGGGCAGCTTTTGAAGCCATTCACAAGATCATGGAAAGATAATTTCGAAGGTGTAAAAGGAATGAAAAGGTAGGAATCCAGATCCTATTGATTATCTCACTCACGCTTCCCGTGAGGGGTTTAGTACTTCATCACCACCAATTGAATATTTTTTTTGACAATAAAATCCCTCCCCTCCACTAGAATTTTTCATAATTTTATTCCAATAGAAGTTGGTCCAACCATAATATCAAGCATTCATGATTAAGAATACCCTGTGATCAATCTTACGGTGGGACCAACTCCTTTTGGCCTCAAATTTGGGTTAAGTCCATTTAAGGGGAGGACATTCATATTTAGCAGTTTCGATTTTCAATTTAGGGGCCGACGGTAGAGTTTGACACCCTTATTTGTACTATGAGTAAATCCTCAAAGTTGAGGGGGCAATTGCACCCCCTCAAGCCCCCACCACCAAACAACCCCCCCAACTCCCACTGCAGCCCCTGTCAACAGGAGTAGGCATTCATGATGGTTTTTTATGACCTCCAGGGGGCAATATCCACTCAACAAGGGTCCACCATAAGACAAATTTAGAAGATTAAGTTTCATTGTTTTTATAGTATTATTTTTGTATTTTTCTTTAGAGATGTTTCATGAGTAAAAAAAAGAAATGTCTGATTGGCACAAACAAGGTGCATTTGATAGATTGTTCAATTAACTATCGAACGAGCCCAAGATTGTGCAATTCTTGGAGAAATGGTTAATGGAGACCAACATATGGTGAAATGCAAGTATCGCAACAGAACTTTAAGAGAAATTTATAGGTTTAAGGCACCATCTAGGACATGTCCCAGCCAAAGCAAGATGAGATGAGAAACTCTTCTGCTTGAAAATAAGGTAAAGGAGAAAGTGGAAAGAAACGATGAAAAGGCAGCTAGAACGGAGTTTATAAATTAAGAAGAAGATGATGATAGAGTGACAGAATTAGGGGGGCTCTGTGTTTGGTGTGGGGAGAGAGAGAAGGCTAACAGTGATGAGTTACGGGGTGGAGCAGGGTCATCATCCATTGTGAGGGATGAGGAGCTTGCTTAGTGGAAATGCAAAGGACCAGCAAGTATAGAGTTGGAACAAGGGGTGGTGGCTTAAGGAAACCCCACAGTACAAGCGATCAATGAAAGATACTAAAAGTGTAAAACTACTAGGGAAATACTTGCACATAGAGGAAGCAAAAGAGGAACAACTAACAAACTATCAAGCACTAGAAAGACAAAGACGGACTCAGGTTATGGGGCAGATGATCAGCCTTCAAAATTCCTCAGTTACCCATAAAAAAAAAAAAAAGGTCCGCTACATTGTGGTCATGTGGAGCTCATTGATAGTGGTTGGGCAGATATGGAAGAAATGAGGAATCAGATGAATTTCCCTCTAGTTCTGATAACTATGGAGCATAACCTAAGTAATAGGGGTAGAGGCCAGCAGATCCAAACGAGTTGTATGACAGTTACCAATGCCAACTATATGATGAGTCATATGGGTAGAAATGGCTACCGTTCATACGGCCAAGGGACATGAATACCAATAGAACCAAGACCAGTGTATCCTGAATATAGATAAGAACACCACCACACCTTGTCTGAACGCTACATTGTAGGTGGGGGAGAAGGCTTTTTCAACTTTGCAGTTTAAATGGATATGGAAACAGAAAAGTCAGAACGATAAGTGATGATATTCAGCCAAGCAGGTTCACTACATGATATTGAGAGTGGACATCCAACACAGGTAAGATTTGTTTCAATATAATGGTTTGCCTTTTTAAAAAAATAAAAATAGTTGAAGTATTGACTATTTGAGTATTAATTTATTTGATCTAGATGATGGTAGGGCATAGACCAATTACATATTTAATCTTCTACACAGCATTAAGTTTAGCAATGTTTATGATTTTATGTTCCTTTCCTACTCTGTATTTTTTGTAGGTTGTCCTAAAATTTGAACAATTGTTTGCTTATCAAACTCTGCCAGTTGTTATAATTGCCAGTCCCAAGCCCAGGTAAAGGAGGGTCGCATTCGGTAGGTTGATAACTGGTGTAAAACTTTTGTCACAACCCCAACATGAATTCTCAGAATATATTGTTTGTTACTTTGCTAAGGTGTTCCCTACTATAAGCAACACACATCAGCTGCACTTGGTTGCAGTAAAAAGTAATGAAAAGTTCCTACACTAATCTAGACAAGTGCAGATAAATAATTTAAGTTCAGAAGAAGAGGAGGATTCAACTTGCTACTTGGAATATAGTAATATTGACAGACAAGAGTATGGAGTTGGTAAAAAGAAAAGTTAATATAGCCTACATGCAATAAACAAATTTAAAAGGGGATAACGGTAAGGAGCTCATTGATGGCTACAGCTCTAGTGCACAGGAGAGAACAATGCCATGAATTGAGTAGGAAGAGTAGTAGACAAGGATTTGAAAGAAAAGATTATGGGGGTAAGGATATTGGATGATAGACTAGAAATAAACTAGTGCTGAGAGGAAGACACAATTCATACCACTAATGCCTATGCACCCCAAGCAGGATCAAATGAAAGTCTTAAGAGAACTGTGAGAAGAGATGGATGGTTAAATACAAGAAATTTCAAATGGCGAAAAGATTTTCCTAGGAGAGGAATTAAATGTGCTCATAGGAAAGGATAGTACAGGATTTGAGAGAGTGTATGAAGGACATGGATTTGGATAAAACATGACTGACTAGCTTGTAGATACTGTAAGGTTATTCATGAAGAGAGTTTGACCACACAAAATAGGATAGTACCATAGTAGTTTTTGGAGTTTTTATCAGAAGTGGAAAGAGAGGGATAGTAAATAAAAGGATCTCTAAAACAAGGTGGGCAGATTTAAAAGGGGAAAGGGCAACAACATTTAAGCATAATATGATCAAAGGGGGAGAATGAAATTTGAAAGGAGAAACTATGGTGATGTGGAACCAAATGGTTGGTTGTATTAGAAGGTTGCAAAAGTGGTGCTTGGAAATATTTAAGGAAAAAGGCACTCTAATAAAGAACTAGGTGGTGGAGAGCATAAGTTTAGGAAGTCATGTGAGAGAAAAGACATTGTTGCAAAGTTAGGCAAAGAACTAGAACTACAAAAAATTATGAAATGTATAAGAAGGCAAAGAAAGATAGTAAGTAATGCAAAGTACAAAACATATGATGATCTAAGTATAAGCTGGGACCAAGAGGGGAGAGATATTTTCAAGCTTGCAAGAATGAGGGAAAGTTAAAATAGAAACTTAGATCATGTAAGATGTATAACGAGCAATGACCTAAAGGTTTTCGTGAAGGACATTGATATTAAAGAAAGGCGGAGAGATTATTTTAACGTACTTCTATAATGAAGGCTATGAGTCTTAAGAATGACCAAAAGAATAAAAAAGGGGACTTGGAACCCGATTTAGTCCCCCTTAAGTCAGCCGAGTTGGATTGAGTCTGGATTTGGGCCCATTTTTCCCTTAAAAATTTGGAAAAAATATCTTTAAAAAAATTAAAAAATGGTATCCCTGAGAAAGGAAGAGATTAAGAAGTAAAGCGGGTTTTCAATATAGAGTTTGGGAAGCGGGAAAGCAAGTTGAGTTTGTTGGGAAGTGGAAGGGGTGGAATGAGTTGGGATTTAGGAAAGGAAGTTGAGTCAAACTCAAAAGTGGTTTTAAATATAGCAGTTGGAAAGTGAAGGAGGTTTTAGACAGATGTGAGTGACTTTTGACTTTTAAATATAGAGGTTGGGAAGTGGAAGAGGTTTTTAGATCAAAGGTTAGAAAGTGGAAGGGAGTTTTAAAATGGCCAGATAAATACTTTAAATAGGACTCAGCCATTCACCCAAGAGAGAGAGAGAGAGAATCAGCCGGGTCCAAGTCAGAACCAACCCGAATTGGTAATGACTAAGTTTGAGTCTAATTCAACTCTAACTCAGCCAAATTTTCGAACCATGGGAATGGAAGACAATCCCTTGCCAGCTAGACATCCATATTACTGCAGAATTAGGATTGCAAAAGTGAAGAAAGCATTAACAAGAATGAAGGCTGGAAAGGCTACGGGGTCAGATGACATTCCGATAGGCTTAGAAATGCTTAGGGGCAATTGGAATGCTCTTCAATAAGATATTAAGGACAAAGAAAATGCTGAATGAAAGGAAAACTATTGTAGCCATAACTGTCAATTTCACACCAGTCCCATTTCGGTTTGGACGTGTAGTGAAACGTTACACCATTCCACTTAATTCCATCATTTTGATTGAAAAAATCTAAAAAAGGACACCTATTTTTAAAAAAAAAAAAAAAGCTAAAACAATACTAAAAATGGGCCCCATGGTTTTACTTGCCTCAAACGGTCAACAGAGATAGAGAGACACAGAGGGACAGGGAGGGATCCGTCATCAGCTAAAAAAAGGAATAAGCCCCAAGGAAAGTGCTTTTCTCCTCTAATTTGAGGGGTACGAGGGTCCCCTCAAAGAAGAGAGCCCATTTAGAGGAGTCGCAGAGGGAGAAAAGAAAAGGTGATCTTCAATTGAGTGGGTCACCTCTTCTGGGTTCTGGCCAGAACAAGCAGAATCTCCCGCACTAAAGCTTGAAACTTTGGAGAGGGGTTCTCATTCCTCCCCAACCCAATTCAAGAACATTCTTGCTGGAATTAGCCATAACATAGCAAAATTGACAATATGGTTAGAGGCCGCTAGGAAGCACGGACACCTCTCCGGGGCCATCGTGTCCGTGTCCGACATGTGTCGGACACGAACACGCTTGGACACGTGTCGGACACGCCAAAAAGAGTATCCTATTTATTTTTGTATATTTAATATTCCAGACACGTTGGGGACATGCTGGGACACGTTAAGGACACGCTGGCCTCTTTTAATTGGAAAAAAAAATTAAAATTAAAGTTAAAAAAAAAAAGGGGGTTGTTTGTAAAAAGTTATAACTTAAGAGAAAAGGGGGCTCTTTTAATTCGTCCATCCAGCTCCAACCCTAAACGAAAGAGAAAAAACCCCATTCGTCCGTCTAGCCCTAACGAAAGAAGAAGAAAAAGAAGATCTGCTGTGTTGGCGTGTTCATGTCCGTGTATATGATTAGATATGATTAGATTTTATTATTATTATTATTATTATTATTATTATTATTAAATATTAACGTGTCCTCGACGTGTCCGTGTCCTACTTTTTTTAGAAATGCCGTGTCAGCGTGTTCATGTCGTGTGATGTCCATGTCCGTGCTTCTTAGGTTATAACACCTATAGACAACTAAGGAGATATAAAAAGTTATTAAAAAAAAAAAAAGATATACAGAGTTACTCCAATTATTGTGGGATTAAACTTATGAGTCACATTATGAACTGAGAGAGAGAGAGAGAAAGAGAGAGAGAGAATAGTGGAGTAAAGACTCAGACAAATGACCAAGATATCTAAAAATCAATTGAGTTTCATGCTAGGAAGGTCAACTATGAAAGTTATATTAAGTAATTTTCCTACTGAAAAAAGCAATAAAAAAATAATAAGAGAATTTTTTTCTTCATATCTTCTTTATCAATCTAGAGGAAGCTTACGACAAGGTACCTAAAGATTTGATTTGGTGGGTTTTAGATAAAGGGAGTGTCCAAGGAGGTTATATTGACATCATTAAAGACATGTACAAAGGAGCAGTAATGAGTGTGAGAACAACCTTTGGCAAGATAGGTGAGTTTTCATTGACCATAGGTTGGCATCAAGGCAACCTTAAGCCCATGTGTCTGTGCACTGATTATGGACGAGTTAACTACTAATACTCGAGAGGAGGCACCTAGGTATATATTTTTTTGCAGATGATATAATATTGGTGGATGAATCAAGAAATGGAGAATTCAAAACTTGAGAGACAACGGGAAACTTTAAAATCAAAAGGCTTTAAAATAAGTCATACAAAGACAATGTATGAATTGCAACTTCAGTGGGGATCTGCCAAGACAAGAAACTCCTATGTAAATTGAAGTTTAAGAGATACCACAAAGAGATTCCTTCGCATACCTTGGCTCTATAATTAGTAAGGATTGAGAGATTGAGGAGGATTCAAACATAGGACAAGATTTGGATGGCTAAAGTGGAGACTTGCTTCAAGAGTGTTTTGTGACCAGCACATATCAACAAGATTATAGGAAAAATTTTACAAGACAACAATTAGTTTGGCTATGATATATGGAGCAAAATGCTGACCAATTAGGAAAAAACACATGTAGAAATTAATGTAGCAAAATGTTGAAATGGATGCGTGACAAAACTAGGAAAGATAGAATCAGAAATGAGAGCGCTCTAAAGCATTTAGGCCTAGCATTTGTGTGATAAATTAAGAGAGACTCATTTAAGATGATCTCAACATGTCAAACGCAGGCTAGCTTTAGCACCTATGAGGAAAAGTTTTTCTATGTAGAATGATGGTCCATCGAGGAAAAGGGGTAGGCATAAGAAGACATGGATGGAAGTAGTAAGTGTTCTAGATTAGAAAATAGGACTTATTTATAATATGAAATATGTTAGGGGACCTTGATGTAAATATTAAAATGTTAAGAGGCTTTTCCAGTAATTTGCAGAAGCCAAAATCTAATAATATAGGAATGATCGCAAGCCCTATTGAGTTCAATCATTCTTCTACTTCCTTCTCGAAATCCTCTTCTTTCACTTTCTTTTTCTTTTTCTTCACTTTTTCATTTTCCAAGAGGTCCAACATTAGAACCCTAGATCTAATCCAATGTAGGGCTTCAACTGTAACGATAGATCTAAAAAAGTGCAACTAATATGAGGATTTGACGCAGGATAGACTAGAATGGAGAAATGAAATTCATGTAGCAAACCCTAACATAGGTTGGACAAGGCTTTGATGATGATGATGATGTTTGCTTATCTATATTTACTCTAATTGTAATTTTTCTTTTTAAGTGACGACTCCGCAACATAAGCATCATTCAATTCCTAAATATATGTACAAACTGAAATTTTTAGAGAATTTCAACATGTAGGACACTATTTTTACCCTATTTTTATAAGATATTTCCATATATCGTGAAGGTTTATTAGGCTAAAGGCCCTAGTCTGTCTGACTTTGCTAAGTCAACCCGAAAAGAGCGGTGAGTTGTCCCCGAATCCGATTCACAAAACGATGATTCATATTGCTCAAAACGACGTCTTCCATGAGTGCACCAAACACAATCTTCGCCATCAACCATTCTTCTTCAATGTCACTTCACATGCTTAGTTGGATGAGCTATTCACCAAGTCTCATGGTGCTCACCAATTTCAACATCTTATATGCAATCAATGGCGGACCCAGGATTTTTGTTTGAGGGGGGCTGACGATAGTCAAGTAAAAATGTCAATCATTATTTTATTATACCTTCTTCACATTATGAATGGCAAAAAAGAAAGCCAGTCAATTGTATTTGTGTTCATTCCTATGATATGAAAGTTATTTTGAGGGAATCTAAAACTAAAAAAAAAAAAAAAAAGGCGAACTGGAAAATCCCTTCTAATTAAAAGAAAGACAAGCTTAGAGGTTGAAAATTCCTAGATGATGAAATCTCATTTGCTAATTAACTCATGTTAAGCATCTGCCACAGGATAAAACGATATTCAATACTTTTTTCTTTCTGAGTCAAATTATGTGTAGCAATTCTATTATAAGATGTGCCAAAGTACAGCTTACCTCTATTCTCTTCATTTTAATTTAATCAAGTGTCTAATTTGTCATATAGAAAAATTGGAGATTGTGCACTTCGGAAAGTCCTTTTTTTTATAGAACTTTAAAAAGTTTGTTAAAACAAATCCATGTAGTTTATTAAAAAGAATAACTAACAAAGGATTTCATGGATTTGGCCTATTGCCTTTTTGGCACTTTGATTGGAAACATCCTTTCAAAAGCATCCATCGATCTTCATTCATTTGTTTGTTCAAATCAAAACTAAAACTAGTTCCTAAAACCTAATCTAAAACTCGTTCCTAAAACCGACACAAATCACAACCAAATATTGCATCAAAATTAAATAAAATTAGCCAACAATCAATAACATGCATCATTATCTAAAAAACATTAATGACAGATTAGATGCATCTCTCATCCCCATCTCTAATCTGAATATTTGCTTAATTTGTTCTTGAAATCAAATCCAACTTCATCAAGAGAACCCATTTCAATAAAGGGGATTTTTCTCCACTTGTCAAAATCTTTTATAAATCAAGAGAATCCATTACAAAATTGGAGATTTTCATAAGATGGGAGATTTTTAGAAATTCCCCATTTCTAATGTCATCATTTCTAAAAATATTTTCGAGACAAAGCACCTAATAAAACAGCCACCCTGCAACACTTAAAAATTGTTTAGAACCAATACACAGAAGAGGAAAGAAAGAGTGCGATGAGTGACAGAGCCAGAGGTGATTATCTGTCACTGATTTGAGAGAGAGATTTTATGGGGGCTAATGGGTCTTGTTCCATGGGGGCTGGGCCAGCCAGCCCATATAGCCCTATCGGCTTTTTTCAAGTTTGTGGAGGGCTGAAGCCCCCAAGAGTCCGCCCCTGTATGCAATCACTCGTTGATTTCCTCCACACATCGCGAGCTTAAGAGGGGCCGAGGGTGCAAATATGATGAAAGCAACACATGAAGTGGGAACACTTTGTTTCTTGTAGACCTTGTACTAAAATACAAGAAAATCTTAGATAGGTGTCATAATCTTGTAGATAGACCCAATCCTGGGCGATAGACGATTAAACGTTCATAAGGATATTTCCTTTTCTTGAATTTACCAAAACCTATATCAAAAATCAAGTGTAAAAATGTAATCATAGTATCAAAATGACACGGTCAACTGCATTTCTTTTTTCTCTTTTCCTTGGATATTCACAGTAATCAAGGTTTTATGAAGTTACAAGGGACTTTTTTAACAGATTAGGAAAGAGGAATAAGAAGAAGAATTAAAGAAGGAAACAAGGAAAGAGAAATATTTCCATGCACAGTCCCGAAAAGTATTATTAAATAACTGGCAACATAAAAAATCACATATACAACCATACCCATAGACTTACTACCAATACAAAAAAAAAAACCACGTATTTGTCTGGTTAAAAGGGACTTTTAAAGAGATTTTTAAAAGATAAAGAAACAAATGGGAAGAGGAATAAGAAGAGGAAAAGGTACAGAAGGAAACAAGGAAAAATCAGGTATTTTCTTGCACAATCCCAACAAGTGTGATTAAATCACTAGTAACAGAAACAAAATTACATCCACACCCATGGACTTAACGATCAATACAAAAAGGCCCCCATGTGTCCAACTTTGGCTAATTATAAAGAGCCATCAGCTAGGATAATCTTTCTACATAGCCTCTATGGGAGAGCATGACAAGAAATATTTAAGCTGGGAAGAACCTCCACCAATGAGTACAATCCCCAACCAAGTTTCCAAGCAACAGAAAGAAAGGGGTAATATTAAATTAGTTTGTCGCATGAAATAATAAAATTATAGTTTTCTTCGGCATCTAAAGCTTTGTTGATTACACATTACTTATAGAATGGACATATAACAAACCTCAACAAATTAGTGAGCGTACCATGGTTTAAAATAGTGGAGATACTGCTATTTTAAAAAATAGCAGCACTATAGTCGAAAACTTAGTAAAGCAAAATGGTTTGAACTTACAACACCATTTTTCCTATTTCTTCTCCTCAATAGTCTTTCCTAAAGTTGTCTCTACCCTTATAGGGTTTCAAATCACTAAAAAAAAATACAAGATTGGCTACTATATGAAATTTGATTTTTTTTTACCACTTATAAAATTCACATCGCTATGCCACTCTGTATCATCCACTACATAGCGTTTTGGCTGCTGGCCGCTACTCCCGCCGCAACCGCTATTTTGATCCTTGAAGCATACTATCAATTAGTTCAAGTGCCACATCAAATTGGTGATTAGAGATGAATTATCAGAAAAGGGGAAAAAGGAAGAAAAAAATCTTCACTATGAGTACATGTAGGGCCCCTTTGTTTGCATGAAATTGAATAATTAGGAATTCATGGTCAGACGGGCTCCAACAGAGGATTATTAAAGAGGCAAGGGGTGAAGAATATAAGGTGGAGATGTAGATGGGAACTCAACTTTCCTAAGATTTGAATTATTAGGGTGATGGATAGCTATTCATTCCCCATCTTCCCTTGATTTATTTTCTAAAAGGGGATATACACCAAACATTGAATTTACTGTAGTGTGGAAAAGTGTTTTCGCTATCCACGCTTTTCCATGGAAAAGTGGCCGCATAAACATGCCCTTAGCTCATTGTTGCACTTTTCCCCAAAAAGTGGCTGCACCTTGCAAACAAGTGGCCGCACCAAATGTAGATTTTAATATAGTGTGGAAAAGTGTTTCCCCAATCCTCACTTTTCCACTAGAAAACTGGCCGCATAAACGTGCCCTCAAACTATATTACCGAGGCTTACAAGATAGTCAAAATATTTACAATGCCATAATAAAGAGAAAAAAAAAACCCAACTTTGCTTGTGAATTCATTTAAGCAATCTTATAAAGGTTTACAAGCTAGCCAAAACATTTATATAAACACCACATGAATAAAATAATTTATCTAAGGCAGGTAAAAATGGAGTCACACCCTTTAAACACAAAAGTTTTTTCTTGGTATTTGAACAAACAAAAAATTGAATAAATGGATATATGATCTTCAAAGAAAAGAAGTTTCTTTTACCTGTCTCACTACATAACGTCCATGTTTATCAGGATATACAAAAGCAAACGACAGTTTTGCATCTCTTCTCCTTGCCGTAGGAGCAACCTCTTTAACCTAAAATAGTTTCATTATAAACCAGTAAACCAGTAGTACAAACACCACAAAATTAACGGTCAACAACGACAATTAAAAACACAGTCATATCTACCAGATCAGTCAATTCACGGAGAGTGGCATCCTTCCATGTATAAATTTGAACCTCATCCTTTGGTTCTTTCCCTCTCACTGCAAAGTCTTCCTTGGTATGATGACTTCCAATCTGTCAGAAACCGAAGGGCTTAATACCTTGTAACTTTTCAATAGATACGAAGCAAATTATAAAAAAGAGGAAAGGAGATAACAGGAAACAAAAAACGGATACAAAAGCAGATAATGGACATTAACTGTTACAACCAATCCAGAAGGAATCACTCTATGAATCCATGAGCTAATGGGCTGTCACCCTAAGTAGACTCCCAGCACCTGGCTCGAAGGGAAATATAAGTCACTACAGTCTCATGGTTGCTAAAATGGGTCGCCATGGTTATTGTAGGAAAGAACAACGGCCACACCATGACATTGCTCAAATCTCCTAGAATAAGACACCTTAAGAAGAGTTTAAACTCAATAGGTACCCATACACTTGACAACATCTACCTTCGGTTCCATTCGTACCACTTTAATGGGAATGGAATATTTCATGAGGATACCTCCATTCTTGTTACTTGGGTTATTTTCCATATTTGCAAGTAAACATGCAAACGGGGTCGTGCCGGCATGTAACTCCTATTGGGAAGTCCCACATCCCACATCACCCAAGTCCTGAGTTGGACAAGGCTTCATATTCTTGTTTGGGCCTTCCACCTATAAGCTTAAGCTTTTGGGTTGGTACATGGCTTTTTACATGGTGTCAGAGTGGGTTCCGATCCCGTTGTTCTTGTGTAGCCAATGTGGCTGTCGTTCTTGTGAAGCCCACGTGGTAGGCCCGTCCATGAAATCTACTGTGTTTGCATGCGAGGGCAAGGGGAGTGCTGGGAAGTCCCATGTCCCACATCGCCCAAGTCCTGAGTTGGACAGGGCTTCATATACCTATTTGGGCCTTCCAACTATAAGCTTAAGCTTTTGGGTTGGTACATGGCTTCTTACAACCCCTGCCCAGCCGTGCATGCCCAAGCCGGCAGCTACTCGGCCCGACACGGCTACAGGCCCTCCACTGGCCATGCTAGCGCCCACAGGCCAAATTGTTTTATTTTTTTTAATTAAAAATTAATATTGAAACTTGAAAAGAGCATTAATGAGGACCGGGGAGTGCAAGTGAGAGGCCACCATGTGGATATGAGGGAGAAAATCAAGCAAACAATAAATGAAATGGTCTTGAAATTAGTAGAACATTTATAGGGATCTTGAAAATAGTACAACATTAAAGGAAAAGGATAGTGATGTGAGGAAGAAAACCAAGCAAACAATAAACGCAAAGGAGTAGAATGTTGGCCAATCAATATGCAACATATGCAAATAATGGATGTAGTCGAGATGAGAATGTCGAGGTGAATGTGTGGTAAAATTAGAGGAACCCGTTTTGTGATGGTTTGCGCACGTCAAACACAAGCCGACAATGGCACTGGTAAAGAAAAGTATGACTGTGCGGGTTGATGGCACACCAAGGGGAAGGGGTAGGCCGAAAAGAACGTGGAATGAGGTAGTAAAAATAAATCTGAAGACATGCAACTTATCTTAGGATTTGGGTCAAGATAGATCGGAATGGAGAAATATAATTCATGTAGCCAACCCCAACATATTTAAGGCAAGGCTCTGATGATGATGATGATGTTGTAAATGGATAAATCGAGAGATGATGTGAATGCAAAACTTTAGAGATGTTGGGATTAAGGGCTTGAAAAATAAGTCGCACAAAGACAGAGCATATAAACTGCAGCTTTAGTTAGGATGTGCATAAAGATGAAATGCCTATGAGAATTGAAACTCAAGTGACACAACAAAGAGATTCATTCCAATACCTTGGTAGGATAATTAGCAAGTATGGAGAGATTGAGGAAGATGTCAAACATAGGAAAACAAAGGATGATTGAAGTGGAGAGAATTTCTTTTGGAGTGCTTTGTGATTAGCGCATACCAGCAAGATTGAAGGAGATTTTACCAGGCAATGATTAGGCCAGTTATGACATATGGAGCAGAATGTTGGCTAGTTATGCATAAAATGGGTGTAGCAGTGATGAGAATGTTGAAATGGATGTGTGGTAAAACTAGGAAAGATAGAACTAGAAATGAGCGTATTCAGGAGCATTCAGGGATGGCATCAATAGGTGATGAATTAAGAGACTCATTTGCGATGGTTTTGGCATGTCCAACATAGGCCAACAACGTTACTAGTGAGAAAAAAGTATTTCTATGAAAGTAGATGGCATGCCAACAAAAGGGGTAGGTCAAAGAGAACATGGATGGAAGTAATATAGTTGGATCTGAAGACGTGCAACCTACATGAAGATTTGGCCCAGGATATAATGGTATGGAGAAATAGAATTCATGTATCCAACTCCAACAAAGATGCGACAAGGCTATAATGATGATGATGACGACCCACCTTATCCCAAAATTCTCTAAGATGATTCAGCATTTGTTGTCATCTCGCAATGAAGTATAAAATGATTCGGCATTTTTAATTATTGAAATGATGCACAGCTTTTCATTGAACATAAGCAAATGCTAGGGAAGAGTGGTTTTAGCTTTGCATGTAGTCCAAATCTGTGTTTCTTGCTAGTTGCTAAATAGAAACTCCCCACCTGATGCAACCCAAGTGCGTCATATGCCTAAGGGCTACAAAAAGGAGGTCCCAAAATATAAGCCACAACTGGCCAACCCATCAGCCTAACCACGGTTGGATAACCCCTTGGGCCAAGCCCATAGATGATTGATCAATTGAGCCAAAACAATGGTCAACCAGCTCAATTCCCCAACCATTACTTTCTTAATATATATATAGCTTTCCAATAAAGTTTCATAGATTCAGATAGAGCGCTTTTATCATGTACAAAACTCCCGCACATGAACAGTGTGAATTTTTTATCTACTCCATCAACAAAGTAGGACCCCCCTAAATTAATGGCTTGGACTACGATTCTTGTCTAGCAGTGTGCAAGAGACCCATAGGTAAAATTATCCTAATAAGATATCTCAAATCTTAAATCTTAAGTAGGAATAGCACCGATTGAAAATAAAATGAAAGAAAATCGACTGAGATGGTTCGGCCATGTTAGAAGGCATCCAACGGAGGCACCTATTAAAAGGTGTGAAAGTATGGAGATTGCCAGGAGTAGGAGAGGGAGAGGGAGACTCAAGAGAAGTTAGAAAGAAACTATTAAACATGACCTTGCCTGCATGGATCTAACGGAGGATATGGCCCTAAACAGATTTGATTGGCGTCGTCAAATCCATATAGCCGACCCCACCTAGTGGGAAAAGGCTTGGTTTGGTTTGATTTGATTTGATTTGGTAAGATATCTTAAATCTAAGCATGGTTCAAAATAACGGTCGTTATAATACGTAGCGGCCGCATCATTGGCGGTAGCGGTTAAGGCCGCCACGTTATTTTGAAAATAGTGGCGGTACGATCTAAAACCTAATCGAGTCAAATAATTTTAATTTAAAACATTATTTTTCCTATTTATTTTCCTCAATAGATTTTTCTTAAAGTTGTCTCTATCCTTGTATGGTTCCAACTCACTTAAAAAAAAAAAAACAGAAGATTAGCCCCTACACAAGATTCAAATTTTACCACTTAAAAATTTCACGTTGTTGTGTATTGCCGCAACCGTTACATATCACCCGCTACATAGTATTTTGGCCACTAGCCGCTACACCTACCGCAGCCACTATTTTAATCCTTGAATCTAACAAGACAATTGTTTGACATGTAGTCAATTAATATAACTGATTGATATATAATCAATGAAATAGAGGATATTAACCAACAGAGATTAACATGTAATCAATTCATGGAATGGAAAGGAAATCCTATCAAGATCCATAATAGGCAGGATTATGCTCCCCTCCTCTATATATAACTTGTGATCCCACATTTGTGAAAGAATGAAAAATCTCTCTTTACCTCTTAGTATTGGGTTGCTTTGAGAGAGTGTTTGCCCTCATGTGAAGGCAGGAATGGTTTGCAAGTTACAAAAATCACTATACGGCCTCACACATTCCCTCGAGTATGGTTTGACAAGTTTATCAAAGCTATTGTAGCTTTGGGATACAAAAGAAACAAAACTGATCATACGTTATTTAAAGAAGGCATTCTGGGATCATCGCCATCATTGCCTATGTCAATGACATTATTATCACGGGTGATAATCCAAAAAAAAAAAAAATTTCTAAAGTCAATAGATCTATCAAAAGTATTTGAAATCAAAGACTCAGGTCCTCTAAAGTATTTTTAGACAACAGAGATTGCTTGATCACATAAAGGTATTTTTATTTCTTTGTGAAATATGTTGATCTACTGAATGAAACGGGGCTACTTGGATGCCAGGCTACAGATACTCCCATGGAAATGAATCATGATCTTTGCTTTACAAAAGGAGAATTATTGGGTGACATCACATATCAGGCAGCACTAATGGTTAGTAGGAAGATGCATTTATCTTACTACCTCCAGTCTTGATAATGCTTATATGTGTCAGTATAGCACATCGATTTATGCATTCACCATGAAAACCTAACTAGGAAGCAATCAACTGAATTCTGAAGTACCTAAGCCAGAACCAAGGAAAGGACTACTTTACACTAAAAATAATAACATGGATATAGCAGTGTTTACAGATGCAAACTAGCAGGCTGCAAGGATGACAAATGTTCCACTTCAGGATATTGAACACTTAAATGGAGGTAACTTTGTTACATTTTTTTTATATCAGTAACGCAACTTTCATTAAAGAATACAAAGTAACATACAAAGAGCAAAAAAAAGGAAAAAAGAAAAAGAGAGCACAAGAGCGTTGTACCACTCTCCCACACAATTACATAACCACTCCCACAGTCCCACCCAAGGAGTGGACCTTTCAACCCATTGCCTGGCTAGAGTATCTGCCATGGAATTAGCTGATCTACTCACAAGACAAAACTCGACAAATATCGTAGAACATAACTCCCTGATTTCATTAAAAAGAAATTGAAATTTCCAAGGACTTAAAAGTTCTAGAGAAGAACCAAAGAGCTTCCAAGATAGCTAGCACCTCTACTTCATTGGAATCACAAACTCCCACATTCTTTGAGAACATAAGAAGAACCTCACCATTACTATAATGTAGCCCCCCCACCCCGGCCCGCCCTCCACTCTGCCAAACCTGGTTTACCCTTCGAAGCCATCCCATTAAGCTTTAAAATTCCAATTGGAGGGGGAGACCAAAGCACGGAAATCCTCACCTTAATTGAGTCACATCCCATACAAGCTTCCCAATTCGAAACGATATCATTCATGTTGAAGTTGGGTAACTCCTTTCTCACCAAAGTCCATTTTGTGATCCTTAAGGTGACATTGGAGATCAAATTTGCAACTGAAGAGGAAGAGGCTGAGAAGATCCTACCATTTCTTTCATTCCAAATGGACCATAGGATAGCGAAAGGGACCAACCTCCATAAGACCCGCCCACACCCAAAGAAACGACCACCCAATCAAGATTCCGTGGCATCTGCAATATTCTTCAACACCAAGCAAGGCTACACCTCCCAATGAAGTTGTTCCAAACACAAACCGCCACCTTACAATGGAGAAAGAGATGGTTAACCAACTCCTGTTTACCATACATCACACAATTGTCAGAAAAAAGGTTAGAGGGTAACCCTCTCCTCCTTAGATTGTCCACCATGGATACCTTCCCTGCCACTACCAAACAACAGAATACTTCAACCCTTGGAGGAGTTAATCCCAACCAAACACTGGTAAAAGGAGCCAATTGAGAAAGATTCCCCTCCAAGGCCAAGAAGAAAGCTTTTGCTAAAAACTCCCGAAGATGGAAGGTTTTCAAATCCGAGAGTCCTTAGAGTCCTTGCAAATAAACACATTAGTAAGAATACTCAAAGTTCCTCATAAGATCCCCCCTCCAACGGATGAAGAGCCCACCTAAAAGACACTCCCCACATTGTACACCCGTTCCTCCCCTCAAAACAATCACTAACAAAAGACTCCTTATTGACCACAACACAACTCTAAAGAGCCTAGGAAACATCACACGAGGGACCCACCCAATCATTCAACCAGAATCTAACCACCCTCCAAGGTAGCTTTGTTACATGGAAAGGCAATAAGCAACATGTGGTTGCCATATCAAGTGCTGAAGCAGAATATAGAGCTATGGCCCATGGAACATGTGAAGCTTTATGGCTACAATCACTCTTTAAGGATCTTGGCATGAGCGTTAAGACACTAATGCAACTATACAGGGACAATCATGCAGCCCTGTATGTTTCAAAAAATCTAGTGTTTCACGAAAGAACCAAACAAGTCGAAGCAGAATGTCATTTTATACATGAAAAAGTCCTCGCATATCATCGGCGCAGAATTTGTTCAATCAAACAATAAACTAGAAAATATCTTTACCAAGTCACTAGATTCAAAGAAGTAGTGTGCCATACTTAGCAAGCTGAGAAAAATTAATATCTTTAGTCTAGCTTGAGGAGTAGTACTGGGAATTTAATGTAAATGGTCCCACCTTTTATTATGTAAGGACCATAAGGGGATTAGGAATCCAGTTAGGATTAGGAGTTAGAATTTTCTAGATTTAGAATCATTTTTTGTATTATAATTATTTTGAGCACTCGATAAAAAAAAGGGAGCATGTGGAGGATGTGTGTTTCAACACAAAACCTCTTCTCTTCTCTTGCTACAAGTTTCCTCCCTTTCTAGTCATCTGTCTCCGTCTTCAAGTCCTAATCTTTTCTTAGGACAGTGCCGAGGCCAAGTCCAATTTTTAAAACCATGCATTCATTGATTGAGGATGATGTATATATATATATATATAATTGAATGGTGTTGATGATGAATTTTCAAGAGTATTTAAGGAAGAATGCTAAAAGAAGCTATGAGAGTATCAGAACTTACAAGGAAAAAAAAATCAAAGAAAAGGTTTTAGAACCCCGATCTTCTAAATATAGATTCAAAACTATTGTAACAGTGCTACAGCATAAAAAAAGTTACAGGATATTTCACAAAAACTGTCATAACCAAATGTTCAAGTAAATACTTCAGAAGCAAATATTACTACCCTGTCATATATATCTATAGATATATATATATAGAGAGAGAGAGAGAGAGAGATTCCCTAATTTGTGTAACGTGCAAAGGATCAAAGGAAATCCATACCTTTGTGAAAACCCGAAGCAATAAAGGACAGGTCTGCAAGTATCAAAAGCAAATTCACATCAAAACAAATCACATTATGATGAGAGAGAGAGAGAGAGAGAGAGAGAGAGAGAGAAGATCTGAATATTGAACAAGGTTGAATCTATAGAATATGATTAACATGGAAGAAGGAAAATGCCTCATATCCTTGTTCGAATAATGAGCAAACAAGTGCAAAACTTGATAAGTTTGATATAAAATTCTCTCAAATGGTCTTAAGAGCAATAAATAAAATACTACACCATATGGATAAGGAACCCAATCCAATTAAGAAGCTACCAATTCCATGAATTAAAATAGGTGCCCAGTGCCCAGCCAAACCATATTGGTTTTCTTTGCTTTATTAAGTAGGCATTGCCTCAAGGAACAAATGAAAAAGTTCGGCATGGGAATCAAGGGCCCATTTGGATCTTTGTAAACCAAGGCTGATAGATCAGTTCACATGTAAATGATAGAAAATGCATTTGGATAACCCTGATTTACATTTACAATGCAGTTGTTTACTCTTTTGTGACGATCTCACAATATTCAAAAATTAAAAATTGATTATGTAAATAAGAGAAAATCAAATTTTTATCAGAATAAAAAATAGTAAAAAAGGTAAGATATTCTATAAAAATAAATTTCTAATAGCAATACTTATGTTTCATCCTTTTGTACTAATAAGTTTTCAAATGTTATTTTACTTGCTGCAATATTATTTCAAGACACCAATTTCCAAAAATATATCTGTGATGCTGCTAATGGGTAATTAGAGTTTCAGGAAACATGAGTTACAAGGCCACCGACATCCAAATGGGGCCAATTCACTGTGCATTTTCTTCGGCCCTAGACGATTAGAAGTTCTGCACAAATGAAACACTGTGCTATAAAGAATTCCTATTCTTCCCTTACAACTCAAATTATGTATTGCTGATTCACACCCATATCCTGAATTCGATCCATATCATCAATTCAGGCCACTACAGGCCGATACAGTCAGTTTCCGGCAATTATCTCACATTTTTCAGCAGAAAACAAAACCACACCAATACCACCCGGATTTGTGTCAGTTTTCTTCCCGATTGGTGGGGATCTGCTTCCCATACTTCATACCCAGGAGTGCAAAAGGGAAACTATGGTGGGAGAAAATCAAAGGAAAGAAGAAACTTCCAAATTAAAGACTTAAGTAGAGGAGCAAGTGACAGCCATTTTATCAAATACGTACAGGGCAAGGGTATAACATATATAGGCATATTGGGAAGATTAGAATGTGGGTTCTCTTCATTTATGAACTAGAAGATGTTTGATTTGAGTAGTTCAGCAAGTCACCGGCTTTTCATCAAACATGTACAGTTCAACGGTATAAGATGAAATATTAGGCATATTGGGAAGATGGGTATGAATGAACTAATGGGTCCTTATCTTTCTGTCATTCTTTCTTTTGGCTTTACAGAGGGCTCGAATTCACGCACCACCCCCACCAAACCCACACGCACAGCTCATGTCCCAAATATGTTAATGGGTCCTCGCGATTTTTTAACTAGAAGTTTGATTTTGGTGAGTGTAACTTGGGTTGGATAATCAAATGAAACAACCGAAACATCGTAGCATTTGTGTTCTGATCTTAACAACAACAACAACAACAACAACAATGTCATATACTTCAAAGGAAAAGATAGAGATAGAGAGTGAAGTAGGTTACCTTCTCTCGATCGACGGGTTCGAAACGGGGACGAGAAGGAGGAGGAGGAAGAGGGCCTCTGGGTTGACTAGAAGGTGGAGGACCACCTCTTCCCGCTCTGTTAGGTGCTTCCGCCACTCCCGCCATCTCTCTCTCTCTCTCTCTCTGAGATGATCGCGCGCTCAGGCATGTGTGGACTCGCGGGCTAGAAAAAAGAACAAATAGAGTCTCCAAGTTAGGGCAAATCATCCACACCGTTGAAATGGATGGCGCTGATTGTAACATCCTTTTTATGTTTTTTCTTCTACGTAAAAGTAGAGCCGGCAAAAGCCAATCCAACCTGTCATTCCAGCCCAACCCAACCCATATATTACCCGCATAACCTGACCTATATAACATGTAGGTCGGTCGCGAGTCAAAATTTCCTAACTCGCATTTAAATAGATCGTGTTAAGATCAACTCATTTAACCCGCATGCCCCACATAAGCCGTTTGTCTTTTTTTCTTATAGTTAAAACTTATATTCAAAACTTACTTCTAATGTCTAACTTCATTACTAATTTTTACATTAATTTCTGCTTATGTTGGCGCAAGGAAGAGAGAATGGTTAATTATGAGTCCAAAATGTTCGAAAACTATAGTGCCAGCATTGACCGCAGACACTAGCGTAACAGCTAGTTTTTGCAAAAACAATCATTTTTTAAGGTTTTTTTTCATGAGAGCTACGGAGCCATGAAAATCATGCTTAGATTCATGTTTAAACCAAAGCAAAGTTATTTTCAAAACATGAACCTATCAATGCCTAAGATGATTTAAATGACTAAAACTATATGCATACATGATTAGAATAATTTCTCAGTTAATCATGCATCCAAGTTTAAAAACGAAATCATACATGAAAATCAAGTTTGAAAGTTATGAAACTATGTATGTGAAAATTTAAATTTTCAAGATCTTCAAACTCAATGCATATGTGAAAATTCAAATGATGATAAAATGAACATGCATCCATCAAATTGCAACATATAAAATCCCTAACAACCCACCTATACATCTTGCACTCTCACAGTTGCTAACTGCCAAATGACTTGGTATCATAGTTGTCAAATATCGATTTGTTTCGACAAATATTCTTTTAATTCGAACTATTGTTTGAACTAAGTATTCCCACAAAAATGCTTGGTCAATTTTTTTTCCCAGTCTCAATCTAGTCGATGAGAACTCCTGGGCCAAAATCCCAATTTCATCCTTCTTTATTTTTTTTTCAGAAATGCTAGGATAACCCTAACCCTAACCCTAACCCTAACCCATCTTCTCATTCAAGCCGGAAGGAAAGAAGAAGAAAAAGAAGAGCAAGAGGATTTTCCCTTTTCCCCTTTTGCACCTTTCGTTTTTTGTTTCTTCCAAGAAAGTCTTTTTTGCACTTTTGCCTTTATAACTTTTCGTGCCAGACTTCAAAGGCCTCTCATTAGCCGTTTAATTGGCTGAAGAAGATTCTTGGATCAACAATAACTCCTAACAAAATCTCACATTAATAGAAAGTAGGACTCTAGCTAAATATCAATCTAATACTAAAATTTGAGTATTTATCTTATATGTATATATATTATATTCTTTTCCAAATGTAACTTTACATTTCGCTAAAATTCTGAATCAGCCAAAACATTTTGATTTAAAAGCCAAATCAAAACAGGGTCCAAAATAAAATTAGTAATTATGGTTGGTGTGGTCAAAACAAGTTGGATTAATGAGGGATTTTTGGGGGTTGGGTTTGAGGCTCAACCCGCAATCCCGCAAAAACGAGTTAGGCAATGACCTAAACCGCGTAATTTGCACAATCCACATGAGTTCATAACCTGACCCATTCTACATTGTCTGCATGGCCTGTCGACAGTACTACATGGTCCACCCTCAACTGCATGGCCTATATACTAAGGCTCGTGGTAATTAAATCAGGCACAATACATCAGGTCCACTAATTGGATTAAATGTGAAATTGGGGGGGTAGGACAAAATGAGACTTGTCCGGGGCCTAGCCCATTATCAACTGATAACACGTCTTCCTTCAACAACTAATTTAACTCAACACGTTTTTCTTTCTTTTTCTACCTAACAATTACATGAAAAATTCTGAATACTTGAATATTTATAAATTCAAACTTCACTGTAGTTCTTATAATTTTACATCACTTTTAATTTCCTAATAAGTTTTTATAAATGGGTACCTCTCTGCTAAGCGCCACCACTCACCTTATATGCTCCCAAACACCATTTGGGTGGAACAAAGTCTCCCTTATCTCGGGAGTTTTAGCACCCACCCGAATGAACCAGACTGTTGGATCGACTGTGCACTCGTTTTGGACAGCGAAAACTTATCGGCCATTAATCAAGTGGTTAGAATGATAATCCGAGCCTCCATCACCATAACCAGAGCTAGGGAGATTGAAAGGTCTCAACCCCAACTGGGGCCTGAGGTGGGCTCCACAAGCATCGACGATCAGCAGAGGAGCTCCCTTTATGTGAAGGATTTTAAGAATGATAAATACTGTTTTTGTTCATTCTAGGTGTATTTTTTCAACAATATTTTAAAGAAAAACATAATCTTAATATATTTTTATTTCTGAGCTACTTTGGAAAAAAAAAAAAAATTTAAAAACCATCTTGGAATTTGGCTGCTTATCATGCTCTGTTTATGACCAATTCTCGTGAGTAAGACCAAAAAATTCAGTAGCAGTTCATCGCTGGAACTTGAAACCCACTAATAATTAACTATACAAATTCCAGTGGCTGCTAAATGCTCCAAGGAAACTGTAGAACATTTGACATTGCTGCATGGCTCTTGTACCCTTAGTGTCATGAATTTTCTTCCATTTTGTTGCAGAAGTGACTAACTGACTGACTACTTCAAAGCTCTTTGGATTTCTAGCAAAGGAAAAAGTTCTTCATATTCAGAATTTAGCCAGACACTACCTCAACTCTCCATAGAAAATTTTGGACGAGTGCTTGCAGACATTGGCATAATTATGTGCAACGAACGGAAGATTAAGCAGCGCTTTCTTCACCTTCTACATTCGATCCACTTTAACTGCTGGATGGATTCATCCAAGAGTATAGGAAGAATATACAGAAAGAATTTCTTCTCATTTTAAGCTCTGATTTTGTAAAGGATGTATGACCTCAGATGTATAATTCCCCGCCAAAGACATCAAAAATATCAGCTTTAGCATATGCCCAAACCATGTTACGGAAATCCAAGCACCGAATCACACACTCGAGGACCCAACCGAAAAGAACTCTTCTGCTTTATCCATAAAGCTAATGGGAAATCTACTATGCAACATAAACCCAAATGAAGCTTCTGAAGCTGGTAAGTTGTGCTTGATTGCCCAATCATCACAGGTTTTTGTTCCTTTGTGATCTCTCTGACTTCTCACTTTGACAACTCTTGCATTGCTGCCCTGAAAACCTCCCTTGCCCAACACAACTCGTGTGTTTCTTAGAATACGATTAGATCTAATGGGTAGATCACCTTGATGTTTTCTGGATTCAGGAACCAATTGATTACCATCATATGGATCCTCAGCTGTGGTATTAGCTGCTGCTGGTTCTGACTGAAGGTTGACCAATCCTAGTTTGCATGATTTGAGGAGGGAAAGCAACATTTCCATACTGAGTTCTTGCTGCACCACCCCTTTACTCTGTTCACACCCGTAGCAGGAAGCCACTAGTGTGCCAGCTAAGATAGGCATCAACTCAGGGTCGCTGAAGAACACAAACGGCAGATCACAGACCTGTTTTCTTGCAGCCAAACATGTTAGATTTGCTTGAGCTCGTTTGATAAACTAAGGGTGTGTATTGACAGGCTGAATATGCAATATCAAAAATTTACAATACAATTGGAGAACCTCCATAGGTCCAAATAGATTTTTTTTTTCTTTTTCATTTTTTATTGTTATTACTTCTTTTTTTTATAAATGGTAACATCACTTGAACTCATGGTTTAAATATTCGGCCGGGTCCGAGTTGACCCATGGAATATTTAAGTATTAAAAGTTTCCAGAACAGATCTTAGGAGTTAATATCATGATAATTTGAAGAAAGTTTGCCTTACTACCCAGCATATTCTAAACTGAAGGAACTATTTCTTTGAAACACAACTAACCTTGTGAAGGATGGTTGGGCTCTTGCCCCATCGTAAAACAGCTTGATTTCCAGGGTGGAAGAGAGCAAAGTAGCCAAGAAGCAATAGCGATTCAAGCAGCAGTAAACCCACCTAAGAAAAGTAGAGTTATCATACAAATATATTATTAAATAACTTGATATAATACTCTTAAAACCACAAATCCAGTTTAAAACAAATTCACAAATTCATCAACTATCAAGAAATAATTAAATAAAGCAATTACAATGTAGCATGAAACCATAAAGAAAACTTTTTTTTTCTTATATAAAAAGTGCATAACACCATTCTCTCTCCCTCTCAAAACACAGGGACCAACAAAATAAAATAAGTATGCATTGCATCTTTTACCTGCAAGGTGGAAACAGGCTATAATGTGACACCATTTATAAATAAATAAATAAATAAATAAATAAAAAGGAAAAGAAAAAAAATGCATATTTTATAATAAAAAAGAACATATCGTGAGCTGTACAACTGCAGTTAATGTCATCATTAGTAATCAATCAGTCCAATCGAACAATCCTAGCAATAATTTTATCTTCTCAAATCTTAACGGCTCCATATCATGCAAATTACTTTTGGTAACATCTAATGATGATTAATTAATGTTTAGATTAGCATCAAACTAGGACTGTTGGCAATTCAAAGGGGTAGGTGTTTATGAAGGAATTGGGTTGATCATATATATATATATATATATATAAGTGGGTGTAACAGAGAATCTGCATGTCTTTGTTGTTCATTTATATAAAAAATAAACTCAGTTTCCAGATGTTAGTGTGTGATTTAGAGGTAATCACCACAAATGATGAGTCGGTATTATGTTTAACCCCAACACCATATTTTGCAGAATATTATGTATAATTCACACACTACTGTAACTGTAAGTATTGGCTGTGTTATTGCACAAATCATTTGGCAATACATATAGGTAGATGAATACGGGTATCGCACTCATATCCCGTATTATTCAGACAAAATCTGGACAGCTGTTGGAACTTGGATGATACAGATCATATCAGGCAATTTTTATAACCACGATAAAGGAACTCCAGACTTTAAACACTTTTGTTCTGCAAGCTTTGAGAGAAGTACTTTGTCTGCTAACTAATCAATCAACTTCGAAATGTAATGTCGTTATGGCACAAACTTCCAGGGACTCTTTCAAAGAGAAGATTCAGAATTCTGTTGCTGCTTTGATTGACTCAGCCCTTTTCTCAATAGGTGTTACTGGAAGAACTAAATCAACTTCCTTATTTGCTAATTCTACTTTAGTTCTAATGCAGTGAAAAGGGTGAGCAACAATTGATCAAAAACACAATTCCAATCTCTAAGCCAAATCAACAGAAACTCGAGCAAACATAAAGAAAAAAGAGTAAAAGCATATCCCAAATATGATAACCACCACTTGAATTGTCTTCAATCCTTAGGATGCATAGTCTCAAACCAGTGGCGAAGAGGATAATAGTTGCAAATAACGCAAACTTTTATTGAAGTCTGAAAATATACAAGCAATGGCCTTTGGACGATCCATACTAGGGCATATATATAATGTTTTCCCATAACAAAGCTCCAAAACTACTTTCTAATTATAATATATTAAAGCCGACGGTTTTGGATTCAATTTTGACCAAATTGCTTTCAATTTTGACCTTTTTTTTATCGAGCTATACCTTAGTAAAAAGTTTTAAAAGGTATACGTGGTGGGATTTGAACTCATAGCCTTTTGCATTTTTAAATAAACGACCTAACCACCACACCACACGATACCAATATGTAAGTGTTTATTAGAAAATTTTCAAAAGTAGTTAGATGGAGTGAGGACCCTCACCATGTGGGTCATGCCTAAGCACAGGTTATTGTGCTAGTAATCATGTAAACATAGTCCCTAAGTACCAAGGAAAGAAATCTGACTTTTAAAGTCCTTATTACAATGCATATATTTAAGTTTCTAAAAAAAAAAAAAAGAAGAAAGGAACAAAATCATTGAAGAGTCTCCACTTGGACGTCCTAACTAGAGGATTCCTGGTCCCTTGTTTCTTGTTTGTGACTTGCCAGTTGTACTTTCCTCGTAGCTAACTTCTAAGAAAGATTCCGATTCCAGTTTTATTAAGTTTCAAAATAGGAAAGGTAACTAAACAATAGATATTACTTCCTCTCCAAACAATATTGGGCATCCCCTTTAGTGGGGCTATGCCTCCCCACTAGCTATACTTGTAAGACCAGCCACAGAGCTGGTATTGCGGACCAGGTTTGGTTGTCCATTAGGGCTTTGTTGGGTCATGGGTATCCAATCCATCACATGCCTATCACTAATTCTGCATTATTGGGTCCTTTTAATTCAAATTGGGATTGATGGATATAATTCATTGATCCACTAATTTTCTAATTTGGATCTCAGATAATTCATAATCTTTTGGATTTAATTTAGAATCCAACTTGCATCTATCTTGGACCTTCATTCCATGTTTCAACTGAAATTTGTCGGTCTTGCCCCAATTAACATGGATATTAAATCCCTTTGATTGATCAAGTCAATCTAGATAATCAAAGGCTAGATCAGTAACATATCCTCACAGATTTGATTCATTAGCTCCTGCGTCAAGTGCACCTTGGTATATAGACTTGGGCATCAAACCACAGATCTCTTCTGAGAAACAATTCCAACAATTCCAACCATACACTGGAATTTGGCAATGTTAAGTGCTAACGGCGAGAAACTACCTTTTTTTCTGGAACAGGTTCTGTTACTTTCCCTCTTTTTGATCATCAACCCCTCACCCTTCATGAAGTAAACTTTGCCTAAATTATCTTCTAATTTGATTTTTGTGGCGCTTCTTGTTGAAAATAATTATCCAGAGCATTTTTCTTCTCTGGCTGCGTTACAAATCAGAAAGGCAATCAAGATAGGATTTAAGGCATCCCTTTTCTACTGGATTCTGAACCTCCGGCACCTTGTCTTTGTTGGGGATTCCGGATCACCTGTTCCGGTGATGGCTGCAGCCTCTGCAACTCTGGCTGCAATCTGTAAACAGAAGCATAAAGATTCTCCTGTTTTCGCTGCAGTGGTCGTCTTCTCTGGCAACCATGAAAGTCCGGATCCTCTGTGCTTCTTCAGCTCCAGAACGGGATCCTCACTGATCTCTGCACTTGGTTCTCGAAATCCTCTGATTTCTCAGATCTGGATACAAACTGACAGGGGGTCTTCTCTGCAGATCTGGGAACAGACCAGAACAAGTCCGATCTGCGTGGCCCACCTTAGATCAACACCTGATCTCTTCCATTGATCGCAGGCAACCCTAACTCTAGGAAAGCCCTAGGCTCTGATACCAAATGTTAGGAAATTAATTAGGGCAAACACGCATGATCAATCAACCACAAGCAATCCACAAACTCACACAAGAGATTTACATGGTACGGCAAGCTCGCCTACATCCACGGGGCTATGAGGATTTCACTATGCAGGAATTGGGCAACTCATTATAAAGATTTCAAACCCTCTAACACTTAGCCTCTCCCCACATATCTCAATCTCGCTCTCACAGACTCTCCCCTTACAATGCTCTCTCAGTGTTCCCCCTTGCTTGCTTGCTTACAAATAATAACCGGAGAGAGTATTTATAAAGAACTAGCCCTAATAACTTCGACCCCAAATAAACCACTCAATAAGGATTGTTAGACCTTTTGAGCCAAATCCAACAATCTCCACCTTTTGACTTAACCGGGGATGGTCCCCACACATCTGAGTGAATGTAATCAAGAATTTCCTTTAATTCTACGATCATTGCCTCCAGGCTCCAGTTTTAAAAGACACCTTCTGTTTTCTGAAAACACAAAATTTGCAAAAATCCAGCTTGTATGTTCTCACACCATTCGGCAACTGCCTTTCATGAAGTTCTAACATGCCATTCTCACTCATATGCCATAACCACATGCCATAACTGAGACTCATCATCGCTGGTTTTGTCTTCCGTGGAGACCACCGCTCCACCTACAATTGTGTTTCCCATCAGTTTGTAAAGGTTGTTTCCCACTATGGTACCTTTAACTAATACCAAAACTCCTTTACTCACTTTAAGCACACCATCATTTGCACTGAATGAACACCCTTTGGATTCTAGTGTGCCTAAAGATATCAAATTCTTCTTAGAGTGCAGGCACATGTCTCACTCCGCCCAAGGTTCTAACAACTCCATCTGCCATTCTAATTCTAATGGTTCTCATTCCAATGGCTTTACATGCTGCATCATTATCCATTAGAACACTACCACCATCAGATGACTCATAGGTATCAAACCATTCACGATTAGGACACATATGATAAGAACAACTCGAATCTAAAATCCACACAGGATTCGAGATTGTTGTTATGTATCACAGGATCGAGATTGTTGTTATGTATCACAGGATTCGAGATTGGGTTGATACAGGTGAGATCTCCATTCAGAAGATTCACATTGATGAAAATGCATTTGACAAGCCCAGTTACTATGGAGAAGTTCAGGCATTGCATGGACTTGCTCAATCTCTCCTCTTGCTAGAGATTGAAGGTGCACCTCATCTCCAGTGAGGTGTAGATATGGTGGGAGGGCGTACCCACAAGGTACATGTGTTATAAATGCACATCAACAATTCTTCAAAGGGTTGGACATTTTTCGCCAAAGTGGAGATTGTTGGATTTGGCTCAAAAGGTCCAACGGGCCTTATTGAGTAATTTACTTGGGGCCTAAATTATTAGGGCTAGTTCCTTCTAAATACTCTCTCGGGTTATTCTTTGTAAGCAAGCATGCGAGGGGGAACATTGAGAGAACATTGTAAGGGGAGAAGATGTGAAAGCGAGATTGAGATCTGTGGGGGAGAGAATAGGCTAAGTGTTAAAGGGTTTGGAATCCTTGTAACAAGTTGTCAAATTCCTGCATAGTGAAATCCTCAAAGCCCCGTGGACTTAGGCGAGTTTACCGAACCATGTAAATCTCTTGTGTGACTTCGTGGATTGCTTGTGGTTGATTGATTGTGCGTGTTTGCCCCAATTAATTTCCCAACAGTCTTCTCACTGCTGACTCAACTGATTTAAAATTAAGAGACGGAACTTGGTCTCTCTGATACAAACATTTAGGACATTTAAATGATGTCTGGTTGCTTCATTTATTGTACTCTGGGCTGTTTTAAATAAAGATGATGTTAATTCTCTGTAACTAGTATCCCAGGTAACAGAGAATCTAATGACCTGATTACAGCTGCACCAACTCTATAGCTTTTTTTTTTAACCTCCCCATAATTCCCTTTTATGAGAGGAAGTCCATAGGTAGACTTAATGAAAGAGAAAATTCTACATCTGAATCAATTTATTACAACAAAGCACTCAATTAGCATATACTAAAAGGAAAAACGAAAGCTTGAAGAATGCGGTCCATAATTTTCAGGTAAGACAATGCTAGCTTCCTATTTCCTCAATACGAAAATTAGTATTCTGCATAAGATAATATTGAAGCTGAATGAAGGCACTGTGCTTAAATGAAATTTGATAAACCTTCCTCTGATGGTTAATACATGTTCCTTTCTACCATTGCAGATTGCATGTGCAGCAATCTAGTTTCCGAAAATTATTTGAATGGAATTCTTTCATTTTCTATTATTGCACTGGTAAAGTGTAAACAACCATTTCCCCTTTTTCTATCAAAGAATGTAAGCTACCATGATTAATTTAAGAAGATACGTAGAGATATATATATTAATCATGCATGTTTTCAATAAAGAATTGTTGCCATTGAGTTTCACAGAAACAAAAAAGTTTATGCAAAACTTTCGTATCATATTCTTTAACAATATTAACGAAAAAAAAAAAAAAAAGCAAGCCATGAACATTAGAAAGGTTATATGATACCTGATCAGAGGCTGCTTTCCACTTGCTTGTACAATGAGAAAGAAGGAAACTCATCAAGTGGAAGAACTCCATTTTTAGATCTGGCCTAGCCTGTGGAAAATACATCCAGGAAAAAAAAGATGGGTGAGAAAATAGTATTGAACCACGTGACACTTGGCTGAGAATAAAATATATAAATTAACACAATGAGCTCAAATAAGCAACAACCACAACACACACTAGAAGGACCCACATATAAAATTGTCCTTCAAGTGGATGAAAGAAACTGACTACTTACTAGCATACTCTGCAGAAGAGTAATATCCAAGAGAGCCAAATTGTTCAACACCTTTAAGACACCAGTTGCCACTTCTTCAAAATTTGATGGAAGAGCATAGGAACCCTGAAGTTAAAGAGAACTGCTTAAATTCAGATAACTCTTATACTAGATGTTCCTTCTAACATAGCATGCTTGCTGTTTCATGTTAAGCTCATAAAATGCAACAGTAAACCACATCTAAACCCTAGACTTAACATATGCGTGCCTACCATAACTTCTTGGACTAAGGCACTTTAAAGATAAAGCTATACAGCACCACCTAATATAGAAGGAAAGATATTATACCAAAAAGGATAGATGGAATTTATTGCACGAGAATAAGTTCATAGCTCCGTCAGATATTACAGCTTTCAATTAGCAAGGCAGCTTAGGCAGCCTAGCTAACTGGATCAGTAGAATTTCTCAAGTAGGAAAAAAGAGAATGTGTCAATTATAAGGGCCGTATTCTTGACAACACCATAATCAAAAGTAACAGCCAAATGGAATCATTTGCATGGATAAAATTCCAGCAAATCATCCCAATAGGCATTACACAGTGCCAGAGACTGAACAAGTACACCATCTTCTTCTCCTGTCAACAGAAAATCTGAACAAGGCAGACTCTCGGGTCACAATTAGAAGGAACCCACAAACAAATGCAGATTAAAACATAGATTTAGGCCATTTTGTTGTTTTTGTGATTGGTCAGGGGCTGTTGATTGATGTGTGCCCACTTGTTATTTTATTCTTTCAGCTCTTTTTCCTTTCTATTGTTAAAATATGGGAATGTAGGATGGTGTGTTCTTGCTTTTATCTTGTGCTCTCTATGATTAAAATATGTAAAATGACAAGCAAGGAAATAAACAGGCATGAATATGAAAGTGCATGAGTTCATGTAGCAAAAGGAAAATACATAAATAAATTAAACAAGAGACGAAACAACCATACTGAAGTTAATAGTTGACTATCAAATATACACATACAAATTAATACCCTAGTATGCAATGTCCACAATATGTAGCAATCATTAATTCAGAATGGTCAAACTCAAAACTCATGATACAATCATACAAAAAATAAATAAATATAACAATCAATAATAACCTCTGCAACATGCATTAAGGACAATGTTTCAACAGAAAATCGAGCTACCTGCTCAGATGACAATCGGCTGTTTGCCTGCAACAATACAGCTGTTAACAGAGATGGCAGGCTGACGAGTCCCGTTTCAGCTATTGCAGAAACAAGAAATGCTATAGGCTGATTCAAGCTGACACCCTTCTCATTTTCATTCTTAATACATCCTGCTCGATCATCATTTTGTTGCAATCGATTATTTTGTTCTGCACTGACATCCATTGTACTCTTCGTGTCCTTCTGAGATAAGGGGGGCTTTGGATACTGCTTCATCAGACCTTTGTCTGATTCACCTGAAATAACTGCTTCATCAGAGCTTAGTGGAGCAGCTTCAGAATTGTATGGCTTATTTGGAATATCATTAGGCCTTTTTCCAGGATCCTTGACAGCTAATAATGGCTCTTCACTTCCACTAAATCTGCATCGATCATCTACCAACCGGTCCTCTGGTACATCATTAGTTGATGACTCCCGATACATTTGACAAGATTCATGTAATGGTATGTGTGGCACCATATTTTGTAGAGCAGATGATGATTTCTCACCTCCGAATAAGGCACTTACACCAGCAGAATCTCCAATCCCATCATCCATAGATTCTCTGGTTTCGACCAGTTTGGTTTCTTGAGTTTTAATCCCTGATGCTGTATTTGATGGATAAGACTCCCAATCAATGGTAGAAACACTTCCAGATCTTGATGTTAAAATTGTCAAAAGGTTTAAACTTAAGAGAATGGATGAAGGAAAAGGGGATCCTTCCACCTGAGGCCTATCATAGAGGGCAAAAAGATCACGCAGGCGATGAATAATTTGATAAGCAATTACCAGAACCATCAAACCATCTCTCATTTGAAGTTGGCGTTCTTCAGAACAGTTATGACCAATAATCACTGTGACAGTCCATAAGAAGCCTTCCAATACTTCAGAGGTAGACTCCAACTTCTCAACAGGGGTTTTACTTGACAATGAGTTGGTGGCAATGTTCACAGATGCTGCAATATTGATATAGTTCTCAAGAGCTGTAGACAGCATTGGAATAATAGGGGGCAAAAGATTTTGTGCAAGAAAATAACTCCGGTTTGCAGGCATGGAAAGCACCACTCTCAAAAGTCGAAGAAGATATATCGTAACCTGGCAAGCTTCAGGCTTTGAGGTGTGAGAGGCTGGCAGTGCAGAAGCAATGAAATCAAGCAAACCCGCTTGGCGAGATGCATGAAGCTCAGAGTCTTTGCCTTCCAAAAACTGTTTGACAAGGAAAATGTCTGAAATTATTCATCAACAAAGATGCATCAAAATTCAAAGATCTAAATCCGAGTAACAATTCAGAAAAGTGGTCATCAATTGATATCCAATGTCTCGTGATATCAAACTTTTCACACATGGGGAAAATTTTGTTGTCATGCAATACAGCATGCAGCCTGCAGCCACCAGAATATTAATAAAATTCGCCAAACTGAGAACTGGTTTTCAAATTATAGAGTAGATAACAACTAAAGACCTTGTTTGGTGGAAAGGAAGGAAAAAGTTGTTCTTAACCACACAGCCACGCACTAAACAAAAGCACAGAATATAATGGTTGATCATGTGATGCGTTTTGTATAGAGAGAAAAAGGAAGACGATTTGAAAAATAGAAGCACCTTAATCATATCTCCAACTATTAATCCTATACTTGCAGCGCCTTCTTTTCTGGCCTGACGAAGTTTTTGAAGATCCTGAAGCCATCTCCCGATCTTTGCCCTAGCAGCTCCCACTTGGGCTCTGTATCCAATCCCTGCACTTTCAGTACCAACTGGAGGCTCAGTGAATTCGTATTTCAGTGCCATAAGCCTCTGACGGACTTTCTTTATCCTTCGCTTCAATGGGTGTTGCAGTGCCGCACTGCCGATTCCAAGAGAGGAATCCCCCACCCCAGGAATGCAGCCTGATTGGTAATCTTCAATAGTGTTCATTGAAGCAGTTCTAACTTGACCCTCTTTGGTTGCAGAACGCCGAAGCAAAGGTGAAGATTGGTCTCTAAAATCCATTGAAGCTTTCTCGCGTATTTGCTCCAGATAAACCTTCCGACGCTGTTCACTTTCACTAAGTCTCTCTGCTAATTTTTGAGCTAAAAGCTCGGCTTCCTCCTGTTGAGCTTTGGCTCTAACTTCCCTTCTCCGAAGTTGCTCTACAGCCTTTGCTTCACGTGCTGCACTTGAAGCCCTACGCTCCTCTTCTCTTCTTACTTGTGCCTCTTCCTTTTTACGCTGTGTCTCAGCAAGACGCTGCAATTTCTCAGCCTCAAGGAGCTTCCTGCGCTCCAAAACTGCTTCTTCTCTTGCAGTATCTTCTTTTTGTTTACTTCTAATTACCTGTAGCTTTTCGGCTCTCCTCATTTCTGAATCGTGAAGTTTCTGACGCAGTATCAGTTTCTTATTCTCTTCATTTAGTGAAGTAATGAAACGGACCTCGTTAACCTTACTGCTTTCATCACCAGCTCTTCTGACAACTTGAGCAAGATGCGCTTCATACCGGGATTCACTACGCTGATGACGAGCAAACATACCTTCTCGCAACTTCATGCTGCGAACAGCCTGCCACTCATTAACACGGTTTAACTTTTCTGAAGTGCGTTGTAGCCTCTGTACCCGTTCATTCTCCAACTCACTTCTAATCCTCATTGCCCGTGCATGCTTTTCTTCTGCTTCCCTTTTCATATCTAAAGCAGTCTTCTTTTTCTTTTCAGGGGACATCAGTTTATCATGCAAAACCCTTGCACGCTCCACACTTTTTCTGCCCGTAGCAGGTGAATGTGCAACCATCCTAGAAGAACTCCGCATTGGAGATGCAAGTATAGCCTCCCAATTTCTCTTCTCCTTCCAGGCATCCATAGACTTCCATGTTGTTGAATTCTTTTTTTCCTTTTCTTTCTCTTTGTCAGCCAGAGAACCTTGCCTAGTGAGATGATCTGAGGACTTTGGGTACTTTTCAACCTTGCTTTCTGTCAACATTCTATCCTTCTTTGGCATCTGTTTCTCCACTTCAGAAGTGGAAACAAGTGGTTCTTTCTTACCCTTTCCACCAGCAGAGGAAGCGATGCCATTGTTTGAATGTCCCTCCGAAACTTGGGAATCAGAAGCGGACAAGTTCTGTGGTGGCATCTGGTTGTTTTGGACTAGAGCTGCTTTGCTTAGCCTGCTTGCTTCCACATTCAGCTTCTGTGAGCCACTGTTTCCGAGACCTAAATCTGGAGCCCATGTCTGTTTTCTTATCTTCATCCCTGGTTCTCTAGAATTCTGTGTTACATTATTTCTTAGAGGTGACTTCCTTTGAAGATCAGTGGAAACATAATGAGTTGAACGAGCAGACCCTGAACCTTTCATTTCATGAGCCACACGTTTGTTAGCCCTTTCCTGTTGAATTTTCTTGAAGGCCTCCAAAGAGGAAGACAGTATTTCCGCTCTTTGAGGTGAGGATGCCATTCTCCTAACCTGCATCAACAATACACAATTCCAAGTATGCTACAGAGTAATTAAGCAAATGTGAGTTGACATTCACATAGGAGCTAAGATGCATGGATACTTCTAAATGGGCAACGTATCATGTATCCTATACTTCACTTTTATGTTTAAAATCCGCATCCCTACTATGTTCATGGCATGTCCCTGCCGTATCCACGCCGCATATGGGCATCATAGCATAGGAGAGATTCTAAATCGTTCCACAAGTCTAGAAAACATTATCTAAAATGATGAGTGAATACGTTTACAACCCTTGCATCTTCATCTCACTGTATGCAGAAGTGATTTTGAATATATGCAAACTTAATTTCATTGTGATCAATGCTTGTGAACATACAAAATCAGAAGCACAAACCTTTAATATGCACATACAAAAACTAGATAAGAATGCTCACCTCCCAAGACAAAGCATGTGCCCGTTTATGATCAGTCTTCAAATTCAATGGATTTACATCTTTTGATTGTTGAGAAGAGGACCTCTTCACATGATCAAATCCTTCAACTCTAGATTTTAGTTCTCTGAAATCTGATGCTGCTTCTTCAAGAACAAGAGTTGCCTCTTTCATCTGCTCCACGTCACATTCCAATTCACATAGGAGATAAAGTTCATCAACTGCTCTATTAAGATTTTCAAAGAGAAAACACCAAAGTCGCTGCCTGAATCTTTCTTTGCTTTCCGCTGATTCATCTTCTCCAAGGACACTAATTAACTGGTTTTTTGACAAATTCATACCCACCAAGCTATCCTCAGATACATTTCTGTCTTCAAAAGTAGCTGTTGCTGATACTTCAGCATCTCTCTCCTGGTCTGGACATGGATCTTGAAGACCCTCACCAGTACCAACCTGATAACTTACTGGTATTTCAGAAATTACCAAAGCACTGTCCTCAGATTTATCAAAAGGCACCTGAGGGGTAATCTTCATTTCGATATCAATGGTTGACGAGAGAGAAGTTTCAGTAACTAGAGTACTAGAATTGGGAACCTCCCCTGTGTCACTACTAATAGGGTTTAAACATTCATGGTATGTTTCCCCAAAGATTCCAACAGCATCATTTTCTGACACCATTTCTCCATCTGCAATGGGCACAACTAAATCCTCAGAAGTGATCTCAGTGACAACTTTGCAATTTTGCTCGACAGATTCCTCCTGTATAGCCAATGAAGGCATCCCATCAGGGAACTCCTTCACATCTTCAAATATTACAACTGATTTTTTTCGCTTCTTGCATATTAGGAGGAACCTGTGGTACCGAGACAACATCATTTCCTGACTTTACAATCTCAGTCCCATTACCATCCACAAAGTGACCACATCTTACTTTACAATCTCCAACATTTTCACGACATCCAGGATGCATCAGGGCATCATCCTCAAGATCGCCCCATTTGATTTTAGGAACCTTATCCATGTCTAAACTTTTATCACCCAGCTTCCCATAGGTCGCAAAACCTACTCCCTGCTTTTTGGTGCAGGGATAACCAGTAACATGTTAACTACAGCATTTTCTTTGCCCAACATCAACTGCACAGACAAGTAGAATGGTATGTTACAAAACCTGTATATAAATTTGAACAAAAAGTTTTGAGAGCTTCTGATGGCCCTGTACAAAGAAAAACAAGCATAAAGATTACTAAAAGCAGCCATCAAGCCCTAAGGGCTAGTTTGGCACTTTACTAACATAGTAAAACTCAAGTAAAGCCTTCATTTTTCAGACAAGATGTCACATCAAAAGCACTTTAATTCAAAACTCCCTCCATCTTTTTCAAAAAAAGTAAAAAAGCAACCACCTTTATCCACTAAAAAAAAAAAAAAAAAAACTCCACTTTCCCGTACGAAAAGTCAAAAAGATTCCATAACAAATAACTAAAAACAAAATACCATCATAACCCACTTATATTTTATTCTTTCTTCAAAATCAACTTTACTTCACTTGACTCTATTCGTAGAGTTGCCAAACTGGCCCTAAATGTTTTTCATCATATCACTCAAGTCTGAAACAGCTTGGTCTTCATTAACAGCTGATTGTATAAGAATAGCCATCAATGACAGAGCCTTATTTCATCAATCAGGGTTCTATGCTGATAATAAAGAATGACAACCTGAGAAAATAAAATGACATAAGAAAAATGCAAATGAAACCTCTTTTCACTTGGTAAATGAAATGAGACCCCAAAACCAAAATGAAATGAAACAAAACATAAAGACCAAAAAAAAAAGTAAAAAAAAAAAACACAAAACACAAAACAAAAAGAGAAGCACAGATGGTGAACAAAGGAAATCAAACCAAAAAGAAAGTTCATATCATGTACACTGAAGACATTTTTTTTCTTTTTTTTTTATCGGTACAGGATTAATTTTTAACCGGTTATAGATTCATGATTAGACAAGTGAGCAACTGTGAAACCATGTTGTGCACGTGGAAAAGATATGTTTATAAGATGGATGTGTGGAGTAACAAAGAATTACGAATGGCATCAAGGGATGTTCCAGTGGAAGAGATAGCCAGAAATAATTTGAGATAGTTTGTAGATTACTGTCTCGAAAAGTTGCACATGTACTTTATCTCAAAGAGTTAATAGGATTTCACTACTTAGAAAAAATACTGCAAAATGGACAGAGATTCAGGATACATCTCAAACATCAGACACTGCAGGCGTTAGGCATTACACCCTCCTTAACTAATAAAGAAACAGGCCTTGTATGGAGACTTGATGATGCTGCAGCATTATAAAATCGTTGGAGCAAGAGGCATGGTCCACATGTGGGACCCAAGGAAGTTTAGGAATTCTTTATTAATTATTAGTAGCTTCTAATTTTTATTTAAGTAATTGAATTTAGAATTAGTTTCTAATTTGGATAGGTTTATTATTGTGTTTCCTAATTTGATTAGGATTGATTTCTTAGCCCTTAAGTTTCTTTTGTTATAAATATGGCATTGTAGAGATTAATAAGCTCAAAGATTTGAGTTAATAAAATTTTCCCTTTGTGGGTTTATTATTGGAGAGTGTCTTCATCGTGTGATTGTTCCCGTGGAAACCCTAATTGTGCTCCGGCACTTGCATCCTAACTCTAGGATTGCATCAATTGAAGGGTAATGAAGACTCTAACTCAGCAGTCAAAAGCGACAAGTTTACATTGATCATATATGGGAATGAAGACTCTAACCATATATGGGATAAGGTTTCAGTGATGATGATGACACCTAGAGGAAAGGATATGAGCAGACTTCTTTCCTTGCAATCTTGAGGATAATTTGGAAGGAGAAGAACACAAGATGCTCTGAAGGGGAAGTTGCTAATGCCAAACACTTGGCTGAACATCTAAAATTCACAGTAGCATTGTGGATGTGGGTTGTCCCTCAATCTTGCAACTACTCACCTGATCAGGTTATGGTTAACCATGGGAGGTGGCTTTTTAGTATACGGGGACCTAACTTTTGTGCCTCTTTGTATCCTAGGTTGTGATCGTGGTGGACGGGTGGTCACTGTGGTTCTCTAGTTTTGCTTTGTTTGTAGGATAGTAGTAATGGGTTGGTTTGCATCCTTCTTGTTTTTTTCCTGTTTTGACGGAGGTATAAAGCTTACTGATAAAAATAAAATAAAATGACAAAAAAGAAGAGAGGGTTTCAGGGGTGTTGAGGTATAGCCCTCTAGTACTGCTTGCTTTTGATTAACAAAGTATTAAAAAAAAGTGAAGATGAAGATGAAGAAACGACAATAGTGATCACATAAGTATATCAGGTATCTTAAAAAAAAAATATTGGTTCAAAATTTGTCATATTCTTTTGATTGCCTATTATAAAAGACCAATTCCACATGAATTGTCCACAAATGGTTATGACCACGGTGATATTCACCTTTGGATTGAATTACTGAAAATCATCGTCATCTTTATATCATTATTATCTTCTTCATCTTTATCTCATCAAAGAAACAAGCTCAGATCCTATATCCAATCTTTTCAAAATTAGTTTACAAGAGACAAGAGTGTCCTCTCTCTCTCTCTCTCTCTCTCTCTCTCTCTCTCTCTCTCATATGCACACACATTCTCTTCCCATATGATACAAATGAGTGTAAAAGGAAAGGATCAACCTCACCCCCATAATCCTCTCTGTTTAGTCTCACTTTTAATTAATTATTCTTTTCCACCCAGCCCTATTTTGAGGTCATGTTCATCACAAAAAAAGACTTCCAAGGGGAAAATGGGGTTGTCCTCCTCGATTTCTTCCTCCAATAAAATCGCATTAATTTAAACCTCCATGCGTTTAGTGTTAATTGCAATCAGAACTAGCACTAGTGCTGTCACCATTGAGAGGAATGGGCATAGGAATTTTGATGCCAAGTCCCCCAAGTAAGCACCCAAACCATATTTGATATGACTTCTTCAGAACAAGCAGAATACATCTCTCCAAACAAAAAAAAAAACTCCTTTGATGTTCTGAAGAAGACCCATTGGGTAATCTTACTGTTATTATGCTTCTAATGATGCCCAAAAAAGAGGCAAAAAAAAAAAACCTTGGAATGGAAGAGGCTGCTGACCTGATGTTTGGATCACACAATTCAATGACAAGATCTGGAGCGTCGTCGTCTGGTGAGAAAATGCAAGACCCCAATCCTAATCTAATCCAATCTAACCTAATCTAATGGTTTGATCGATCTGTAGAGAGCCCAAGACGACGTTAAGATGAGGCACATGAACAGCTCGAGCTGGTTTGAGCAAGGATCTTATGATACCATATCAAAAAGAGGGTTCCAATTGGGGAAAACATTTGGGTTTGTATTGTGCTTCTCATGAACCCTAGAAAAAGCCGAGTAGTAGCAGTAGGGTTTCTAAGGCGAGACGAAAATGTCTGATGCAGAGAGAGGGAGAGAGAGAACGCTTTTCGCGGCGGTGGCCATGGAGGTTTATATATTTGTAAAATAATCAGGTGAGAGCTGTTATCACGGTCTATGGGTGGAGCCCACCTATAACCCAACCCAAACCTTATAATGTACAAGGACCCCCTTATAGTCATACGCCCTGTACCTTGTTGGATCGACTATATACTCATATAAATGGATGATTGGGCTTGTCCGCTATAAATGAAGGGGTTCGAAGTATGAGACATATATAGATCTTTCAATCCCCACCCATCCAGTTCCAAAATAGAGCCCTTAGTGGGCCCACAAAAAAGTTCTCACGGTGACTCCGTGAGAACAGTTCTCACTCGATCATATTTATATATATATATATATATGCCGCACATCGACCAATGCGGTTGCTATGGGGACGATATCGGACCGTCAATTTTGTGGGACCATGAATCAGATGAATAGAATTGAAGTGAGTTTTGATTGATCTAAGTTCAAGAATTGAAATGGTCCAAGTTTAGTGTATGATTCAATCAAAAGTGAATCTAATTCACTTTTTTTGGTGTAAAGGGAATATAACTCTCATCAGAAAGACTAACCTGGCCTTTCTAAATTTTTTAGTAAAATGTCTTTTATTTTATTCCTCTACTATTCTCTTTTAATGATTTTATAAGCATGAATATGAGTGAATGGGATTATTCACCCAAACCATTGCATTACAAGATTTGGTTGATCAAATTAAATTGCAATTAACAACAAGATTTTGATTGATCAATCATTGAAATGGCATGAAATCAAATAAAACAGAAATGATTCTATATGAAATAATACAATTATTGAATGGAATAAATTTAAATATAATATATAGGGCTTTTTGTGTGCCTCACGTGAGATCACATCAATTCATGAGATGTGGGGGTAAAAAAATATGGATGTGATCGAGTTTGTAGTGCAGAGTTTTAAGTACATTTTATCATCCTAAATCCTTGATTTTTGGCCTATAACTTCTAATTATATGTCTCATCCGGATTGATCAATACAGAGATTTTCAATGGACAACTAAGTTATTTGTGCACAAGTTTACCTAAAACTTATTATATATTATTTTCCCCTATACTCAATGAAGGAGCACAAAAGAACTTGTTCTCTTAAAAAAACTCTCCTGAAAAGCCTTATTTTTGGTCTTGTGTGTAGATTTAGATCCGAAATCATGTATTTATAGATTTTGAGCTTAGGTCAACCAAAATAATATCGATTGTCTAAGGTTCTATAAAAGGCAGACAACTCATGAACAACAACTTGTTAATTTAGATCTAGATCTGCTTCAGGTTGACAGGAAGTTGGTTGGTCCCCCAAAGCCCTAAAAGCCCTAAAATATGAGCTTACTGGAATTTAGACCAAAGGAAACTTCAATCCTCCAAATGGGTCATTTGGTCAACTGAGGAAATCACTTGAGCCCCCAAGACATTTGAAGCTCTAAACTGAACTCTTTATATTTTAGCCCGAAGGCAGGTCTTATGCCACCGAGGGGATCTTTGTTAGACGTTATGCCCTAAAAGTCATTTATTTTTTAATAAATAAATAATTTATTTGATTTAAATATTCCTCCAGTTTAGTGTGTTTACATTATAAGGGTACATTGACCAATTTCACTGAGCATGGGATGATCAATAAGGTATAAGATACCATGAAGATCCATAGGAGCACTATAAATTGATTAGGGCAATCTGGCTAACTCGGGAGAAGTAATCCTTCAATTTATTGTTTCTCAAAACGTTTCAATTGTGGATGAATCTGGACACTTAATTTATATGTCTACCAAAGCTAATATCATAGTTTCAAGAGACCCCCTAAAGATTTGTAGAATTTGTAAATAGGTCCATGAGGTTTTAGTATTTGTAAATAGGTCCCTGCCTTTTCTTTTTAATATATTTCATATCCCCAAAATCAATATTCCTAATAAGAATGGGCATCTACCATGAGATTTGTATTGGATTTTTATATAAATGACGGCATTGCTCTTACATCTATTAAACAAAAATGAGTATACTTTTATTTATAAGAATACCATTATTTTATATCAAGTCCAATTGGTTTCTTTCAATAATAACCCTCTCACGCACATGATCGGGGTGGACCCAGGTACAAGAGCCTGAGTACTTAAGCCCCTGCCCATATTTGAGAAAAGTTTAAGATTCCCCATCCCCCACAAATTCTAAAAATTGATATATATTTTTTAACATTTGCCCCTCCTCACAGTATTTCTTTTACATATAGTCAAACACTACCCCCTCACAAATTCTAAAATTGAATAATTTTTTTATACTTTCCCATTTCTCCAATATTTCTTTTACACCCCTACACGTGAAGCATAATCATGTATTTTCAAACTCTCATTAATCCAAAAGTGGATCATGTATGGTTTGGAAAATAATAACTAGTTATAAGTACATGTGTTATTGTCGTCATGATCAATGTGGATTTAATGAAATGAGCCATGTATTTATAAAGAAATAAATTTATATAGGATTATTCTCTCCTGCTAAGTACAATTGTTAATGTTATATGCTTTATAAAAAAATTTTGAGTCCAGGTTTTTGTAATTATGCATGTAAGGATATAATAGTTGGATAATTCACTCTAAAAACCTGTGGTCGTTGGAAGACAATTGATTTTGGGGACACAGAAGGTATTAAAATGAGAATGTAGGGGGCCTATTTGCAAATACTAAAACCTTGTGGGCCTATTTACAAAACCTACAAACCTTAATGGGGTATATACAAAAAGTTATATTTTCAAATATGAGAGATGGTCAATTATTGGGCTATTGTAGTAAAGACTATGCATCGGTGCTTAATTTTACAATGACGGATTGCATGTGATAAACTTCGACCGTAATTTACTATCAAAGGGAAATGTTTTTCAAGCATAGACATTATTTAGTTTATCCTCTGGAGAAGCTTACCTATTGCTAAGCAGTAATCCAATTATTTTAATTATACTTCGGTGTGCCTAGAACTAAGAGGACTATGAAACGCTGATAGTTGGATGGTTGGTGATATACTTGAGTAATTATAAGCATCCAACAAGGAATCCATGCCTATGTAAATAGGAAAACATCCAAAACCAGGATAAGAACAATATATTGCTTGTAAGAAAATCCCGTGGGTTGTTTAATCGAATGTTTTCTCGACAAATTTATTTTGCAATATATAAATTTATAATAAGATGTATCAAGTTGTTTTTTATTTAGTCGAATGATTTTTGAGAAAGAGTTTCTCAAAAAGAAATGACTGACTATTTTTGGAGATCCCAATGACATTCTATGTGGCTACGGTTTAGATAGTAACTCGGTTTGCAAAGGCCCATAAGGGATATTGTAATTGGAAAGACAAGACTAATTGAATTGAAATAATCTCTGGAACGGAACCAATAATGGCAAGTATTCTATTAAGGAGTTCAATTGTAATATGTATATCTTACGCCACTCACAACCCCAAGGCCGATTTCTTGATATACAAAGAACCCACTTGTGGATGCTAGAAATTGACCCCTTGGGCAGCAAACACTTCAAATACAATTCAGACTTCACTGGTATCCATAAACTTACAAAAACTCTCCTACTTCCAAATCCTTCATTTCTAAGAGGAGACCTTGTCAAAAACCCTTCAAGAGTTGTCTCAAAAAAAAAAAAAAAAAAAAAAAAAAACCACAAGGCACTTAACCTTTGAAAATGTAATTAGAAGGTTCAACTTACTATGTTAACCAGACAAAATCCGTAGAACTTCCAAAATCCCTAGTCCTTAGGAATTTCTTTGTTCTCTTCACTTCAATTAAGGAGTTTTGATGTCCTTAACTCCGGTGTGTATATCATTGTGGCTTACCACACATTGGCCCCAAAATGACATAACATTGGACACTCTATTGATACAAAAAAGCAGTAACTCTCTTAGGATAAAACCCAATTGATACAAAAAAGCAGTAACTCTCTTAGGATAAAACCCAACCCACCCACCGAAAGAAAAACAAGTGATAGTTTTTAAAGATGCCTAATTGACATAAAAAATCATTCATACCCACACCTTGGTTTTGGAAACCACATCTAGAGGGCTTTATCATAGTTTTCTCAATAAATTCAGAGGAAAATGAAGAAAAATGCATGTGTATCATTACTAGCCATCGACGGATCACTGTATTTCTACATCTAATTGTATATTGTATATTTTGTCATTTTGAGGTTATCTAAGGCTAGATGAGGAGTTTTATGCAATGTAAACAACTTATACCTACAAGGTCAAAACAACCGATCCCATGTAAAAATAAATTTGAGAAACTAATGAAAAATGCAACTTTTGTGTACCTGATTCTTTGTCATATTTATGTACTCTGATAATTTCGAATTCCACACCAAAACTTTTACAATTTTCTCCTACGGAAAATTGGTGCCGTATGTAGGAATCAATTAAGTTCTAATTTGACCAATTTTTGACAAAAATAATTAATGAGAAATACTCAAAAAATCACAATTGCCAAATGATTGAACATATCATTCAGCAGTTGACCTGACAAAAGTGACTGACGAACAAATGCTTGTTCAGTGGTCTGCTTGAGAAATCTACCATTTCTCTGCGATTTTTGGAGTTTTTGATTCAGAGCCCTTTCAAGAGAATGGGAAAAATATTTTGGAACCTTTTAAGTTCCATTATTTTTCATTTTGGTAATAGATTTGATGCCTATAAATCAGTAAATTCTAAATTGGACCAAGCCAACATTCCAATATATATATATATATATATATATACCTAACTATTTTTTTATTTTTTTAATGCATATAACATCCATAATTTAAGCATGGGCAGCAGTATTATTATAGAAAACATTTCTTGAGGTTGAGATATGTCTAATATTTTCTGAGATTTGCTACACCTAATGATACTCCGGAACTTCTCTCTTTCTCTCTCTTTTTTTTCCAAAGATATGTGCTTACCTCAAACCCATCAAAACCATCCCCAAAATTGCCCGAATGAAAATGGATATGGAATCTGTTGTCATCCCTAAATCCAAATGTTCATTTATTTGATATTTATTGTTTGCCTCTAATCCTTTTGCATATTCATTTAGTGGAATAGAATGTGCAAGTGACTTGCATAATAAGATTCCTCATATTTAAGGATTACAATGGGTGGAGCTAAATAAGAACTTGTTGTTACTCGCACAGCCTTGTACCAACCCACAACTCTATGTTTAGTTTGTAATTTGTAATACCAAACCTACACTACGATTATATGAGTTGGGTTAGGTTTATTCATAGAAGTTTTATTTTAAAATCTTATATTTAAATTTTATATTTTCAATAACAAATAAGAAGATTATCCCCACCAAAACCAATTTCAACTCTTTAAAATATCCTTTTTCTCTTTAAAATGGAAAGCTTTATGGAGACTTCGTATTCCTCAAAAGGTTCTTATGTTTGACTGGAAATGTTGTTCTTGCAAGAGCCATTGTTAAACCTAAAATTTACTTTTTACATGATAAATGTCCAATATGTGAAAAAGAAGACGACTCAATCGGGCATTCTCTTATACGTTGTGTTTTTGCAAGAGCAAGTTAATTTGGCTCGTAGTGGGGCCTTTTTTTTCTGATTTTATTCGCTCAACATGATGTAATGGAATGGTGGAAGACCTCATGGGAGCAAGGCGAACCGAATCCTTTTCTTGGAGACATCTGCTTGAAGATGAGGATTCTCTCCATGTGGCGGACTATTTAAAAAAGTAGGAATGACTTCATTCATAGAGGTCAAACTTTAGGTCCTCCCAAAATCATTGGTTTAGCCCATAAGATTCTCGAGGAAGCCATAGGTCTTGATAGGGACCTTACCTTATGAAAATATGTGAATTATTATAAGGTAAAGTCCCTACAGTGTGATTCCTAACAAGGAAGATATTATAATCTTTCGGATGCAACCTACAAGTCTGAGGATGGTTACACCTCTCTTGACTTCATGATGATGTTAAATGGTTTTATTGTGGATAAAGGTGCTACCTAAGGGGTGCAAACAAATATAAGGAGCTCTGTTGAACTCAGGACTTCCCAACACTCCCCCTTACGTGCATGCCTAATAGATTTTGTAGACGGACCTACCACGTGGGCTACGCAAGAACGACAGGATCAGAACCCACTTTGATACCATGTACCAACACAAAAGCTTAAACTTATAAGTGGAAGGCTCATACAGGTATACCCTGTCCAACTCAGGATATGGACGATGTGGGATGTGAGACTTCCCACCACAAAGAAGGCCGAAGTGAGTGACCTTAAATGCGGTGGAGAAGGCAAGGAAGAATAGTTTTGTCAGGCATTATATCTTTTTTGGATGCGTAGGAAGTGGTGCTAGAGTTGAAGGGTGACTATTATGGGTTCATTAATCTAATTATTTCAAACATTAAAGCTTTGGCTTCTTGGTTTTGTTTTGTAGACTTTGACTAAATTTGGGCCTTGAATGGGATGGTGCATATGCTTGTTAGGTTTGGTTACTCTTTTGGGCAAAGATATAGACTGGGGATCATCTACAAGTATCCCTTCCATAGGGGGCTAATTTGTTTCTTTTTCTGTCTTTTTGTTGATTTTTTTTTTTTCTCTATTTAAAATACCCTCTACAACTCAAAGTGTATTATAACCCACGAAAAGATATGTAAAGTACCTGTGAACAGGGTAAGGTTGGGTGGCCATAACCCAAACACAGAAACACCTACCTTAAATTTGACTCAGGTCAAAATCTATAAATATGTACCCACCTTGAACTTGAAAACAACACCACCAAGCCCACTCTTTCGCCTGATGCTGTTGGGCTTCAAAGAAAATGGTACAAGTTTAGCATATGATTCAATCAAAGGTGAATATAATTCTCATATTTTTTTGTTTTATTTTTGTAAATGAAACATGACTCTCATCAGTCATCAGTATCATGAGCAAGCATAGTAATTTGTGCTAAAGCATGGATAAGTTGGTTCATATTATTTGTTAAATCAAGTATAGAAAGACTGTAAAAATTAAAATTGTCTCAAAATAGAGTGCCCTTAACATAGCCATCGAGACCCGCATTTTGGCTAGATAATATTTTTTTTTTTCAACAAAAAAGAGAGGGAGTAGATGATTCTTGAAGGACTTCAAATATGATGGCATTGAGCAGTCTTCTGGAGCTAGAGGCCTTGGTATCGACCCCCGATTTTCCTCTTTTCAGGTACCGAAGGTTGAGTCCACTTGTGCTACCACCTAGGGAGCACAGGGGTTTTACTCAACTTCTCTCTGGGCCTAGAAGGATTAGTCCAGCCCAAAGGGTTGGGAACCCTCCGTTAGCCAAAAGGTTGTGAACCCTCCGTTAGCAAAAAAAAAAAAAAAATGGTTTGGATTCGGGCTAGACATATATGGGCTCAGATCTGGGCCTAATAAGGATTTCATGGCTTGAATTTGAGTGTGGTTTATAGCCCACCCAGTGGCATGGGACGTCCTAATCTTCCTAATAAAGGGGTAAGCCTGATAAGGCCTCAGTCCAATGAAGGGTTGAGCCCAATAAGAGTGAAATCAGAAGATCCATATCTGAGCCAGTGAGGGCTTCGACGCGAAATTTGGGTGTGAGACCAGCACATTGGAAAGTCCAATCCAGTGTTATTATATTTAGACTCGGGCAGATCTGGGCCACACGCAAGTCACGAGTTTGGTAATTTTATTTTTAAAATCAAGTGGAATGAAGTGAAGTAAAACATCAAATCAAGAGGAAATAAAATATAAATAAGTTATAAATATGGTATCTGGGTTATTTTTCATGTTGTTTAGTATGTAGACCTGATTTTGACATTTTTTGATAGATTTACCCAGGTTTCATTATACTTTAGTTGATAAATCCATATTTTGTGAACGTAAATCAGCATTTATTATATATGTTGATTATATATTTTCTATGTCAATGTATCACACTCGGGTAAACTGGGATACAAGTATGGTCCATACAAGACCCAGACCCGAATCCGATTATTTACTAGGACCACAATATGGTTCTTACTTAGACTTTCTAGAATCAGGTGGGGTGGGAAACATTGAACTTTCTAATTAAAAGCTTGCGTCTTGAAGTGATGTAAAGTGAGGTGAAACATCAAATCAAGAGAGAATAAAATTTAAGGGCTTTATGATGGTCTTTTGTTATTAGTGGCTTGATGGGATTTTTTTTTTTTTTACTTTTCGTGTAAAAATGTTATTTTTTTTAGTCATTTAGTGGAGAAAGGAGGTTGCTTATTTATTTTTATTATTTTAAAAAGAGGGAATTTTTTTTTTTTAATTTGTATACTTTTGAAATGATTCCTTGGTCTTTTCTTGTCTGGATAATGGATGCTTCACTCTCACTTTTAAGTTTACTAGTAAAGTCCCAAACACGCTAAAGTAGTAGTAATTGTAGGAAGGGCCAAGGGTCCATGTCCCAACCCAATACAAGTTGGGTTCTTTCCATGGCCATATAACTCTGTCCTCTAACATGATTTCCCCTAAAATTCAGGCTGGAAGCACATGTTCACCACAAATGGTCCCTAGAATACCCCTCCATAGTCAAACATAAACGTGTGGTCACCAAACAAAGGGACCCACCTGACTTTAGGGCCCTCTGTTGGATTGGTCAGATGTTATTCCTGTTTGACTATGCATGAACATTTTTTATGGAGGATATGATTACCAAAAAGGCAAAAGCCCCAAGCTACAGACATGTTGGGGGGAAAAAAAAGAAGTTCACTCTTTACTGGATTGCTTGGTTGAAGAATTTGATGATAACAAAACCCAATGTGGTGCAGATTTATGCAAGACAAGATGGGAGAAGTTCTTCCCATTCCATATCTGGCAGTGTAAAGTGTCATTTAGCGAGTCTAAAATTAAGGTTTATTTGACTAAAGACTGATTCAAGATAAATATTTAAGTGTTTTCAACTGTTTGAAAATATTAATGCGAATCTACAATGTAGTTGCCTCGTTTCAACCGATAACAAAAGGGTAATTTTTCAATTAGATATTAATGTCTCAAGTGATCTGACAACTTCTGATTTTTTTTTTTTTTTTCCCTTTTGAAAAGCTTGTGTTGCATAACTTTTACAATATGACAAGTTTGCCTATATTGCTTTAATTTTAGGATATGTCAAGTTTACTTTTTTCAATTAAATAAGACATGCCAAATGATAAATTTATAAGAGTTCTATTCCAAAGAGAATGGTTCGGATATAGTCTCGTGCGAACTCGTCTATGGTTCCCACCTAGGGCCATTCCAAACACGGGGATAGAAATATCTCAATGAGATTTAGAGGTGTGCAAAATATCAACTCCATTAGAACATCTTGCCCTAAAGCTTAATCATTTGAGAAGGAACATGAAGGTAGTGTGCATGCCTGAAAGGGACTAACTTGAACAAATATGGTATAGATCCGTCGAAAACCTTCTTGTATATGATTCAAAGAAATACGGATAATTCAAAAACTTGACTGATAAACATTTTATACTCCCAATTGGGCTTGCAAGTGTTACATGAAGTCCATAAGTCCATTTATTCTAAAAAGAATCTAACCCTATAAAAAAAAATGGCCAGCTTACTGCTAAATTTATTTATAGACTAATTTGCGGTAGAAATGATGCTATCCTCATTTCAATGTTAAAATGAAAGGCGTTATGAAGACTTCCTCTTCATCAAAGGGTTCTTACATTTGGCTATGGCTATCAATGGACCTAGGTTTTGGACTCTCCAACTGACCACGTGACCTGGGTTGGACCCAGAAACAGACCTAGGATTTTCATTTGAGGGGTGCGTACTTTATAGGTAGTCTGGTGTTTTGGGGCAAACTGAGGATTTTCGATTTTGAGGGTGGATCTATAACCTTTAATGGATTTTTTGAATGCACCGTGATTTAATGGGTGTGGCCGGACTCGCGTTGTTGTACCTAGGTCCACCCTTGGTTGGACCTAGTTCTATTGTGCAATTCTCTGATCGGATGGACTCAGGTGTCAAGCTCCAAGTCTATTGGACTCAATATACAGAAGTTCATGAATATCTATAGATATTTACAAAACAATAAATGATATACTTTGAAAGTATTTATTTAAACAGAAATATTCAGGTGAGAATTAGTTTTCACCGTTTTTCCATGAGAACTATTGGTGGGGCGCACCTAGCAACCCATCCAAACCATGCATAAATAGGGACCCCTTGATAGTTATTTATCCCAAGGATTGACACACATCTGAATGGACTAAACCGTTGGATCGAGAGTTGAATCTCTTTTTGAATACGAAGCAATTAAACTTGTGGGCCACAGATGAAGGGGTTAGGGGCATGGGTTAGGGTCAAACTTGACACCTGATGGTCTCACATAGATCTTTCCATCCCCCTTAGTCCCATCCCCAAATGGAACCTATAGTTGGGCCCCACTAAAAGTTCTCATATAATAGTTCTCACCTGAATAATTCCGCTATTTAAATGGTTCAAGGAGAGCACATTGAATAGAAACAGGGCCTCAGCTTGCTCGGGCCTTATTTGGACTTGAGACGTTAACAGGTGGGCTCACTCCTCTTATATTTCTTATTTGTAGGCTTAGGCCCAAGACCTAAGGTCCATGTCAGACACAGACCCTTAAATGCTTTTTGGGGCAGAACTCGGGCCTTGGTAGGTTCTGCCCAAATTTGTCCTATGACACCCTACGTTTTGCTAGGGTTGCAAATGGCTTGGGTTACTGATGTTCCGTTGTGGACCTGGACCCAATTTATTTTATATGCATGGCTCTGACCCAACTTGGAATTGACTACACCTAGAAGAGATTCCAGGCCCAACCAGACTATTAAAAATACATTTAGCCATGTATTATATAATGGCATCATGCTAGTAGCAAGACACAAGGCAGGAACTTGAGGCTAGCAAGTGGGCTCTCCTTCTCACTTTTGTGGGCTTCTTGTCTTACTTTGTGGGCTCTTTTGGGTCCCAGCCTCCTTTGCTGAGATGTCAAATCTATAAATATATAAATTAGAAAATTCTCAAAAATGCCCCATTTTAAAAATGCCCCTTTTTCTGTCCCTCTTTGTTTTTGTCATGGGGCCCATGTTGAGTTAGTCTAGTCTTTTCACACATACAATGCCCCATGTGAATAGTCGCTAGTCCAAGTTTGACACTCATCCAATATTTCATCACCATTGGATTGAAATCATAATATAATGATGCCTCTAAAACCATTAAATTTTAGGGTAATGGATCAAAAGGTTGGGATGGTTTTATAGACTCAAGATGATCTTTCCATCTTCCATGATCATCATGCCTTCTAGTGGGCCCAACTAAGAAAAACGTCTTCTCCTAAAAAATGCTTGGGCGCTGTGTAGCGCTGCCCTACTGATATTAAAACTCAAAAGAACTTGCCGCATTGCTGGCAGCTGCTTTAGGGCAGTAGGGCAGCGCTATATTATATATAATATTATCAATGTCATTCAATAATGTGTTATATTATATATCATGTCCAAAATGAAGAACCATTGGTGGGGTGTGGGCTAAAAGAAAGCATTTAATCAAGCAAACGCAGATAACCAAATTACATAATCAATCTTAGCAAAGACTGAACCAAAAAATGTATAGAGATAAACTAAAACCATATCTAGCCACGTGGTGTGCAAACCCATTAAGATTTTCAGGGATAAAACAAAATCCAACAATATTAGCAAATCATTGGAAAATTTTCAAATATTTGAAATCACTTTTTTTCTCAGTTGGTAGCCTTCCCCCAACAACCAACACATTTGAAAACCAATAATGTTATCAATTAAAGCTGTTTGGTTTATCGCTTTTTTGCGCCAAGAAGATAGATTATAAATATGATGTAGTCTGTATCCTTAGATTCTGAAAAGAATTACGAAGAGGGGCCCGACCCTGGAATATAATGCAACTCCCCACTCCTTCACTAATGAAAGCATGCCAATTGTTAAGACGGAGTTAAAATTTCATGGCTATTTACGTTTGTGTATGCACCATTTTCACATAAAAAGAAACTTGTCACGTCACAAATTCCATGGAAATGAAAATCTCGAAAAAAGAGTTCAGTGGAAGTTATAAATTCATGTTTGGTACGAATTCTTCTTCCTCACTGAATTGGTGTTAACGTTGTTTAGTACAATTGCAAATTTCTCTATAAAAACTAGTTTTCTTTGTTTGGTGCAGTTATTTTTTATGAAAAAAATAACTTTTATATAACTTGAGAAAAAAAGATGGATACGATTCTAATATTAATTCAAATTAAATAATATAACTACTCTAGAAACTATCATCACTCCGTACAGGTTCAACATAATGAAATCCACAATGTGGCAACCATGGATGGGGGCCTCTGTTAAGTTTACTCACATTGATCTTGCATATTTAAACGTACTGACAATATTCAAGTTTTTAAGGCCAATTATCGGATAGTGGGTCTACTTCCACTAGTCACTACAAGGCCTTACTATCAGTAAACCGGGCCACTCATCTAATGGGAACAACATGGGTTGGGGAATGATCAGAAGTGGGCCACTTTCAAAATCCTAGATGTACACTGTATACACATTACTAGGTCAATTACTTGCAACAATAACACACATGAATGGCAGTGGAAGAATTGAGGAGATTCACTTCCACCCACCCACCATACCTTGGCTTGATGTGTAAGGTCCCCGACCTTACTGGGTCAGTTAAGGCCATCAACAAGCCCGTTGACCCATTTATTTTATAAATATTATAATTAATTGTATTGTTAGATATTTAGTTGGGTTTAGACCATAAGCGTGTTTCATTTATTGCTAGAGTACTGTCTATGAAATTTCGTGCAATTCCGAGCGCATTTGACCTTAGCAACGAGGCAGTTTGCAATTTAGGAAAAAAAATGAGTGTTTTTCTGAAAAATTTCGATCTCCATGATTTTGGGTTCATAAGAAAGACCTCGTCGCACTGACCGTTTTTGTCTCTTGGCTTGTTGCGATTCAATGATCGTAAATCCTTCAAGTAGTTCATTTTCTCACCGGACCCACTTAAAGGGCAAATTAGTCTTTTTCCCTCTATTTTCTCTTTAAACAGAGATTAGTCCTAATCTCGTAATTATTCTCTGCAATGAAGAACCATAGCAGCCCTTCTCCTTCTTCTTAATCTTCTGCAGCTCCAAAACCCAACCAACAGGAACTATCTTCGACGATCCGAACCGCACATCTTCACTCTCTCTCTCTCTCTCTCTCGATCGCCTCTTTATATTAATCTAAGTTGGTATGCTTTTTCCTATCTTAATCTTCCCTAATTTTTTTCCTTTTGTTTAGATTTAGGTTTGTTCTTGATCCTCTTTTTCTTGTCCTTCTCCTTTGCATTCTAGGTTGCGTTTGAGTGGGGTAGATCAGTAGTTTTACGCAGAAGAGTTCTCCTCCTCGAATTTCCCCAATCTCCATCTTCATCTCTTGATCAGGCAAGAACCTAAGCAATGCTTAATTTGTGTGTATGTGTTTGTTTTCCTTGATTTCATGATGCTATTGTTAGATTATTGAAAATCCAAGCTTGCTAAGGTTGTGAATTTGGGAGTTCATGATAGGAATAGGTTAATGGTAATTAGAACAAAATCGTAATAGAAATGGATGGTTGGGCTGGAAAACGATGATTGTTTGAATGGTTGTATATTGTTGTGAGAGCATGAAAGATCTTAGATTACAGGTTATGGACTTTGTAAAGGCAATTAGAAGAATAAACAGGGAAAATTTCGGACGTCTTGGAGGTTTCTGCCACCTGGCGTCTGGACGCCAGGGAACTGCGGAGACCTGTTAAAAGGGACCACTTTGAATGCCCATAACTTTTGATCCGTCTGTCGGAATTTCACTGGCTATATACAGTCATAAAGCTCTTGGAACGTAGAATCTAATAGCTCGTATATCCTAATGATCAGAGATTGAAAATGAAAGTGGATGTTTAGACCAATGAATTTAGCCCATAACTTATTTTACTCCATTCATCTTGTAAAGAGTATTTTGACCTAGGTCTAGGCCTTAAGTGTTGGACACTTTGATCCTACCATCACATGACCAATAATGAGAAATGAAATTGAAGCACATGGCTTGGTGTGCTTCGATGGTCGTCTAGATGTACATATAACATGCATGATTTAATCGAAAGCATATGGAATTGATTCAATTGATTCTTAACATGATTGTACACCAATGATTCGTTTCTAGAAGTATTGTTTGCCCAATTTCCATACGTACTCCGTTAAGTCATGTATGGTGCATGGACGACGGCCTATGCCTATGATTGGATTGTAACTTTTTCCTTGATTTGAAATCTTATCCGTTCCACTTGTTTCCTTATACACTCACTTGGCATAAAATACTTAATTAATTATGAAACATAAATCCTTGTAGGAATCCTTATAGGACTAGGACTTGGACTGGAGTTAGAGTGCACCTTAGGACCCTTGTATTTTATACTTGATAAACATGATGGCTAGAATGTAAGGAATTATCAATTGGTATAGACTTGTCTTGCAACTTGGCTTGAATGAGATAATCCCTTGATCTCAGTCGTGCATCTTGACTAGCTAGACCTTATTGTCTTGGTTTCCTCGTGTCAACACCACTTCACTATTCATTATCCGACATAGTAGGATCCACTGTGTGGAGGATTGCATATCATGACCAACTGTAGTTTGGCGGTTGTTTAGATGAGATGGTTACTCAGACATCGGGATGAGCAGTCGACTTGGACGGCGTCGATGGCGTTGAAAAGTTAGGAGCGGGCTTGGACCGTGTTGCTATTCGTAGGACTGTGAGCTTGGATCCCCCTAGAGTCGAACTTTGGTATCAGTGATCTCGATAGGATTGCTACTAGTATCTCGGGAGGTCGCTTGGACACCCTCGGAGTCTCCTTCTTGATTCTTGCGTCTTGCATGTGTGTAGATGGTGTTTATTGTTAAATGTTGCTAGGACTTTATCGTTGTGATTCCTATTTTTTACTTATTCTATATGTCTTGTTCTTTTACCTTATATTCACATGATTATGCTTGTCTATACTCTCATTTTGATACATGATATACATTGTTATTATTTACTATTTATTCTTACTCAACATGTTGTTGGCTCTGTTCCTTGGTGTGCATACACTCCAGGTGGCTACAATGAGGAGCCGATAGGTGAGGAGATCCAAGAGGATCTCCAACCGACAGAGGAGAAGCGAGAGTGGTGTGCCAATGACGTAGAGTAGCGTCATCACTCCCGACACGATAGAGTCTCACATGGAAAACTATTAGAATTGTCTCTATTCATTTATTATTCATGGCTCGAACCTTTCTATTTATTGATTCATATGTTTTAAAATGGTCTGGGGTGTAATTAAGACATAATTAATATGATCTTGTCTAGCCTTCATTTGCTATTGATTTAACTTTAACATTAATGAGAATAAGTTTCATTTTCTTTGGTATTAATTATGAAGTGATTTATGAATAATTCTGCATGTTGTATTTTGGAATGAGGTTTCAAATATATCATCCTCACAACGGACTTACAATCCTTGGTTTAAAGGGGGAAAATTTTTAATTAGCCATAAAACTCATTCCCTGGATTTGGTTTATTCTCTAATAGGGTTCAGGAGACGTAACAAGATGTTTCAGACAAACTTGCATGAGTACTACTTGTCTTCACCCCTCCATCTGCACTCCTTAAATTGACCAAAACCTCAAACAATCTGCACGTAAGAACATAAGGTTGAGTCTGAGTTTGTGGTGGTGGATAGATGGAGCTGTGGTAGGGAAGAGGCTTGCCGCTGCTATCTAAGGAAAGAGGCTACTACTAGAGTTCTAACGTTTGAGATGTGGAAATGAGATAATAAGGGGAGGCGACTTTTCCACAGAAATAGAAGTCCGATGCCCCTCATAGGAATTCTATTTCAAACATTCTCAAGGAAAATGCTGTCGTGGCAGAAAAGTGATTCCGCATAATTGTGCTACACCAAATGCATTAAAAATGGGTTTTTTGCAGAAAACTGTCCCTTTTCCTGCAGAAAAGTGTCGCACAAACATGCACTAAAGCTTTGAATGGTTTCTTTGGAAACAATATTGTTCCACAACTACCCTTTATATTTGTATAGCTAGCACACCAAATGGCAAACAGAAAATACTTACTCTATGGGTCCCACCAAGACATTGTAGCCCTCTCAAAATTCTGCTTGAGTGTTTTTTGTATCAATCGTTAATATGTATCAACCATTGTTGAAATTGAAACGTGGGGAGAGGACTTTCAATTATAATGGGCCCACCTTTGTAAATTAGTTGTACATGGGCTCAACCTTAGAAATTATAATATGGGACCCACCTTTAAAAAATTAAAAAAATGATTATCACATTTAGAAATTACAACATGGGGCCCGCATTTCTAGGAATTAGAGCATAGGCCGCCAGCATATAAGAATTAAATCAAAGATCCATATGGGAATTATTGTACTCGGGCCTCACCTTTAAAAATTGCAACATGGGAACCCCGTTATGGAATTACAACATGAGGCATGCATCTATTGTAGTGACATCATAGAGGGGAGATTCGACCGAGTCACGTTACTTTAGTAAGTTGCATTCTAAACATTTGATTGACGAGTGTGATTTTAAACAATTGATGCCTATTTTTAAGTAATTACGCATGAAATTTCGAGTTAGCAATTTTAAAAAGTGACGATCGAAATGTAATTTAAAACTTATATTTGATCTCTTTCATTTGATATTTGGATTAAAGAATTATATACTATGCAATTTCTTTCATTTTACCTACTATAGTATTTTCTTGTGTTGAATTGATTACAACCAAGGGTGGACCCAAGTACATCTATGTGGGTGCAGTCGCACCCGTTGGACTTTGATCCGCTTCTAAAACCATAATGAAGATTCTAGATCTGCTTCAAAGACTCACATAAATATCCTGTGTCTACCCCCAAAATCCACATGAAGATCTTGTGTTTGCTCCCAAAATCCAATAGTTTGTTTGGGCCCACACCTTTCAAATGAGAATCCTGGGTCCGCCAATGATTACAGTGAATGCATCTAAGTAATGTATATTTATATTTTATAAGTATTTGACCCATTTTTAAATAATCATGATCTCTCGAGTTACCATGCTGGCTATATCCATGTCAAAAAATTTTTTATGTTGGATGAGTCGATTCCAAGTCACAAGTCTTCTAATCTTGATTGCAATTACATCATGAATCTAACTCGTTAGGCCACAGTTGAAATAAGATAGTAAAAAATGTATATATATATATATATATATATATTAGAGAGATACATTCTTCAGCGTACCACCTAGTGCGGCCCACATGGAGCCACGCATATCATGGGTACAGGGGGATCTAAAGATCCTAGTTTTGTAGGGTCTAAATATCAAATTCGGGGTGAATCTCATGCCACTAAGCCCTTGATATAGGCCCATAAGTTCAATGGCTTCATAACATTAAAAATTGACCATTGATCCAGCAGTCCAGTGCATTCGGATAGTTTTAAATTGTGGGATGCGATGCAACCATATTAGACCATACTGAGGATGGGTTCTAATGACGGAAGTATAATGTTGTTGTATAAACCAGAAAAAATATTTATAATACGTGTTGGATGGATAATTAGAATTATCTTGGTGGGACCCATAAGAGTAAGCATTTATTTATTTATATTTTAATCTTTTGTACCGCAAGTCATCTGAATATAGATGGTAGATTTTTTAAAAAAAAAACTCAGAAAAGTCTTAAAACATTTTTATTAGAAATATTTTAGTGGGACCCACCAGAGTAAGCATTTTCCCTTTGTCATCTGGTGTGCTAGCTACACAAATATGAGGGTAGTTTTGGAATGATTTTCTTTCCAAATCAACCGTTGAGAGCTTTTAAAATAGCCATAAAATTCATATGAGAGTGGCTACCTACACACTACAAACAGCTCTCTACACACTGCATTTTTTTTTTTTTAAAAGAGTAATGCTACCTACAAATTGCAAAAATCCCTCCACACCCTGCAATTTAAAAAAAAAAAAACCGTAAACGACCCCTTTCCTCCTCATTCCCTCTCTCTCCCTATTCCTGCTCCAGTAACCCCACCTGCTGTTAGAAACGAGTAGAAACCAGGATCTTTGGATATTGCGTACAGATGACTGCGGAAATAACTTTGAATAAATATGATTAAATCATACCTACGAGATCTCTCTGATTTGATCTCGAACTTGCAGCGGCCCGAAATCCTCAAGATCTTCTACTGTATTTTTATATGCTCGAACTGCACCAGGGAGTAGTCTTCTTCTGCGAATTCTCTTCTATTCTCTAAAATCAAATTTTCTCTCTTGTTATTCTTGTATATCAACCTAGAGAGCAATATCGCATATTTATAGGTTACAATAGGGACCTTAAGAAGGAAATAAAGATAGGTTTCTTATGGAAATACAAAAACTCTAATTCGACCCAAATTAGAATCTTAATTCCATAAATTACAATTCAATCTACTATTGAATTGTAATTGCACTCCTGTCCTTATTCTCAAAATAATATTTCGAGCTTCTTGTTATTAAATGCTTATCAATCTCGCCACATTAAGATTTCAGATATCCATCGATTAAATAATTATTGACATCCATATTTAATCGATATCTTTATAATTCCTTGAGACCTTACACTTAACTTATTTGATATGTCGGACACAAAGTCTACTTGCTGGGTTTGACATAATCAAAACTTAAAAGTTTCATCAAGGGGATATCATCAATCCCTATTATGGGACGTGGATTCCGTCAATAAACTAATATCCACCATACACGTAGTGTAGTCATCCAATTCACTGAGATTATTGACCCATAAAAGATCTCACTCCTTCGTAAATCAAAATGCCAAACACTAAGTATATGTGTCTATTATTTACATTGGAATTAAGAGTACAAGCACTCATAATAACCATTTGGGTGTTCATCATCTTATATAATCAGTATAAAGACAATATACCAAAAAACACGGTATTGTTCAATACACACCTAGTGTACTAGCATAATGAGTCAAAATTATATCGTTTTCCGCAGCCAAGACAAACCTACTGAAACATCATGCTACAATTATACCGATGGTGTGTCCAAATCCATCTAGTATATAAGTTGTGAACAACAACTTATATTATATAAGAACCGATAAATAAGTCTTCCGTGCATAAGTAAAACTCTACACACCAACTTGTATACTTTATAGAATAAAAGACACTCACATGCATAATAATGCAACCATTTGCTCATACAAAATCTCAGTTAGATGAGATGACAAAATATACTAAAAAATGAATCAGTTAATGACAAATACATAAAGTATGTTTTTAGTATAAATTTCCAACACCCGCCGCCCTGCGCCCATCTCCCTCTCCATCTCTTTCGCTCTCTCTTCCTATCCTTGCTCCCAGGTCTTTCTACACCCACCTGCCCTCATCCCCATCCCCAGCCCACCCCCAGCCTACCCCCACCATCCCTTCAGTGTTGCTGAAGCAGAGTGATAGAAAGGGAGGGAGAAGGAGAGGGAGAGAGATAGGAGGGAATAAAAGGAGGGATAGAGGAATACTGGGTTGGGGAAGGGGAGAGTGATGAGGGCAGGGGAAGGGGGAATAGCAGGGAGAGGGATAAAGGGAGGAAAAGGGAGAGGGTGGGCAGGGGCTACCGGAGGCGGGCGAACAGGAGAGGGAGAAGCAGAGGGAGGAGGGATTTCGGGGCGGGGGCCGGCGACGAGCGAGGGGAGAGGGGGAGAGAGGAAGAGTGGGGGAGAGAAAGGGAGATAGGGAGAGGGATGGTGTTACTAGAAAGGGGGAAATGGGGAAACGGAGAAGGAGAGGGCGAGCGTTGCCGGTGGTGGTGGGGAGAGATAAAGAGAGGAAGAAGGGGAGCTAGAGGGATCGGCGTCAGCGAGGAGGGTGGCCGAAGCAGAGAGAGAGAGGGGAGGAGAGAGAGAGGTGTAGTTTAGGGATTTTTTTATTTTTATTTTTTTTTTTTAAATTGCAATGTGTGGAGGGATTTTTGTCGTGTGTAGATGGTCACTCTAAAAAAAAATTGAAAAACTACCCCTCGCCCGTCTCCTTCCCTCTCTCTCTCTGCTTCCCTACTCCGGCCACCTCCACCCAACCCCACCTACGCTGATCCCTTTCCCTCTCTCTATCTCTCTTGCCCGCCGCCAGTAGCCCCCGTCTCTCTATCTCTATCTCTATCTCTCTCACCCCCTCCTGCCCTCTCCCTCTTTCTCCCTCTCCCCGGCCACCCTCTACCCTCACTCGCCCACCTGCTGCTTCTCCGTCTCCCTTTCCCTCCCTCTCTCCCCCTCCTCTCCCGCTCCCCCTCCCCGTTGGCAGCACCGAGGGGATGGAGGGGGTGGGGATGTGGGTGGGTGCAAGAAGAAGTGGGTGCAGAGAAGTAGAGGGAGAGTGAGATGGGTCGACGGTGGGGTCGGGCGGAGGTGGCCGGAGTAAAGAGAGAAGGAAGGAGAGGGAGGGGTAGTTTAGAATTTTTATTTTTTAAATGCAATCGCAAGTGCTGTTTGCAGTGTGTAAGTTGCCACACTCAATTCGTACTATGCTGTAAGCGGTTTTGAAGCACGTAAATCTTCCATTCGCACTTACACACGCATACAAGAAGTCTACGGAGCTCTGTCGTATTGGATATCGGTGAAAGGATCGGGTGTGATCCTTGGTGGGCCACATGTTTCGTTTTGGCCTTATCCCAAGATTTGGAGAGGGAAAACGAAGAAGAAAGAACCCGCAATCGAATTGAAGAGAGATCGATTCGATTGTGTAGAGATCTTGTAGTGCAGAAAGCTAATCGGAGAAGAAGCCTGGTTTCGGTTTCTTGCAGAAACGAACAGAGCGAGAGGTTTTGGGTTCTTGAGTGTTTCGCCGTCGACAGTTTGAAGAGGTCTGTTCCGACATTCGGGTGTTTCCGGATCGAGAGTGTTATGGCTCGTCTTGCTGATCGGAACCAGAGGAGAGGACTGGGACTGGTTGATCTTCGCCGGAGAAGACCCACAAACAGATCGCAGGAAAAGCAGAGGTTCTCTGCTTGGTTCGTTGCTAAAGAGGAGATCGACCGTCATCGTCGGAGAAGAATGGAGAGTCTCGCCGCCGCTGTCTCCGTCTCTGATCGTCCGAGCTTACAGAAGTCCTGGTTACACAACCTGTCACTGGTTATTGAAGACGTATAAGGAGACGGCTCTGCTCTAGGTCATTCTCGGTTTGGTTCCAGGTCAAGTCTGACCCGACCTATCTTCGGACGTCAGCAGAGCCGCACGGTAAACATATTTCACCGATGGGCGGCTGAAACTTGTCTCCAAAATATCTTGGTCACTTGGAGTCCCATCGGATCTCCTTTTGAACCTATGAAGTCGTTGCAAGTAGATCTATGGAGTTGTGGAAAATGATTGGTTATTCGATGGTCAACGATGGAGTTTGACCAATTGGAGTTGAAGGTCAAAGGCTAGTTTTTTACGATATCGGAGCCATTCGGTGTCGGATCTCATATTTGTTTCTCCCAACGTTCTCATGGTCAAGAAATCTACGCATTTGTAATAAGAGATTGTCTCATAAAGAAGCAAAAAATTCTAAAATTTGCAATGGTTACAAAATTCAAAATTGAGAAATTCAATAGAACAAAACAACTTTAATCTTTGGAGTTTAAGGATGCATGTTTTTTTTGTTCAGAATGGGTTGCAAAAAACACTGAGCGTTCGTTTGGAACTTTACATCATTAGTAAAAGTCAAGTAAAGCTTCCATTTTTCAGACAAAATGTCACATCAATAGCACTTTAATTCAAAATTTCCTCCATCATTTTCAAAAAAGAGCAAAAAAGAATCTTTCCTCCACTAAAAGACAAGAAAGCTCCACTTCTATATATATAAAAAGTCAAAAAGATTTCATACTAAACAACTAAAAATAAAATACCTTAATAGCCCAATTTTATTTTATTCTCTCTTGATTTGATGTTTTTCTATACTTTATTTTACATTTAAAATTACCAAACGGGGAAGGAATAAAACACCCCGCCTAAGACAATGTCAGACGGAGACAAAAATGAGTTGCTAGAAAAGGCATACAGAACAATTTGATAGTACTCCAAACCCTACTATGACATTCGATCTGTCTTCTTTTTCTTAAATCTCTATAGTTCAATCTAGAGTAGTGGCGTGCTGTCGCAGGCATCTAAAAATAATAAAACATTTACTCCTAAAAATATATGTAGTAGCGCGAGTAAGGATCGTTCCCACGAAAAGTGTCTAGCCTAGTTTTATGCTATATGATCAATGATGGGGTTTATATATATATATATATATACACACACACACACACTCACACACACATTTATAATGAAAGCAATGTTAAGAAAAATAAATAAGAAGCAATTCAAATTAAAGTAACGAAATCAATCTAAGAGCAAGCATTGGCCTAAGTCAACATCCACCATCGGAATTTTATAACGGATCATTGATGCAAGTAGTATCAATTCACACTTTGAATATTCATCGTTGGAACCATTTTCCTATCTGTCATTGATTAAGTTAATTAGAAAATAAGTGATCCAATTGACCCTAGTTACTAAACAACATAAGAGAAGCGCTAAATATTTAATCTAGTAACAACATTAAGAATTAGAGGGATCGATGAATCTAAACAACACAAGCACCAGCGGTTGTATTTAATTTAGTTGAGTGTTCTTCCTAATATCTCCTGACTTCGGTTGGACTCAGCTCAAGAATTAAAGTTGCACCATTTTTCGTTCTGGACAATATGAGCCCAATATTAGAAATGTTTCGAGAAACTCCTAATTTCTTCAAAATTACCATAATGCCCTTTTGCTTGATTTTTCATCCATTTAGCATCAAATACGGGCACCTTTCTTGCAACTCAGATCTGGAACTTCTTGATATAACCAGTATCTCTTAAAGCACGAAAGTTGTAGAGCTCTTTCTTGGTGTTCCATAGCATCTTGAATCATTGTAATCGGAGCTCTAAAGAGAGTTATGCCCAGATTATGAAGCGATGTCCAAACTGTCTAAAATCGCCCAATTAGCTTTGTTTTGCACTCAGCACCTCCATTTGCATCCTAAATCTAAATATAAGAATAATGAGTACATTTAGGCATCAAATAAGTATAAATGACTAAACATTAAGGGAGAAAAATTTAACATTTTGCATTCTCATCAAGTAGATCGAGCTATAAGCCCAGAACCTCTAACAATCTGAGATGATTTCTCTCTTCCAACCGTGCAGCAACCGAAAAACCAACACCTTGATTTTCTTTTTTCCCTTCTAGTTCGTTTTTATGTGCGATCGCATGAATCCAATGATCTAACTACGGAAACATTGATCGCACTCACAACAATGCTTTATGAATCCCAAGCGATCTCCAACTTGCTCTAATATCACTTGTAGTATGCGTGTGTGCATAAGTACAAAACTTGTGATTGTCAATCAAACAAGCCACATAAGGAGGAAGAGAGATATTCACATGAGAGAAACTCGACTTTACTATTACTCTTCAATATCTAATGTTTAAGATTAGAAATTGCGTCAAAATACAATATAAAATCACTTAGCCCCTCCAAAAAGTCCCGGTATAATTACCAAAATACTGTTGTCCTGAACTTGGTCTTTGGCCAACCCAATGGATCCAACCGGAGGCACAACATTTGGAGAATTTAAATTAGTTTAAAATTATTGTGACATTTGTTTGGAAGAATTCCTAAAAGAATTTCTTGGTATTGAAAGTTTTTTTTTTTTGCATATCAGTGGACTTTCCCTAACATTTGGAAATAAAAACCTATTTAATTCATGTGATATTTTTTTAAAATCCAACCTTGTGAATTAGTGTTAAAAAAAAAAAAAACCCATAACTCTCCAAATCCTCATAGGTACTCTTTGCGGAGTTGTAAAAGAATGGACATCATTTGAAATTCTCTTGTATCCTGTTGGGTAAACAATCCCGAGCCCACGATGGATTCATACCTTCAATTAATTTGTTCCATACATGGGGAAACTACATGATTATCCCATCTAAGTATGTTTTGACCTTTCTTGGGATTTTCCTTTCTTGGAACTATAACCAGAACTAGAAGAGGTGTATGGGGTTTTGGGAATTGTCTATAAAGAAACATGGTCACACGTGCCGGTCCCCCACACTTTCTGCAGGACCAAACATCCGGAGGGAGCAGAAATGGGAAAAAAATTCCCGCCTCTAGTCGGCCCGCCTTTCCAACTGGTCCACGTGTTGCACTCTAGTAATGTCGTATCATACTCCAGCAGAGTATGCAGTATCATGGACACGCATTTCAGTCCATTTCACTCTCCACTGGGACACCCTCTGCCGTGTTCACAGTGCTTCTCTCTGAATTCATTAATTTCTTCATTAGCCTTTTTGGGGCTTTATTAATAGAGTCAAGAAAAATAAAACTTTAATTTATCAAAAAATTTCGACCAAAACACTTTAATTCAAAATTTTCACTACATTTTTTTAAAAAAAAGTAAAAAAATAACATCATTTCTCCACTAAAAAACAAAAAAACTTTACTTTTCAATAAAAAAAAATCATAAAAATTTTTATCACAAACAACTAAAAATAAAATACCATAATAACCCACTTATATTTTATTATTTTCTCAAAATAAACTTTGCAACATGCAACTCCCCCTCATAAAGCCCCCAAACAAACCGTTCTCTCGGGATCAACGACTTAAAATTTGAAATAGGATTCCAGCAAGTTATTTGTCCAAAGAGAACGTACGAAACGCCTTTCCAGCTATGACTGCGGGACTAACATCCTCCATTACTCTCGCAGAGTACGCTAGAATAACTCTACATAAGCATCCGATCTTTCTTGAACACTACTACATAAATATCGGCAACGCAGATCGGGTCGAAGCGGATAGGGCACGTGGAGCCGTCTCGTCCAGACCGTCGAGGCCACCATCCCATCCACGCGTCTAGGTTCCAGTGGTCACGCCTCGTACGGAATCGTACGGCCTCATATGTTGAGCTCACGACACCTCCTTAATATGGGCCCCACCCTCTCAGCGCTTAGTCGCTAACCATCAGTTGATGGGATGTACTGTGGGCGAGCCCAAGAGTCCGGAATCCTGACCCATCTCTCATTGTTTGTATGAATCTGACAGACTCCAAGCCAACGAGAGCCATACTGATACTAATCCATGGGTGGCCTGGCCTGGCCTCACTGTGAAAACTCCCCTAGCCTTCCAAATTAGAAGCCATTTTTTACCATCAGATTTGTTGATGAGAAAGAATACATAGTAAATAATGTTGGTCCAGACTACATAAAGATCAATCTTATAGTGGCCCAAATCACGACTAAGTTTGGTGCATGATGTATTGAAGACATGGCACGTGGAGTATTCAAGAAATGATGTGATAGTTTGTCTCTTATCATTTTTAAATGCCATTTTATTATTTGAATTTTAAAATTTTAGTACCTAAAAGCTTCAAATGGTTTCGTAGATTTCTTTGACGATTTCTTTGACGGTTGCAGTAAAAAAGAAGATTTAGGAATTTTTATAATTCTCTCAAGCTGTAAATATCATTTAGGGCTTGTTGGATATTTCATTCTGAGGTCTTGGGATTTTGAAAGCAGACCCCACCGACAGATTTGCAAGAATGTTAATGTTGATGGATTTCTTGGATTAAGACTGACCAGATGAGGTAAGACCCGAACCCGATGTTAAAGCCGGCCCAAGTAACGTGGGGGTGGGGTTTGTGTTTCCTCTCTGTACTGGCAAAGGCAATCTGTCACCGGTTTCTCCAATTGGATAGTGTTTTACTGATAGCTTTTGCTTTGGCGTTTACCCAAAAGAGGCATAAACTAGAAAGGGAAAGCGGAGACCAAATGAAATTATTTTTATTCTATTCTTAAGCTTTATCAACATCTGGAGGTACAAAAATAGAAGGAAAAAAAAGAGGAAAGCGTGGGGTTGTTCCGTTTACCTTTTACTGGATGATGCTTCTTGTTTGGCTGCAAAAAATCAGATTATTTCCTTTTTTGTAGAGGTAAGGTCTGTAGAGGTCGTATTTGGGTCTTAGATTCTTCCTTCTTTTTGGTATGTGTCTATGTGAGGATTCTTCCATTCGGTCATAGGGTCTCCGTTTACTTTCTGCAGAGAGAGAGGGAGAGAGAGAGAGAGAGAGATCATGGTGAGGGGAAAGACGCAAATGAGAAGGATAGAGAATACTGCGAGCAGGCAAGTGACGTTCTCGAAGCGTAGAAATGGGCTTCTGAAGAAGGCGTTTGAGCTGTCAGTTCTGTGCGATGTGGAGGTTGCACTCATGGTCTTCTCCCCCACTGGGAGACTTTATGAATTTGCAAGCGCAGGGTACTCTCTCTCTCTCTCTCTATATATATATATATATATATCTCACATTTCTTCTCTGTATGTACTTGTTGGGTTAATCTTCTCTCCTTCTTTCTGTCTCTTCTTATTACTTGGGCTAATCTGCATATATGCCGCATGCTTTGCACTCGAGTCTGCATTTTTTTTAGCTTTTCAAATCATCAGCGGATCCATATGGGTCCATCATCTGCCTAGCTTGGATGCTTAATTTAGATAGATGGGTCTGACACATAAGGAGGGAGAGACGCAAAAGGACATCTCTTTCCATCTCTCTCGTGTACCCGATCGGCTGTGTCTTTATTTATGTCTTTTTAATGTACTTGGGCTAATCTCTATTCGCTATGCAAGCTATACATGTCCTTGCAATAGGGGGTCGGCTTTTTTCAAATGGGTTTTCTCTTTCAAATCCTAAACCGTGATGAAGTGAAATGGCCCCTTGGTGTCGTTATAATGAAACCCATGAGGACTTACCCCTCTCTCTCTCTCTCTCTCCATTGCACCCGCCTACCATGGAAAAGATTGACACAATTGCGTCAAAATCTCATGAAGTGATTTTCTCACTTTGAATGTCTATTTTGTGGCGTTCTATCCATTGATTTCAGGTTCCCTTCTCTTTTGAGCTAGCTATTATGATTTATGGGACACAACTTATAAACCACCCAAAGTCAACTTAGTCTAAGTCGTTCCATCTCCTAAGTCAGGACCGGTTTTTGTAAACCTTTTGATGATTCCATTTTCCATGTGCAACAAGATGGTTTATGTATTCTAGTTAGTATAGGTTTTTCTAGATTTTAGTATTCTTGAAATCTCAACAAAGTAATATCAATGGTTAATCACCTTACCTTGCATCTTAAGCATATAAAATTTTCTTCTCTGGGTTGACGGTCATTAATCATGGTGGAAGATGTTCAAATGGTACTAAATTTAGATAGTCTAAAAACAATTTAGAGTAAATATTATGTAATTCTTGGTGAGACCTCAGTTCTCTTCGCTATATTATGTCAATGTCAATAGTTTTTTATGCAACATCTTTACATACGGATTTTGATTTATTAGTACATTGACCTGTTATATTGAATGCTAGTAACTATAGCCACAGTTGTGTCTAATTAGTTGCTTGTAAGAAAGCAAGTTCATCTGGACCGAAAGGCAATCCTTTATTTGTTTGTTTATTATTCTCTCTCACAGGGGTTATAGTGAGCCTCCAAATTTATTTGTTTATCACATTTGGTAGTCTTAGACTGTATGCTTGTCACGACCCGAGCCCGAGATTAAAATTAAATTCGAGATAATCTCGAGTCGTGGCATATACTTACTCCTGTGAATTCCAATCACATCAAAATTCACAAGGGATATCAATACACATTATGCGGAATATAACAAATATACATTGCTTATATGAAAACCAAAAGTTCATTTACATCATGTAACCAAATTTATCACTTGCATATTTAAATACAATGCAAGGATCAAAAGTATGAAACATTTCAAAATTCATTTAACTCATAGTTTCCTCTCAAATTTTCGTTTCAATATCATACTCATATGATATTGCTTTACTTCCATTCCACTAGTCCTTCTGGAGGAACCGGATTGGTCGTCTTCGCTGGCGCTGTGGCCTCAGAAGGACCGGCATGGGCAGTTGTGCTTGTAATGCCATCAATAGCACTATGAATTTGACAATTCAGCAATGTATAAACAATTACATGATTTAACATGCTAATACATCATTTCATTTGTCTAAACCAAGTTAAACTAATACAATTTACCATTTAATTCAAATCAATATGAGTCTTTCATAGTTGACAAACCTACAATAGCATTTCAATTCAATTCATATCACATCTTCTTCAAAAGGAAGGAATCACATCTTCCATATGAAAGGAATCACATATTGTGGGATTTATCAGTGCCCGGGCCAGGGACAACTGATATCACCACGGAGTTCCGGAACACTCCCGAATAATTTGCTGCAGCAGTAACAGCTTTAAAGAGCTTATAGAAATCACTATGTAGTGCCAGACTCAATGAAAAATTCAATTAATCTTATCTCATTTCTAAACAACCATTCGGGTGTAACCATTGGTTTCCCAATGCACGTGCTATTCTCGATAGACATCACATTATAGATATACAATATGTGCATTGTTAGTCCCCGTAATTAACACCCATGGAGTTTAGACCATTATCAAACAATTATGATTAGTCTTAAACTAATTGGGAAAGCAGACGTACTCTAATTTCACGTAAAAATCCAAAAACCAAAAATCCATTGAATTTTCACTAACTATTACTGTTGAGCCAGTAATAGGTTGGCTCGAGCGGACCAAAGTTCGCTCGAGCGGACGTGTCATAGAACCATGGTCGCTCGAGCGAAACAGTGTTCGCTCGAGCGAACATTTCGGGATTTCTGTCAGTCCAAACAGAACCTCATTCGCTCGAGCGAACCCCCAGGTTACTCGAGCGAACTGCCAGAATTTCCACGAAACTCTGATCAGTTTTTTCTTCTTTCAACTCTTCTCTCTTTATCACACTTCCACAACCTGCAAAACAAATGGAACCTCTTGTTCGCTTCTCCAAACATCATTTATATACCATAAAACACTTCTATTTCATCAATGAATCATTTCAAACATCATTCTATATCCATTCAATCTTAAACATACAACCCACAATTCCTCAATAACCAAATCTACGCATTTAAACTAGCATATAACTACAAATAAATGTTCATACTTGCCTTTAGTTGAGAGAAACACAAAAACCCCTTTGATAGCTTTGAGTTTTGAAATCAAACCTCCTTCAATCCAAACCCTAATACTATAAAATCACCAAGTTGAAGAAGAAGATGATGTACACAATTTCTCTCTCAAATCACTTGCAACATCAAGTGTAATCATACACAGAAGAAACGAAGAAGGGAAGCAGCTCTCTGGGAGGTTGGGATGAAGCCACCGACTGAAATGGCTTGAGTTCATCTCAACATCATATAAAGGACTTACTTTACATTGTAACCCATGTATTTCACTATATTATCAGTTTAAGTCAAATGAAGACTTATTTGATTCATTTCAAGTCAAATAACTACAAGTGCATTATGAAAATTATTGTACTCATCAAGATACACATGTTGGTATCAATTTTCATCACATTCAACGAAATACACTAAATTTCGTATTTACGAAAAAGTCCTCAGTTTCACTAATTTGGATCTAAATCCAACTCTACCAAGTCAATCTCAGCCAAACTCATTCCATTATACTTAATTCATTTGTTTGAGAATAATTTGACCCATCTTAATCATTAATCACCCTTAAGTTGATTAATCATACTTAATCCACGTTAATCTCGATTAATTAGAGTTAATCTTGATTAACTCGGGTCGAGGTGTAAGTTGTAACAATGCTTAGGTGAGAACATCTATTATTATTATTATTATTATTATTATTATTATTATTATTATTAGTATTATTATTATTATTGCTCATTGTTCGTGAGGTTGGTTGATGAAGAATCAACCTGTTGGTCGGCTAGACCAAGGTTTGTAAAAGTTAAATCATCAGCATAATGATGATCAACTTAGACCCCATCAGTTTAGAGGAAAAAAGAGTTAACTATCTAATCTGCACACCATTTTCATTTCTATTGCTTTGGCACAAGGATTTAATTATGAAGATAGCTCAATGAGGTCTATGCCTATGTATGCGAGCACACCTCATCATGAAATTAGACATACAGTTATTGTTGATGTTTATATTGATCTAAATTAGCTCTCTGAAATAATGCTAAGAAACAATCATAGCATTGAGAAGATGAAAGTTTTTGGAGGCTACCGGAATGGTTCACTAGTTCTAATTTAACCAATCAATGCAGCGAAAATAAACAAATTAGACAATATAGAATTAGCTATCTACCAAGCAATCACCACAAGAAGGCGGAAACAATATTTAGCATGGAAACCCTATCCAGAGAAAAACCACGAACCAAAAATCAAGAGTTCACGAACAGTTACAAGATATACTCACAAGCTCCTTTACCTCAGTCTGTACCTCGATCTAAGGACTGTAGTTGTTTTTGCAAAGAATTCACTTACACACATCTACCGTGCCCTGTTTTCCTTACTTGATCTCCTCGCACCTTGTCAACCATGATGATCAATCTTCTACAAGAAAGGTGGAAGCAGCAATTGAAAGTCCGGGATCCGAACCCTAGTTGGGGGGGGGTGGTGAATAGGGTGAACTACTACTTAGTGATCAATTATGACCAATTCTAAACTTTTTTAATTTAACGAGTCACTTGTGATGATAATAAGACTAAATGCGGAAGCTAACACAATCACTACAAAGCATGCTCCATCACACAAGGATTTATAGTGGTTCAGCCTCAATGCCTATATCCACTACCGGCTTGTGAACCAACACTCCACCGGATTTCCACTATGAAGTGTCTACACAAACACTTTAAGAGATACAAGTAAAGCTCAATACATTTGCTTGTAACATAGGCTGATTTGAAGGTTTAAATCAAGATACAAACATACACTAATAAGTGGCTAAGGTGAGTGCTCAAAGTGTATGAATGTTTATTTCAATTAATTTCTAAAATGAAGCTCTTAAATGAATGCTTGATGCATTTAAAAAACTAAGCACAGAAATCTATGATTGAAGTGATGAACTAATCACATGAGTTAATAAAAAACAACTTGGGAAGACATTCCTGTCAAACTACACAAGTTGTATGAAAGTTGAAAGATCAAAATATATGTGATTGAGACATGAGTGTTTGCAAAACAATTTAATATGCTAAAGTGATTTGATGTTTGCAAAACAACTCAGTCAAAGCTAGAAATCATGCTAATATAGAGTTTCAAAGATTTGAACATGCATGAATTTCAACAGGATGGAAATCAAACTTAACGTGGAAAGATATAACTTCAAATCTCAAGATTTTGGATTTTCGTTTCCCCTCTAGGCTTCTCAGCTCATTCCCCTTTTTTAGGCTTCAAAACAGTTTCAAAGATTCACCCAACAAGCCTCACAAAAGTGAGGAATGATTTGGACTTAAATAGAAAAACAGTCCAACGGCTAGTTGTCCTGGTCGACCCCATGCACCTTCGGTCAACCGGGTTCAACGGTCATATTGCCCAACGGCTAGTTGGCTCAGTCGACCGGGTACAGGGCTCGGTCGACCGAGAACACTGGCCTGGGAGGAGTTCCTTCAAATTTTTCAATTTTCTGATAAATGAAACTAGGAACTTAGGGCCATCATGATTTATGCATAACATCAAGATTCTAAAGATGAGGAATGTGCGCAAATCATAAACCTAGATGCCTAACTCGATTTTCCAAAAATATTCATGAAGAACTAGATTTTTGAAAGTGCATTTTAAGTTCTAAAACCTGCAGGATGAAGTCTTTGAAAATCAAATGCATATGCAAGCTAGGAACTCAGATTTCAAAGTCCAAACTAAGATGCATGAGTGTGTGACCAATTGACGGTGAAATAGATAGTGCATCCATCAAATTTGCAACATACAAAAATTCCTAACAATCTCCCCATTTGCAATTTGATGGCAACTAAGATGATCACAACACTTCTAGAACTTCAACTCTTATGACTGTTCTGTTCTTGAAATCTCTTGAATGCAGCTTCGTCCGAACGACCGATTCGGCGTGAGCTTTAACTCTTTCAAGTTCTCTCCCCCTTCGTTAGAGCTCTCCCCTTGCTCTAAGCTTTCTTTGAACTTTCGATTCGCTCTTGATTCACATTCAAGCGCTCTCCCTCTTTGTTCCTTGGTTAGATCTCCCCCTGAGTTAGATCTTCTCTCCCCCGTTGTTGGATCTTCTCTCCCCCTTTGTCATCAAATTGCAAAGGAACCTGTATATATGAGAAAACAAATACCTTTTAGTTGCACTTGTTACCAAATGAAATTGAAAATGCAATGCAGGACGGGTTATCATGTATATTAGAAGTCTATGCAGTGTTTGAATGAAGCTAAGACAAAAGATATTAATTGAGAGAGTTTATAGTTCAAAGCACCATAAACATTCATCAATTGAGGAATATAACAAGAAGATAAGAGATGAACAAGAGAAACTGTAGATTCATTGATTTAAAATAGAAGATTAGTATAGTTTTCACTAATTACTTGACCAATACAAAAATCAAAATATCATGGTCAGTAATCAAAATATCAGACAGTTGATAGACAAAAATACATCAAAGAACGACAGTTTATCACTACCCCCCACAAAAATGAATGCCTCCCTAAGATCTAAGATGAATCTGTAGGAGATGGGGGCATTACATCATCATGAAGCTTGTAGCTGCTGGAGATGCTTGAGAGATATTTCAAGGTTTTCTTCATCATCCCTGATACTTGTTGTCTAAACTCCTGAAACTCTGTACGCATAGTAGAAACAACTTACTTCACAGAGGTCATACAGTCCTGCAAACTACGCTGCTGAGGGGGCTCTGGCTAATGAGGCTGATCAGCTATTAGATCTGCAGTCTCTGTCTCTACAGCCTCTATCTCTATGTCTCCTTCTGGTACTGGGTTCACTCGCTGTGGTGGAGGAAGCTTCATCAAGAGAATGTTTTGTTGAAGACAGTGGTAGTCTCAGGTCTCTCTGAAGCTGGAGGAATCATACCATACGATCTGGCGAGTTGGGTAATCAGAAACCCAAAAGGAGCTACACATGGCTGAGAGCTCATGATAACTCGGATGATGTGGTGCATGATGACTGAAGGTAAGCACATTGGAACACCCGAAATCATCTTAAGCAAGAGATTGGTCATGTAAGGAGTCACTTCCGTCCTATTCCTTTTCTTTGGATAGATGGAATGAGTGAAAATGATATGAATGACACGAATGGAAGGAATCATGGAAGATGCTTGTAGACAGTTCTTGGCTGGCCATTTCTCAGATCTTCCACAGAGAGCTTTAGTCATTGAATCTCTCTCATCAAGAGGAAGAACTTCAGAAATTAACTTTGGTCCATTAGACCTAGAAATGCCCAAGATGAAGGAAATCTTCTCTGTGGTGACCACCTCTTCGCCATGCAAGAATCTGATTGTAAATGAGTTTGCAGTGGAGGCACAGATAGACTCGTATAGGCCATGGACAGACGAAGCAAATGTGTTGCCACTCCAGGTCAAATACTATCCCAACCAATGGCTTCTAGGATAGCAGGGACATCGTAGTCCACTAGATCTTCAACTTTGCACTTCTTCTCCACTATAATCCCATTGTTACGAAAAGATTTGACAACAGAAGACGGAGAAGGGCTGGGATTGAATTGAATCACTTGAGGAGGAGCAGCTTCGAGAGTGGTTGAAGGAGATCTATGAGAAGATGAGCCTTGGCCTGATTTAGACTCTTTGTTTGGCCTCCTAAACGTTTGCTTGGTGCGAGCCATCGTTGAAGATATCAAAGTGTAGGATGCTCAAGGCTAATAAGCAAGAGCTGGACAGATTTGAGAGAAGAAAGTGATCACTAAGAGCACTTAGGGCAGCACACACTAATGCTAGAAGAGGAGAGAACAGCAGCCACAATTTCTATTTGACTGTCAATTAGGAGGTGAAGGCAGTGGGTGGGGGAGCACTTGGGATGTCATGATTGACTCCTAGAAAGTATAACTAAGATATACAGCTCCCTTAGTAGTTGCTAGTGATAACTTAGAGCTGGAAATGAGCACAGCTACAGCAGTCTGAAAAGAGCTGTGGTTTAGGCAATCTGACAAACAGTTGGAGGGCAGAAACTGAAGCTGGGAAGAAAACTGATCACAGCTGCTCAATCCTGGACCAAAAGGTCTACAAATAATTACAGAAAAATCCACAACTCCAAACAATATGAATGGACAGCCACACTTATCAGACACTGAAACCAACGATGGATCCTGAATCTGCTAAACAGCACACAGTGCTCTTTAGTCCGCTATAAAGAGCAACACAGAGCTTGGACGGCCAGACTGGATGGGGTCTCATGGGTTCTTGGATTAGCTAGAAGGATCACACACCCTGGAACAATGTGTCTTCAGCTGAGAGAGAGAGAACCACACAAAGGCCGCTGCCTGTGAGTTGAGAGGATACCCAGAGGAGATGAACAGCAGTGACGAGGATGCCAAAGAAAGGCAGCCCTAAGCTATGAGGGAGATGATCAAGAATGAAGTTCAATAATGGACGTTGATCCTAGCCTAGAAGAAGAGCACCGGTAGATTGGAAGAGGGATGTTGATACCAGATGTTCTAGGGTGTCGACCTGTCTAGGAAACAGATGAAATTCTGTTTGAAATAGAATGGCCCAGCCCAGTTGTTTTTAAGTTGCTGGGAGCATGCTCGGTCGACTGCATCATCCATGATGTTTACCGTCCACACGGGAAACCTGATTTTCTGATCAGGTTAAGAGAAAACAGTCCAGAATTTTTCAAGGACAACCTTCACTCAATCTACCCCTAACTCAGCTGACCTAAACGGAGTCTAAAAAGGTACACAGAAGATCAAACTAACTAAAAGAGTTATTATACTCAACAGCACACTTTGTTAGATGAGAGTAATCAAAAATGAAAACAAAATACCTTTTAATTTAAAACTCTTTATTAGTCAATAATTTTGACTGAAATCAAGCTCAACTTGTAACTGAAGAAATCTTCCTAAAAGAATATCAACAAGTTGATTCTTTTGTTCCAAAAATAGATTTTCAAGAATAAATATTCCTTCAAAGATTATGAAAAATTCATTTTTCGAAGACAATCATTTTGAGAGCAAAAAGATGTATCACCCAAGCTTGTAACTAAATTAGTTGCTTCTCAAGTATTTATGCATTTAAAATAATACTAATTAAAAGTAACAAACACAAGACTCTTGACCAACAAAAACATTTAACAAAGAGAACTAGATTGGTCAAGCTCCACTCAAACCCTTAGTATTTGTCTAAATGTCTAACCGTAGGTATCCATTTAAGGTCTTAAACTGTGGAGTCTATGGTTGAAATCCTACCAACTAGAGGAGATGGAGATTGGATTCTTTTAGACTTGTCATCATATCTTTGAGGTTTGACCTTTTTATATTTAGATTGATGATTCGTCTTTGGAAGTTGGTGTTTCATTTTCTTTTTATTCTTCTCATTTCTTTTAGCTTTTCCTCCCTCTTTTGTCTTTTGAACTTTAAGTTTAGCTTTTCAACCTTTTTCAAAAGTTCTTTCATTTCCAAGGTTAGAGGAGATAAAGTGAGAAGTTTCTTTTTGATAGATTTATTTTGACTATTTTTGTTTTGTTTAGTCTTTTTAAAATCTATCTTAGGAGACTCTTGTTGAAAAGATTTAACTTGTTTGAACTTCCTAGTCTTCCTTGGATTTTAATGTCTTACCCTTCATAAAATTAGATTTTGCTTTCCTAGGTTCATAGATGGGTTTAGACAAATGACTTTTTCTTAATTTGCACTCAAATTTGAAATGCCCTTCATTACCACAATAATGACATTTTGTTTTGGGCAAAGGAGAATGAGTGCTAGAGAATGAGGACTCACCTTTAAAAAATGTGTTGGTGAAATTAGGGCCATGTGAAGTATACCTATCAAATTCAAGACCGGTCCTATCTCTTTGAGATTTACCAAATCTAAATAATTTTTCAAATTTCTCTTTACCTTGGGTAAATTTGCACTCATATTTTTGTTTGTGGCTTTCAAGTTGAGTGACTTGGTTTTTAAGGTTGAATTTTCATTTTGAACTTTATGAGTTCATTATCAATTCCCTTAAGGTTGTTTGACTCTTCATAGGCAATTTTTAATTCAAATTTAAATTCATTAACAACATTAGATCCAAGTTCTAAGGTTTTTAAATTACTTTGAGCATTTGACAAGTTTTCCTTGGAAATTGTCAACTTAGATTCTAAATTAATAATGTCTTCATCTTGCCTTATTAATTGATCTCTTAGATTTGTTTAGTTCATCACAACCTATCTTAATTTCATTTAGTTCATCTTGAACCTTAGATAGATTATGCAAAGAGATCATAAACTTAGAGTCTAAGCAATGTATTATTTCTTCTTTTTCTCTAAGTTCATCATTAGAAGAGATTAAATCTTTGTTTAGCTTTTTAGATTCTTCTCTTATTATTATTATTTTTTTTTTTCTTAACAAGCTCTAAGGATAATGTATACAATTCATCATAAGCTTGTTGACTCTCATCTTCATTTTCATCATTTTCTTTCTCGTTTAATTTAAATTGAGATTCTTTAGTTTCATTGTTTGAGTCTCCATTTGTGGGAAGAAGAGGTCTATAAGAAGAATCTACACAAGAATCTATGCCACTTAACATAGCGGAATCCATTTTAATGATCTTCATGAAAACACAACACTAGGGTTTTGACGCCTAATCAAGAAATCTAAAACACTTGATCCGAATATAGAGCACAAGGCTCTGATACCAATTGAAAGTCCGGGATCCGAACGAGGGGGGGGGGGGGGGGTGTTGAATAGAGCTACTACTTAGTGACCAATTATGACCAATTTTAAACTTCTTTAATTTAACCAGTCACTTGTGATGATAATAATGCTAAATGCGGAAGCTAACTAACACAATCACTACAAAGCATGCACCATCATACAAGGATTTATAGTGGTTCGGCCTCAATGCCTACATCCACTACCGGCTTGTGAGCCAACACCTCACCGGATTTCCACTATCTATGCTTTTCAATAGGCTAAGCAATAACCCTTACACAATGCTTTTCTTAGGCTTAGTAATAACCTATCAATGTGCTTTTCTTAGGCTAAGCAATAACCTTTGCAAGATGCTTTTCCAAGACTAAGCAATAACCTCTATACTATGCTTTTCATAGGTTAAGCAATAACCTTTACAAAGATGATTTTCTCAAAGAAGTGTCTACACAAATACTTTAAGAGATACAATTAAAGCTCAATACATTTGCCTCTAACATAGGCTGATTTGAAGGTTTAAATCAAGATACAAACATATACTAACAAGTGGCTAAGGTGAGTGCTCAAGGTGTATGAATGTTAACTTCAATTAATTTCTAAAATGAAGCTCTTAAATGAATGCTTGATGCATTTGAAAATCTAAGCACATAAATCTATGATTGAAGTAATGAACTAATCACATGAGTTAATAAAAAAGAGCTTGGGAAGACATTCCCATCAAATCTGCAACATACAAAAATCCTAACAGCAATGACCTTTTAGAGCATCTCTTAAGAACGATCTCTCAATGGCTCTAGAGAATAATCTCTCTCTAAGATATCTTTGACTCAGATTAATGAGAGCGGTGTTGGTGGTTTCTATGGTAACTACTAGGGTTGAGTGTAACACCCTATATATAGCCCCAAATTCGTGCCTTAGACTTAGTGCACAAGTAGGACTCAAATTGGGAAACATAGCTTCAAAGGAAGCACTTCTAAATCAGAAATATGAGACTTTCCTGAAATTCCTGCACACCTGTCCGATCGATCGGACAGTGCATCCGATCGATTGGACAGTCCAAATAACTGGACGCATATTCAGACTGATCGATTGAACTGAGGCTTCGATCGATCGGGCCTGGGGAGGTTCGCCCGGTCTTCTCTTTTTTCTTCTCTTCGCTTCAGTTCTTCTGGCGACACAACCATAGTCCATTCTAAAATAAATTAGAAAATACAATCTAATGGACCCAGAGTTTTGTCCAACCCATGAATTAGCCAACATATAAATACTAACAATCCCCCCCTTTGGCAATTCATGGACAAAACTCTTTAGAACAATACAAATGATCTTCCCAAGAGAAAAACCCAAGATACATTGAATTTTCAGCCCAAAAAAATTATCATATCAGCTCCTATAGATCTTTGCTTGTTTTCTCCCCTTAGCTTCAATATTCTCCCCCGTTTTGTCCATAATTGACAGACAATTTTTCTTCAAGCAGCTTCTGTCTTCAATATTCTCCCCCTCAATATTGACTCCCCCTCAAGATGATCTTTGTATCAGCACTGGGGTGGGGGCATGATCTTGTAGATCAGGGGTGATGAAGCTTTGGCACATACACTTGCATATTTAGACAGTTCAGCAAAGTGTGTACTGGGATAGATGGAAGGTCTTCTTTCTTGACCCAGACAGCTTTGGTTTTCATAGGTGACTCTTCCTTCTGCCTTTTCCATTGCTTTTGGTTTGGCGACTTTCGCAGTTTATTGCAATGGGGTCGAATGTGTCTTTTAATTCTACAGTGATGACAAGTGGGAATTCGTTCAGGACGTGGCACATTCTTCGTCTTGGCAGCTGTATTTGTAACATGAATAGCTGGATTAGTAACAACTAAATTTTGAACAAAACAGTTAGTACCTTTGGCTTTTGATGTAGATGCCCCGTTAGCGTAGTGCCATGCATGTTAGTCTTTGCCTTTTGACTGCGTAGGATGTCATCAAGTTTCTTAGACCCAGTATTTATCCTGCTTAGTGAAGCCTTGCTTGTATCAAATTCAGAAAGAACCATCTTGAGTTTTCCTTGCAAGTCGGTATTTTCAGCTTTCAAAGTCTTCATGTCATGATTAATCAAACCACACTTCTTTGCTTCAGCAGTCAATTTATCTGTCAATTTATTATTTTCTGCCTTTAAGTGACTCACTTTTATAAGAGCTTCAGACAATTCATCTTTTAAAGAAGTATTCTGCGCTTCAGATTCTTTCCAGCTTGTAGCCACTTTTTCATTCATCTTTAGCATCTCCATGGTCTTTGCAAACAATATATGATATTTAGCTTGCCAATCACGTTCTGTCTCTGACTCACTAACATCTTGATCAGTCCCATCATCAGAAACTGGTGGAGTAGCAGAAACTGAAGTTGCCATGAATGCCCTGAATTTTTGTTTGCTAGCTTCAGGCTTCTCAGACTCAGATTTTTTATCATCTTCCTCAGAAGTATTATCATCCTAAGTCAAGTTGAAAGCCTTCTTTCTTGGCTTTTTGTTAGTATAGTTACTAGCAATGTGTCCATAACCATGACACTCAAAACATCGAATCCCTTAAGAAGATTTCTTCTTTACAAAATTTTTAGGGACTTTCAAATCACTTTTTTCCCCTTCATAAATGCTTGAAATTGCTTTATGAATTGAACAGCAACTTGAGGATCAATCTCCTCAGAATCATAATCAAAATCACTAGCAATTTTCTTGAATGACTCTTTGGAGGCTCTCAAAGCAATACTTTTGGATTTTGATTTTCTAGTAATCCTTAAGTTTGCTTTAAAAGTCTGAAGGTTGCCAACTAATTCCTCAGCTTTGAGAATATTAGATTTTTATTCTCTTCGATGGCCACAACCTTTGCATTAAACCTCTCTGGAAGAGACCGCATGATCTTTTTCACAATTCTATTTTTAGGAATTGGCTCTCCCAAAGTAAATGTATCATTCTCAATTATATTCGGCTTCAAATTAAACTCATCAAAAGTTTCATCATCTTCCATTTTTATGGTTTCGAAGGTTGTATACAATTTCTGAAGTTTCAACTGTTTGACAGTGTCAGTCCCTTCATGCACAGTCTGCGGAATATCCCAAGCTTCTTTTGTAGTAGTGCATGTATAAATTCTACGAAACTCAGACATGCTACCTCCATTATAATTAGCATTCAAAGCCCTAGAGTTGCAAGTGGCTGCCAATTCTTTATCCTTTGTCCACTATTCTTTAGATTTAAAACTGGTTATCCCATCAGTAGTGACAGTGGGCAATGAATAGTCTTTTACAATAGATTTTCATACTTTCAGATCTATGGCCTTTACAAAGGCAACCATTCTGGCTTTTCAATAAGCATAATTAGAACCATCCAGCAGAGGAGGCTTATTGGTTGAAGTGCCTTCATGATAGGTATCTATTCTAGCAAAATATGGATCAACACAGTAAAATAGTGTAACCCTCTTTGATACTAATTGAAAGTTTTTGGGGGCTATCAGAATGGATCACTAGTTCTAATTTAACCAATCAATGTAGCGGAAATAAACCAATTAGACAAAATAAAACTAGCTATCTACTAAGCAATCACTATAAGAAGGCAGACACAATATTTAGCATGGAAACCTTATCCAGGGAGAAAAACCACGAACCAGAATTCAAGAGTTCATGAACAGTTACAAGATATACTCACAAGCTCCTTTACCTCAGTCCATACCTCGACCTAAGCACTGTAGTTGTTCTTGCAAAGAATCCATTTACACGACATCCACTGTGCCCCGTTCTCCTTACTTGATCTCCTCATACTTTGTCAACCAAGATGATCAATCTTCTACAAGAAAGGTAGAAGCAGCAATGACCTTCTAGAGCATACCTTAAGAACAATCTCTCAATGGCTCTAGAGAATAATCTCTCTATAAGATATCTCTGACTCAGATTAATGAGAGTGGTGTTAGTGGTTTCTGTGGTAACTACTAGGGTTGAGTGTAGCACCCTATATATAGCTTCAAATTCATGCCTTTGACTTAGCGCATAAGTAGGACTCAAATTGGGAAACATAGCCTCAAAGGAAACACTTCTAAATAAAAAATAGGAGACTTTCCCGAAATGCCTGCGCGCCTGTCCGATCGATCAGACAGTCCAAATAATTGGACACATATTCAGACCGATTGATCGGATTGAGTCTCCGATCAATCAGGCCTGGGGAGGTTCGCCCGGTCTTCTCTTTTTCTTCTCTTCTTCACTTCAGTTCTTCCGTCGACATAACCATAGTCCATTATAAAATAAATTAGAAAATACAATCTAATGGACCTAGAGTTTTGTCCAACCCGTGAATTAGCCAACATATACATACTAACAGAAGACCCAAGGGATCTTTTCCGTAAATTTAAACCTTACAATGTTATGGTTCAATTTTATTTTTTTACATGTGAAAGCTATTGATTTTGTGGTAAGGAAGTTGAATCACAATGTAGGTTAATAGAAGGAACATGTAACATAATCTCTTCTTCCATTTAAAACCTAGGCACGCAACATAATCATCATTGCTAAGAGAAGTTAGGAATACTGGTTTTGCCCTCTTCAATTACAAAGACTTACAGGAAGTACAATATGAACATGATAATCAATTTCCACATTTACGAAAAAGGAGTAAAGAAGAAAATATATTGGATTCTACATAAATACTATCTGAGTCAAGTAATGGAGATTGATCTAATGGAGGCTTATATTAGAGATAAAGGATTAGTTAGGATTTTGTTAGATATAAGTTCCTTACCTTTAGATAAGGATTAGTTTAAATCTGAATTATTATTAAATTGTATAAGTTGAGATTGTTACATGATGAACCTTATGGTGATTTTATTCAATGAATTCATTTCTTAAAACTCTATCATGGTATCCAATCCATGGCTTGGTGGTGATTTTGCAATTAAGCCGGCCATAGTTCTAATTTTATGCTTCCCCACTAATCTCACTGTCACCTTCTCTTGTTTCAATATAATCAAGTATCCTCTCTCATCCACTCAATTATCCAAGCTTTACGATCTCACCATCTTCGTCAAGTTAAATGATCAAAAGCTTCTGCAAGAGATCATGGCAGATTTGATGATTGCTTCAAAAGGAGCGGGTTGTGAAAGAGATGGATCCATAGACAGACAATGATCACTAGGAAGACATGATGATCGCTTCTCCAAGAAATTTATTATTATATTTTTCAGAGATCAATGGGTTTGTACTTTTTGTTAACAGTAACTCATCTTTTTTCCAGTAGGGCATGTGAATACGATTATGGAAGGGTATTAGAGATGAAGGATCGGATAGGACATGGTCAGATACGCGTTGATCATTACCTTTAGATAAGGATTAGTTTAAACTTTAATTGTTATTTGGTTGTATTAATTGAGATCAGTCCTTGATGAATCATGATTTTATCTCAATGAATTCATTTCTTTAAAACTACAATTTGTACTAAAATGTGGCTTTCAGTTAGTAGATTTTTTCAAAAATACCTTTAAGAAAACACTTTTGACTTTTAAGAAGCTCAATCAAACACGCCCTAAAATTGCCACTACTAAGATTACTTAGGAAACCTGATTTTGCCCTCTTCATTACAAAGATTCACAGGAAGTACAATATGAGCATGACAATCAATTACCGTGCATTTGCAAAAATGACTGAAGCATGGAACATACAGGATTCTAGATAAATACTAGTTTGAGTTAAGTAATGGAGATTGATCTAATGGAGGTTTATACCCTTGATTGAAGACCTCAATTACATAACGGAAAATCTCAATCATCCTTGGTAGTTGTTGTGAACACCATCAATAAAGTTAACTATTATGGTCTAAAGACAATTGCAAGGTGAGTGATGCATCCCAAGAGGAAGATGCCATGAAGGCCCAAGCTATTCCTGGTACGTACACAGAACCCATCCATGCTATATTTTCGTGTTTTTAATAATCTTTATATTTTATGCATAAAATTAGATCGGAATGGAATGAAACTATATATCTATTTATTGGATTTCTGAGCTAGCTTTTCAATGAGCCTAAGTTTGTGCCTTTTGAGTTTTCTGACTTTGTTTGAAATTTTTTTATGACATTTTGTGATTAGATGTAGATTAATGATGAATTTAGGGCATTCACTTTATTTTTAAATAGTGATTTAGGGTATTTTAGTCTTTCTTATTATCATAAAAGATGTCTCTTTTATTTTTCGTACTTCTTCTCTAGGTTTTCCCTTTAAGATATTGTTGCATTTGTTTCTTTCCTGTTTTCTAATACCCCTCTTTTGTTTGCTTTTCTACTTTAAGATCTGTTTCATTCTTTGTCTTTGCTTTCTCTCTTTCTTTCTATTAGTTGGTTTCCTCTTTTAAGAAGACCTCTCTCCTTTAATTAGTTTTTGTCACGCCCTGAGCTCGAGACTTCACCCATTCCGAGACGCAACGTACGCCCGCATAGGGATTCGAGTCAGACTCGCTAAAATTTTTCCCCACGAACGGGATTCCCACAGGATTTCACATGTGAGGTCATAAAGCCATCACGTTAAGGGTACCTTTCAATTTCCTGTGAACCTTTATAAATCTATCTTGTATAATTAACCCAACCGACATCCATTTATATTCACCAACCTTGTCATATTTGAATCGTAATCAAGAGCACAAACAGTCTATAGGGTGAATGCTTAAGTTCAAGTTCAAGTTAAAGAAAAGAAAAGAGTAGCGGAAGCTAAGAATTAATTAAGGTTAAGTACCCAAGGAAATGCAAATCTAAACAACTAATCATCATGACCATCAAGGCCATAAGTCTAGGGTTAAGTGACGTCCATGAATGCTCAATGCAAGTGATGTCTACTGGACATCATCAAAAGTCCACTCAGCTAATTACTTGGGAGTTTCTTATTCCTCCTCAGCGTCCGGGGCAATTGCATCGAGGTTCTCACTTGCAACGCCAAGTGTAGCACCATTAGACTAGGCTAAGCAAGATAAACAAAATATATAATGTAACTTATGGCAAATGAGTAGTTGGACATATATAGATCATAAGAGGTCAAAGTGTGCACATTAGGCAAGTCTGTGCGTGAATAAGCATGAGACTTACGATTCATAAATGATAGATACACCTAAATAACAGAGCTAGATGGCACATCCACATTAGCTAAATTCTCCCAAATAAATCATGTAAACATGAATAATAAGTGAGAGCAGAATACATATCAGAACAGGGTGGTGCCATTAGAAGACAGAGGGCCCGAAACTTTCCATCCTGGACCTAGGGTGCTAGTTAACCCTCATAACATTATCCCATTTGCAGAGGGCCAAAAATATAACGAAACCCTCACTTAGACGGGTCTGACTTAGATAGTGTCGAATCCAAGTGGTGCCGACTCGTGGAATGGAGTGTACAAAAATAACAGAACATAGTATAGAAATAGATCATATCATGTGGTACATAATCAGAACTTATCATAAGTATGATTGAACAGAAGCGGATATGGACACAAGCAGGTGCATAAACAAGATATACATGAACTAAATAGAAGTATGATCAAGTCATACAAGAATACTAGAAACGGAATGCAAATACATGCATATAGATCATATACGGAATCAAAATATGAATCAAGCCAAGCATACGGTCTTGGAACACTCGTGGTCTTCACTGTCCAACTCGGTGTAGTACTAAGGATTTTGACGTTATTGGGCTACAAAGGAACCCTTGGTGTTACTTAATTTGGACGCCGAATCCCTTAGTATAACACATTTGGTTCGGATTACAAATACGAAGATTCACGATGTCCCTTGTGGGTGTATGGTTGCTCACACCTCACTCACATGAATTACAATTCCATTGGGCATGATTTAGGGTTCAAGGGATCCATCCTTAAAGTCCACCTATTGGCAAGGATGAAAATAGCAGTAGTGGTGGGCGTAGCGGCCCTCTAACAAAATGCTACGTAGCGGCTTAGCGGTGCGATTTGAAAAAATCGTCAAAAAAATCTGAAAAGTTTTGTAGAAAATCTAGAATATTGGAAAATGAGAGAAAATGTTATTATTATTTTTTTTTTTGCAAAAGTAACTGAGGTAAGGGGGCGTAGTGGTCCCCTCATTATATGAGGTCCTGTGTATCTGTGAAACCTTGATAAGAACTCTCCATATCCACTCATGCCTACTGGGCCAAAACCATCTAAGAATCCTATGATTCTTCCCTTGGCTCGCGATACACTCCAGTTGCCAAGACTTTTAAATCCAAATATCCCATTTATTCCTAGACCTCTCATCAATAAGATATATGGACCATTGAATTCTATGCTTCAAGAGCTTTCCAACGATATAAAGAATGCCAAAATCGGACATACGGATCAAACATTATGGCCATTTGAAGTTTGGCTTGCCGGGCCCAATGGGCCATCTCGCTATAGCGAGATGGTAGCTCGTTAGAGCGAGAGTGCTCTCTGCCAGGCAGCTTCCTTGCTCGCTGGAGTAATCTGGAATCTCGCTAGAGCGAGGGTTATTGCTACCAAAGTCCATGGGGCTGTGACAGGGACTTTTCTGCCCCTCTTGGCTTCCCGTACAACCATTTGTAGCCCATTCCAATGTTCAAAAACTTGCAAGATGAGCCACCAATGCTCTGTAAACATACACATCCATTCTCTTGACCAAAACATATCAAACCATACCCATTTCATACATTTACAAGAGCCCATTAACAAATTGAAATCAAACTAAGTATTGAGCTGAAAATGGGGTCTCTAACACATGAATCATGACAAGAATCAAAAGAAATGAAGGTGCATGCACAAGATGTAAATTGTTTTACTTGCCTTAAGGTGCTTAAAGCTAATAATCACAAATCCAATCTATGCCCACTTAAAGAAAGCTCAAAACAATGAAACCCCCAAATGAAAGCTCAAGAAGAGATCTCTACAATGGTGGATGAGTAAAGAAGATTAGAATTAGCATGCATGCAACTATTTTAGCTTCCAATGACTAATTGAAACCAAAAAGGAAGTAATTAGGAAAGTAAAACTTACTTACAAAGAGTGATGCAGGACAAATCCTTGGTTTGGCAGTCCATTGGGCCCAAGCCCATAAAAAGATCTTCAAATCATGCAAGAGTTTTATTTTTAGTATTAGCTGGATTTTAAAAATAATTGGGAGATTAAAGTTTCTCTTATTTGATTTAGTGCTAATTTTAATTAGAGTTGTTTCCAAAAATAGGTTAGAGTATGAGTCTATATAAAGGATTGTAATTCCTCTTTAGGGACAATGCATTGATTTATAAAATTTCTTCTACTGAGAAATTCTCTTGGTTATTTGTCTGTGGTGTGAGACCAAGACGTTTTGGATCCCATGGATCCCTATCCCTAAGCTATTGGCTTGGAGTTTAGCCCGTTTGCTATACTCCTTGTCCCTTGCGCTGCGTCAATTGGTATCAGAAAAAAGATCCATTTCAGATCGCCGGTTCCGATCGCCGATCCGAGGTAAGCTCGTAAGAGGGCACATTATTTTGAGTCATTTTTAAAATTGAAATTTAGTCTTCTTTTATACCTTGTAGTATTTGTTTCTACAGTTATGGGTGGACATGCTCGTGCTTAGTACGAGTTACTATGCTAGTCTTTGTTTAAAAGAAGACAATTCAATGTTGGATTTCTTCATTAGGTTGAGTCTAACAACTGCATGTACCATACGTAAACCTAAGAAAGTTCCATAATTTCAATACCTGATATGTGTGCAAGATGTTGTTTAAATCTATGAATCCCACCACTTATGATTTTATGACACCATTTACATTTGACCTTATGGTGATCCCCACCAACCATATCTCCATGTTCTTATCCGGGATCAACTTTTTTCTCGTTTTTTGGTGCCCTAAGTGGTTGTAAACTGCACAATTAGAGAAAGATATTAATAAGTAAGGATACTCAGCAGTTAACAATTAACATAGTAATCTACTCATAAGTTGTAATAATGGAATGTCTCAATGTTTTGATGTATGTAACATACTACGTACACTACCTAACCATAATATTCTTCCTAATCATAATTTAAGACAAAAAATGTTAAATTAAAAGTGAATCTTTTAGTTTACATGCTTTTGTAAGTGAAAAGACTGATTATTTGCATAACAATGTATAGATCTAGGTGAGGATCCTTAGTTATGCACTCTATATTACTTATGTTCCTAAATTAGAAAAAAACTTCAAATAAGTAAAAAGAAAAAAGCTTTTTTAGATTCTTACACATTTTAAATATTATTTCCTAATTAAGAAATTACTATTTGTGAGAGAACATGCATAGATCTATGACTAAAACCATAGATCTATGTGGTAAACACCCAAAATGTTAAGCTTGTGCAAAAAAAAAAAAATGTATATCATAATGTTTTTTATTCTCCTATTTTTTTGAAAAAGGCAAAAAAAAAAAAAAAAAAAAAAAAAAAAAAAAAAAAAAATCAAAGAAATTACATTCTTTTAACAAAGAAATAGTGGAAAGTCATCTAGAAGCATAACATACTCTCTTCCCTCTATTCTAAACAATCTAAACATGTAGAAGTAAAAAAAGAATTTAGTAATAATTTTAAATAGAAGAATTGAAGAAACTATAATTTTTGGGGATACATGCATAGATCTAGGTTTAGAACCATAGTTGTATGTGGTACACTCCTAAAATCTTAAGCTCATTCGAAAAACGAAACTCAGAAAATAAAAAAAATTAAAATTTCCTATTTTCTAAAAAAATACAAAAATGCATTTTTTCAACAAATCATGGGTGGAAAGACCATCTATAAGCAAAACATACTTCCTATCATCTTTTCTAAACCATCTAAGCATAAGGAAACAAGAAAACATGCCTCATAATCCAATAATGGGGAATCCCTCTTTTGGATGAATAGGAGATTTGTTCTTTAGTGAGCTAGATCTCTCAAAATAAAAAAAAAATATGATCTTCCCACTTGCAAGAGATAAAGTCAACACCCTCTCAAACCTTAGATCTAAGTGTTTCCAGTGAGAGAAATGGGGAAAAATTCCCATTCCGTCACTTATATAGTCAGCCGAGTCGAGAGTGACTTGGGCGAGTCCGGTTCCCCGATACCGAGGTGGCCTGACCCGATTCGGCAAGTTTCGAGTCTGATTCGACTTAGACTATGCCAATTTTTTAAAGCATGGTCCGTAGTGGGGCCCACTTTTTAAAATAAATGCAATAAGACAAATTTCACTCTAAAAGAAAATTGGCCCTAGGAAGATTTCACTCCAGTGGGAAATCGGATCCTAGAGAATTCCACTTTAAAAAGAATGGTCTCTAACCGAGTTTTGTTCTAATAAGAAATAAGACAGTAGCCAAATTCCACTCTAATTTAAAATGGGCTATAACCAAATTTCAGTCTAATAGGAAGTTGGGTCCAAATCAAATCTCAGTTGAATACGAAGTAGGGCCCTAGCCAAATATCACTCTAATTCGAAATGGACTCTCACCATATTTCTCTTTAAAATGTATATATATATATATATATATCTGATGATAACTTTATTTTTTAACAAAAAAACATATTTTATATTTATCATTATCATCAAAGTATTCTTAATTTTTTTTTACATTTTTCTTTATATACTTTTATTTTTAATATTTTTTTTTCAAAATATAAGTTGGAAACTTTTTTGCCAAGATTGTGAATTAGCCGAAACATTTCCGGTTGGAGGCCTAGCCGAAAAGGGGTTCGAACTCAACTATGGTAGGAATGCAATTTTTCTTCCTCTCTTCTCCTCTATCCTCTGTAATATTCCTTAGAAAAACCAATCTTCTCTTTTTCCATCCCTCTCCTTAATACCTATTGTCTTCTGCAACTCAAATCTTCCCCTTCCTTCTTCCCTCTCTGGTAAAATCTTCAAAAAATAAAAAAAAAATTCTGCAAGGAAGGAAAGTGGGTTCTACAGCCATCTATATTTTTTTCTACACAAAATTAGCACTACTCTACAGCTCTCCTGTCACTCCTCTGCTATAAGAAGACCGAAACGATAACACAAAGGTCGTCCTCTTCGGTGACAAGAATAGGTCTATGGATCGGTAACGGGCCACCTTATTTTTTCTTTTTTATTATGTTGAGCAGCGATATCGCCGCTATCCTGTAATGAGCAGTGATATCGCCACTCATTTCTTCCTTCTCTTTATCTACTTCTTTTATGGTGTCAAGTCCTATGAACCAGGTGTGAAGGGCTTCTTTTACATGCGACAAATACTGTATGAGCTGGGTTGGAGACTGAAGCATTGTTTAAGGCAACATCAAGCTTGCGGGGCAGTGGTGGTGGGTGCTATTAGAGAGGATTGTTGGCTGGCAGTACTATTATGAGGAAGAAGATGGTGAAGAGATATAGGTTTAGATGCTTTTGCTATTAAAGAGTACGTTAGTGAGGAGAACTTGAGGCATATAGTTGTTTTTTTTGTCTTGCTATGAACCATGACATACTTGGAGGTGAGCAGTGGCCTGAAAAATCCCTAAAAATGGGGAAGAAGAAGAAGACACGAGTGGCCATATTGCCTCTCACGTTATTTGAGAGAGGGCCTTCTATTTATGGTCTATATTGAACTTTGAGGGCCTTTTTGGTCTTCAAACACTTGAAGGGACTTTTCTAGTAAAATCCCTTATTTTTATCTTAATACTTCATTCACACGGTTCTTTAGGTAGTAGGAGAGTCAAAGAAATTCTTCTTGTTTATTTTTTATGCGTTTCTGTTCTATGTAATTGAACACATTGGTAAGATTCTTATTTCTGAAAGTGGTTAAAATTGAAGCAGAAAAAAGTTAATTTGCAAAAAAATGAGCATAAGATTATTTCTCCTTTGATAAAAATTGAATCAAGGGGAGAAGGGAAATGAATATCTGAACATCACCCTTGTAATTCAAATCATAGGAAAATGAGGGTTGCATCTATGTCTCCATCTTATATCCTTCACCTCTCACATCTTTGAAGCCTATTTGGCCATCTATATATTTAGTTATATGCAAACAAACAGGACCTTTTTCTTAAAAAGATTTCATGCGAAAATCAACTTTCAAATGGGTTCTTCTAAAACCATTATGGACATGTCATAGTAGTTGAGTCCTTCAAGCCTTTGGACCTTGGACGCAAACTTGACATATCAAATGTATACTTCGATCTAAACTTGGAATTTTGGCATCTTTGGACAAAACAACATATTTATTGTCCTAATTTTTGGAACTAAGTTACATGACTATGGGTAGATGTGTTAAAATCAATAGTGGTATGAAATGTCCAGTTCGACAAACCAAAAACATAGGAATTGTGGATTCCACAAGATCCTCATTTATTATTAAAATTAAAAAATATTTTAAATAAAAATATATGAAATATTATCATAAGATACAATAAATCTTACTCTGGCCATATTGTTTGCATTAGAATACATAGGAACTAAATGCATAGGATTTCATGCCATAAGCAGTTAAAAGTAAAAATCAAAGATGAATTTCCAAAAATGAGCATCAAATATCCTTACTTTTCATAAAAATAGTACAACAAAAGATAGAAAATGAATACCAATCCATCACCCTAGTAATTCAATACATAGGGAAGTTAATGTCCTACCCACATCTCCACCTAATATCCTTCACCCTTCACCTAATGTCCTTCACCTCTTTAATAATCCTTTGGTAGAGCACATTCCAACATGAATTCCAATGTCTCTTAATGGACACAAACAATACTTAATAAATCAAATACTTTTTTTAGATTTAAAAGAAGAAAATGAATAATATTACTTTGGTGCATATGGAAAGTTTACTTTTTTCATATCTTTAATTTAAAACTAATTCAATTGATGTTTGAGTATCTTAAACTGTTTAGCAAAGTTTTATGCAGATGTTTGATTGAATCAGCTTTAAGATATTTTGCCTTTGTTTTAAAAAGTAATCCTACGTTTACTTTCTCAAATAGATATGTAAATGTCTAAAATAATCAAACACTTTTTCCTTTTTTCTTTCTAGTATTGTTGGGGATAGTAGGGTTGTTAAGTGTTAGAGATAAAGTGATTAGGTTGTTAGACAATTTTAAATCAGCTCTTACTATTTTTATGTTCTCTCGTATAAATTGGAGAATTGATCTTAATAAAGTTTACAGTGACTTTTATGGCAATATAGTTGCATCTGAAGTTTCCAATATGGTATTAGAGCCATGGCCTAGTGGTGATCTTGCGATCAAGCTGGCCATGGTCTTCTCTTTTAGGGTTCCACAACAATCTCACAATCATTTTTTAGTTTTTTTAATAAAATCAAGCATCCTTACATAACTATCCAATTCCTCAGGCCTTATGATCTCACCATTTTGTAGGGTTCTTAGAGTGTTGGCATATTCTGACATTCAGAAGCTTAGTGATATTCAGAACCATATGCCAGAACGAAAGAGAGAGTTATGTGAAAACCTCACATTCGATGATCCTATCATCTTGGATTTCTATTCTTTAAATAGACTTTACAATGCCTAAGATTAGGCTACAAATCAAGGAATTAAAACCTAATTAGATCAATTAGATCTCTAAGAATGGAAAGACAATGAATCTATATGAATCTATCGTGCTGTATACAATCTATCTTGCTGTACACATTTTGACTAGGTCTCCTATTTACACTTGGGTTGGGCCTAATATCATACAAGTGGGTTGGGCCAAATATCATACAAGTTTACACTTTAACACCCCCCCTCAAATTGATGCGGTGAATCAACCAGCAACAATTTGTGAACCAGGAATTCATGCCGCGGTCGTGGAAGGCCCTTGGTGAAGATATCAGCAAGCTGGAACTCAGTGGAAATATGGGGAATAGTAATGATTTTACGATCATACTCGTCCCGAATGAAGTGACAGTCCACTTCAATATGCTTGGTTCGCTCATGAAATACAGGATTTTCAGTGATTCGAATGGCACTTGTGTTGTCAGCATGAAGAGGAGTCGGTTGAGTCTGGGAGAATCCAAGCTCGGAAAGCAACCCACGTAGCCATAGGATCTCAGAACAAGCGGAAGACATGGCTTGGTATTCGGATTCCGTGGAAGATTTGGAGACTCTATCTTGCTTTTTACATTTCCAGGAAACCAAGGCTTCTCCCAAGTAAATACACCATCCTGTAGTAGAGCGACGTGTGTCCGGACAGCCAGCCCAATCCACATCAGAATAAGCAGTGAGTGTAAGTGGTGTGCCAACTGGAAAGAATAAGCCGCGGGTAGAGGTACCAAGGATATATCGAATAATCCGTTTTGACTGCCGCCAAATGATGATGCCGTGGGGCCGTCATAAACTGACCAGATTAACAGCATAAGAGAGATCTGGTCGAGTAATGGTTAGATAGACAAGGCTACCAACCAAACGACGATAGAATGTAGGATCAGACAGGAGATCGCCGTCTTGTTGATGAAGCTTGGCATTTACTTCCAACGGTGTGTCGACTGGGCTAGAATCACCGAGATCGGCGAGATCCACTAGGTCAGTAGCATATTTGTGCTGATGAAGAAACAAGCCTTTCTTTGATTGATGAACTTCCAAACCCAAGAAATAATTCAAAGGTCCCAAATCCTTCATATGAAACTTATCTTGTAGAGAGGCCTGTATCTGTCGAATCATATCACTGTTAAGGCCAGTAATAATGATATCATCGACATACACAAGAAGAATTGTGGATCCTCTGGATGAATGAAGTGTGAACATCGAAGGATCATACGGGCTCTGTATGAAAGAAAACTGAAGGAGAGTGGTTCGGAACTTGTCGAACCAGGCTCTGGGTGCCTGTTTAAGGCCATATAATGAGCATCGTAATCGAGCAACATCGGTCTTGGAAGAAGAAGGAATTCCATTAGGGAGACGCATGTAGACTTCCTCTTTAAGATCCCCATGAAGAAAAGCATTCTTCACATCCATCTGATATAGGGGCCATGACTGAGAGGCGGCTATTGCAAGAACTGTACGTACAATTGTCATTTTGGCCACTGGAGCAAAAGTCTCCTCATAGTCGATACCATACTCCTGCCTGTTTCCAAGTGCAACTAGACGAGCTTTGTAGCGATCCAAGGATCCATCAAACTTTAATTTCACCGAGTATACCCACTTGCATCCAATGGGTTTGACAGAGGAAGGACAGGTAACAATGTCCCATGTATGATTTGTTTGAAGAGCAGTAAGTTCTTCCTGCATAGCCTGTTTCCAACAATCATGCTGCACTGCCTGAGAGTACGAGTTAGGAATAGAAATAGAAGACAAAGTGGTTAGTAATGAAGCATGACTAAAGCCATATCGATCAGGTGGCTTTATGTGGCGAATGGATCGGCGAAGAGCAAGAGGCTCCGGAGGTGGATTAGGTGCATGATCAGAAGCAGGAGGCTTCGGAGGTGGATCAGGTGCAGGAGTAGGAGCAGTCAGGGTAGGCGTAGCGAGAGACCCAGAGTGAAGATCACCTGTAACATTCCGTCGTTTATACACAAAATCCGGCTTAAAATGAGTAACAGGTGGAGGCATTGTATCAGAAAATGATGGTAAAAAAGAGAACGAGACAGAGTCATTCGAATCACCATGCCTTTGAAAGAAATATTGATTTTCAAAAAACACGACATTTCGAGAGACACTCGAATTCTTTTGGCTTTAGAATCATAACATAGATAGCCTTTTTGATTAAGAGCATAACCAAGAAAGGCACAGATGGAGGATTGAGTTGTTAACTTAGTGCGCTCAGTGGGAGGAAGAAGAACAAAACAAACACACCCAAAAGGATAAAGATGATCATAGAGTGGATTCTTTTGAAAAAGTCTAAAAAATGGTGTCTGGTTGTCTAATCTAGATGAAGGTAGGCGATTTATGACATGCACAACAGTTGAGAGGGCTTCGGCCAAAACCTAGTTGGAACAGAAGATGTTAACAAAAGTGAACGAGCAATATCCAAAAGATGTCTGTTTTTTCGTTTAGACACACCATTTTGTTGGGGGGTGTAAGGGACAAGATCACTGGGAGATGATGCCTTTGGATTGCAAAAAATGTTTGAAAGTCCGTAGAAACATACTCCCCCCTTGAATCAGACCTAAGAATTTTAATGGTAGTGGAAAATTGATTCTCAACATAAGACAAGAAAACTTAAAAACCGAGAAAACAATCAGACTTAGCATGCAAAAAATAAATCCAAGTAAAACGACTATATAATCATCAATGAATGTAACAAAGTATTTATAATGAGAATGAGAAAAGAACGGGTGCAATACCCCACAGCATCACTATGAACAATATCAAAACATTTCATTGCTAAAGAATCATGACAAGAGGATAAAGGACTGGTTCAATCAGCCTTTCCCCATCTATGTAAGTATCACTGAATATAAAAGAAACATCCTTCAAAAGAAACTTATTGTCATTAATTAAACCAAAATATAATAAAACATCAAAGTATTTGGAATTAGGTGATGTCCTAAACGATTAAATAGCCACAGCTTAGGCAGATTTATTTATGACTAAAATGGGAAAAAAGCAAGAACGTGCTGAAGGAGCTTTTTTTTGGAAAGATTAAATCCTGGAGGGGAAAACCAAGTCGTCCTCGCACAATTTAGCAGCAGGGCCCATATCGCTAGCACCTTCCCGATACTTGATCGCTGCCAACACAACAGAGTGAGAAACAAGATGGAGCAATTACTATCAACAAAGTTGCAACGAACAAATTTGTGGAGTTACGAAGAGGGAAAGGAAAAATCTATTATGCTGTGCCAAGTAGGATGTCCTGAAGGAAGCTAGAATCAAACAGACGAAATGGAGATACTGACACCAACAGTCGTATTGATGCAGAGGATCTCATTCAACTCACTAATATGAGTTATATGGGTTCCCCGATTACTTGATTCCTGCCACTGAACACAACCAGAGTCAGATACTGAAGATGGATTACTTGTACTAGCCAACAAGTTGAAGAAGCTGATAACAAATTGTGGTTAAGTGAGGGGAAGAAGAGAACATTATGCTCAGCCGTAATGAGTGAAGAAGCTGTCCAAGATGGCAGCAGTAAGGAATCTGTGCTGTGCTCGATATCTGAAGGTCGCGTAATCAGAGGTCTCCATCATAGCTCATCCGAAGAATGCATCCAAATTGTAGGAGAGTGTGTCATGGTGGAGGCCCCTGAAAAACAACATCGATAACAGCCTGAGGTGCATTCTGTAAGGTGTCGTCTGAGACCAAGCGCTGATCTAGGGTTCGCCCAGACATTTCGAGTGAAAGCATTTACCCTGATCATTAAGTTGATCACAGTTTCAAATGTGACCGTCATCAGAAACTGAACAGCTGACTAGTCTGATGGCTCTCTGATAGACGTAAGGAGGCAGCGTCAGCATCAGATGAGCATAGCGGTAGCGGCGGGCGTAGCGGTCTGCCGCCAAACGCTACGTAGCTCGATTCTAGCGTAGCGTCGCTACGTAGCGCGTAGGCGGCGATTTGGAATCGAAACATTTATGAATTCTAAGGTATCTGTATTGCAGTAGGAGACAATCCGTTCTGGTCGCGGGACAACTCAGTGCGAAACATGTCCAGTATAAGGGTTTGTATCGCTGTCTAGAATACCAAATAACAGTAATGACTACGTGCTTGCTCATGTGTTCATGTTCATCTGCTTATGCTAACTCGAAACTAATGGCATCATATAGCAACATCGAAGGACAGCCTGAGGAGCATACTCTGTGTAAGACCGTCTGAGTCACGCAGCGCTGTTTGATTCTAAGGACTGACTCGTCAGAATGATTCGAGTGAGGGGGATGGGTAAGGACAGCAGTTTGGACAGGCATTAAATACTCGTTTGCGTAATCATCAGAAATTGATCCGCTGACTACGTCTGATATCTCTGATAGTGAGCTAAGGAGGCAGTAGGGAGACAGATAAATAAGCTTAGCGTAATTAGTCCATGAACTTGTAAATGCGAGTAGTATTCCTGGTAATCATTGAACACCACTCTATCAAATGTTCTAACTGAAACCTGCGAGCAGAATTTTCCTGCAAATATATCTTTTTTTAAATAAAGCCACATTTCTTTCGGCGAGTACTTAGTATGGGCGAAGGATTACAGGATAAACTGATGCATATCGACGGACCTAATATCTAGGTCATGATCTGCCAATCTTTAACCTCCCATTTTAGCTAAGAGCTTGTCATCAGTAGGTGGGGGATCTGAATCATCAATATGACCCCGGAGTTCTCTACCCTTTAGGTAAATTGAATTCGACAAACCCAAGTGGTAATATAGTTTTTTCATTAAACTTGATCAACCTTAATATCTTCCACGTATCCATAACTATTCCAATGCAACTTATTCAGCAAATATACTAGCAATCCTACTACCAGCAGAGAGAAAAACAACTGAAGACACACAAACAGCCACCAGAGAGTGCAAAAAATTAACCAAATAACCAAAGTAGTGTACGCACCAAACAATCACAGAAGAGCAAAATAACTGAGATGATTGTACTAAAGAAAGCAGTGGTAGTAGGTAAGAGAACACGAGAGGATGTAGCAAATTGGCTCCATAAACAAGAATAAAGAATAGCAACACGAACCTTGAGATCCAGAGCAGGAGAGATGCGTGGGCCCACAACGTGATTCCAATCACAGATCAGAGGACATTATCCTGGAGGAGATAAAAAATGTGTCCTCTAGTCCAAGTTTGATTGGATTTGGAGAAATATCCACAAAATTGGGGACGGTCTGAGATGAAATCCGTTTGGAGAAAAAATGTCAAACATGCCAGAGGGAAGGACGTGAATAGACACCTGATCTGATGATGTGCAAAAAAATCTAGAAAATCTTCAAAAATCACTTTGAAGAATAGTCGACGTCATCATTATGTAGATTGCTGGCTACAAGTGGTTTGATCAGAGGTGGGCCACTTTGATCAGAGATATCCCACGCAGAAGAAGAGAAGAAACCTAAGCTTTAGAAAGTCTCTCAAGAATCAAGAGGAAGAAGATTTCCTAGAACTCAAGCTCTGATACCATGACATTCAGAAGCATAGTGATATTCAGAACCATATGCCAGAACGAAAGAGAGAGAATTATGTGAAAACCTCACATTCGCTGATCCTGTCATCTTGGATTCTCGTTCAGGCTTCCAAAATCAATGGTGAAACTAAACATGAGGGTTGTGCTTGTTGCAGGACTTAACCCAACACCTTACTGCTTGAGTTGTGACTACAGCCATTCACCACCTGTGTCCAGAGGCATTTTGTACTTAAACTAGTGGGTCACTTTCTCTAAAGTAATGGGGACGAGGATTGAAATATGCCATTGAAAGACTCCACCTAGACAAAGATGGGCAATCAAGAATCTAGAGGAGGCAGGATGGGCAATTGGTCAGATCTAGTATGAATCGTACATGGACGATGATAGTTGGAGTTGGTTGCTTTCCTAGGGTTCCCTCGTATTAATCTCTAGGAAAGAGGATCAAGTTGGCCCTTGTGAACAACTAGATTGACCCCAAAATGGCAAATCTCTTATTTTTTCTACTATGTAAATAAATCGCACATATGGTCCAAGTAATAAATGCCCTAGTTTCTTTGGGTTCCCAATTCCAGTAAGACCACAGGCCTCATTAGCCATATTGCTCCCAAAAGAATACCTATGGTTAATCTAATGACACGAAAACTACAACGATCTCTAATGCAGAGTTAATTGATGATGGCTATGAGATTTATAAATGAAGATTCCCTGCTTATATTTTTCTTTATTACTATTGTAAGCATTAACCTTGTGTTTTACTTACTCCAGCACCCATGCGATGTCCGCCGAGATATAAAACCATTTCATCATTGTCATCCTAAGTCCGACTCGTTCATTACCTATTATCGGCGAGTTGAGTTGACTCAGTAGATCGCCTATGCTAGGTTGGGCTTGCATGAGCTAGTTGACTCAATGACCATTAAATCAGGCCCTTTCTACTTACTTATTTTTAAAGCTGAGTTGGGCTAGTAGTACATTACAGGATAGGTTTAAGTTTTTGTCTGAGGTTAAGTACTTCTTTGATGATCCATACGTGTTCAAGTACTGTTCGGACCAGATCAATAGAAGATGCATTCTGAAATAGGACTACTTAAGTGTGATATCCTTCTGCCATGACCACGCCTATGGTGGGCATTTTAGTTCTAGGAAGACCGCTGTAAAGGTGTTGCAGTGCAGATCTTACTGGCCCACCTTTTTCAAGGATTGTCATACCTTTTATTTGCACTGTGAGCGTTGCCAACCCACCCATGAGAGCTGAAACACCGCTTCTCCAGGCCATTTATCAACAAAAAAATCGAAGGTTTGGTCCAAAAATCGTAGTCATTGATGAACAAAGATTCAGGTTTGGTCAGTTGCAATCGGATATAAAAATATAAATAAATGACTAAAAAATTCTTTTAAAAGCCTTCTTAACAAATTTCTCATTTCATAGGATTGAAAGTCAAAACTAGCAATAAATGCTCGGGCTTGAATATTTGATATATATTATTGGGAAGAAAATAAATTTTACATGTTGAAAGTCTTAAATAGAAAAATGGGCACCAATTGCACATACAAAACAGAAATAAAAAAGACTTGTGCAAAAAAAAAAATCGAAATGCAACCACCTAAATTGCATATGGAAAAATGAAAACCCAAATTTACAAGGGAAAACAAATACCCACATTTACAAGTAACAACCCAAGAGTCCAAATATTATTTTTTGTGTGATTTGCTAAGCTTAAAAAGGTATTTTTGTCATTTGTCAAAACCAAACCACAATCTATCTTTTTCTCCCCTTAAAACTGAGTTAAAACCAAAATCTATCTTTTTCTCCCCTTAAAACTGAGTTAAATATATATGATCTCAAATGTGAATTGCACCTCAAATAGTCTAAGCCAAAAAACTGATGATTTATCATTTTAAAGCAAAAAAGGGTCTCTCAGCTGTGGACTGTGGACAAAATGGAGACAGTAGAGAACTATCTGCAGATCAAATGGGCCCTTAGGGGCAGTAAGCATGGATGTGGAGAAAACTGTCCAGTCTCCCATCTTCAAGCTGACTAGCTGAGTCTCTCAAGCTTATAGAAAGATTGACAGTCCAGAATCAAGATGCAATCCATGAATGTATTGGTTTAAACTATATGGTGGGGTGGGTAGTTTTTAGGAACAGCAAACCATTCATAGCTTAAGAGCATCCATCCTAAAGCCCACCTGAATGCATGAACGATATGACCACCTACCAATGTATAAAAGAACCATCCAATTCAGTGAGGTACTGTTTCAAGGGCTTCAAAGTGGTCCAATCCTACGTGCGCCAAAATTTGCATCATTACTTGGAGAGCCTAAACAATTCCAGCCAAGCTCCAATTTGGGTCAGAACTAATTCAGAAGGTGTGGCTAAAGAGTGTGTATGACTTACATTGATCATAAGACGGGGGCAGGTCGCCCCAAAGGCTGGCAGCAAACCATGTAGTGCAATTGAGTTATATATGAGACTTGCTATTTTTTGCAAGTGCTTACTGATATGAAATCAAATGCTATTAATTTCAATATCACCATAAAATGCTTACTGATAATAAATGGAAATTCTATATAACGCTATTAATAATATCACAACAAAGGAAACAAATTCTCATCCAAATCCCAGTCTTCTTCAGATGTATACTGGCGTGATGTTGACAATGCAATGAGATCAAACCAGACTTCATGGCTGTGAAATATCATTCTTTATTGCTTCGCCTGCAATTACAGACTGATTGGGCTTGGCTTTTAGTCGTTTCACTTGAATCATCAAGTTGGGGAAATACAAATATTATACAACCTTGACTTTTAACCTTCGCAATTACAGTATAGCAATTTCTTTCAGCCTAGAAAGAATGAGGTCATCATACACAGTTTCGACTTAACGAAAAGAAGCTTCCCTTGGTAATTGATGGGTCCTTTTGTCTGCAAAAAACCAGCAAGCTTTGAGAACTGAAATTAAATAAAAGAAATTCTATCCTAATCAGCCTGAAAAACAAATTGAAGCCATGTTATTTTGCAGGGTACATTATTCATCGCTAGATCTACATAGAACATCAGGCAGAAAAAACCCTAATGTCGGTCGATGCATTCTGTCCAAATAGTACTCTCTGGTGTTTTTTGGGAATTGCGCAAAACAGGTAACAATCCCATACCTACAACCTAAAATATTCAGAGAACTCATTATAAATCCTCTAAAGAAAAGATCAATCAACCACCAATAGCTTTCATCATGTTAGGGGACACTGTCCATGCACTAACAATGTCAGAAGCCCAACCACAGAAAAAATCATGCCGCCATCAGGGATTAAAGTTCCAATACCATGTTGAAATGTAAATGCAAGTTCTATGGATAAAAAGGAATACAATATATAAGCTAAAAAAAAAAAAAAAAAAAAAAAAAAAAAAAAAAAAAAAAAAAGGAAGAGTAAGGGAAATAAGGTGAATAAAGTTGTATATTGGCATCTGCGACTAACACAACAACAGTAATAAATCTTGACCAACTAAAGTTAAGAAATTTTGAATTGTTATGTTGTCTAATCAATTCTCTATCAAGAGATCATCAATATCACCATTATTGTAGCGTTATCCCACTTATTTATGGTTATAAACGCTACAATTACATAGATAACAATAATAAGTGGGATAACACTACAATAAAGGTGATATTGATGATCTCTTGATAGAGAATTGATTAGACAACATAACAGATGAAATTTTAGTACAACTTTCATCTTTGTGACATAATTCTTTGATTTATATTATTGTAAATAGCCAATAGTTGTTTATAAAGTACAATAAAAAATGTCAACCTAAACAAGGAAACCTAAACCACAATCATACTAGGAAACCCAGTTATACCATAACAGGAGATCCTAACCACATTACAACTCTTAACAGAAAATAACTCAAATCTAATCTAACTATCATAACAACAAATAAATCCATTGAACCAAAGTTACAAATAAATCCAGTTTCCTCGACACTCCTCTCAAGCTGATACATACATACTATCTTCAGCTTGGAATAACATCATAAATTCCTCTTCCTTTGAAACTGCAGTAATGTGCAACTTAGTCATCTTCATCTTCAGCACACATAATCTTTGACAGATCTTCGATATGTTTTGCAATTTGATTGATTTAGAAGGTGAAAAACTTCATGTATACTACAATGCAAACGACACGCTCGACAACACTGCTGGTTTGTACTGAACCTTTGTATGCTACATAACATATCCGAAATACTATACAAAATTCTCATATAAAATGAATAACTTATCGATTACTTAGATTCGCACTAGTAACTATGAAGTATTCCTATAGTTTTCTCCCCAACTCGAATAACATCATAAACTCAACTTTCTGTTAAAGGAACCCTGAACAATCTCTGACCAATACACCACCCTCATTTGTTCACAATAAGTATAACCTTTTCTTCTCGGTCAATGTCTTGCCAAAATGTCCATTGTGCTTTTGTTGGCAATCACCGTCTCTCTGTAGAATCCATCTCTGTCGCATCGCTCCCTTTGAATCTTTAGAAGCCCATGTTCTACCAGACGTACTGACCACATCTATCATGATTTATTCAAGAAACATGGATCATGCAACTTGATGAACAAAAAAATGACATTGATAAACTTGATGAATGTGCATAGATCTCATATTCACAAACGTGCAGGTGAAAACAAATCAACAACCAGAGTCCATATCACTCCAGAATCTGCGAAACAATATCTGGTCATTGATCTGCTTCAACTCTGGTCAACAAGGTCAGATCAATGTGGACCAACACACCTAAACTTGGCTGTGATTGGGTTTCGCATTATGATGGATTTTGTGGATCAGGCGTTACATCCATAGCTCAGTTTACTCAATCTGCGTGAACATTAAGAATTGTGGTCTCGCGGGTGAGCAATCAAATTTGGTGGTTATATGGTGCACCAAAATTAAAGTTTCTTTGGACTTTATTAGACTTCAATCAAGGGAAGCCTTTCGCAAAGAATATGAGATCAATGAGTCATCCTTAGCAACTTCAAGACCAAAATTTCTTCTAGTAGGATTTTGGGGATATGAGATTAAAGGAAGAGAAAAGGTCTGGTCCTACTATAGAAAAGTGGGAGATTGAGCAATTTACAAGAAAGGGACTTGAAACTGAGTATTGCTAAATTAGGAGAGATTGAGGCACTTCTCCAGAGACCTAAGAATTTGTATGTGATGGCTGATGGGACATCATGCAAGAAACCTGAGCTGCTTTGTTTTTCATTGGTGGCCACCTAAAATTAATTAACTGAACGCAACAAAATAGACCACAGGGCCTCTGCATACGACCACACGAACAGATCAAATGAACACTTAGGGGCTTTTTAATTACACAAGATATGACAATGAAAGGCACATGAAGATTTCCTATGGTTTTGCAAACAGAAATCAAACCACCAGGCTCTAAAGCATAAAATTGGAAGGATCCTTTTTTTTGAGCAAAGGTAGCCTCATCTTCTTCTCGCCTCTTCTTAGTTATGAGTTTATGAGATATTTGACTCAAGTAGGGTTCAGGGAAGTTCAGGTTTGGCTGCCTTGCCTGCTTACAGCTAGGTTACATTTTTATTAATAGAATATAATACACAAAGCTATATTGGTGCGAAGTGGTATGGGAACTTTGCCAAGTGTAGTAGTGTGGATGGTTGTAGTTTTCTTGGTGCAAAGGATACAATAATTTTTTTTTTTTCACACTTCATATCTTAAAATATTAGATAATTGGAGTCCCAACCTGACCAAATTCACTCTCGTCACGGGTTAGGTCAGGTTACAAGAAAGCATTTTTGGGTTTAGCAATGGCCTGTGGCCACTTATGTAAGATGGTGAATGAAAGAAGAAATACCTTCTTCACCAACTCAAGAAAACATGGAGTGGAAACATTTTCTTTAGCCAGACACCTAATGAAAATAAAATCTATTCAATTGCTTTCAGTTGTGTAAGGATATGGGGCCAAGAAATTGGACAATTGCCTCATAGCTTAAGTGGAAGACTTCCCGCCGGTTTCTAGCAGTGGCGGACCCAGGATTTTTCAAATTTAGGTGGGGCAGACAATGTCAATAAAATGTCAATCATTATCTTTAATTGAAGTGGTTGTCAATATAATTAAATAGGAAATACAAGTCTTTATAATAACAGCAAATGTAAAGAAAAAAAGGTCCAAGTATATGGTCTAGTGTGTTAATACAAAGCATGACCAACTAAAAGTCATCAGTACCTGCTTCCAAATTCAACACTTAAAAACTCGCCTAAATGACCTACAATCAGTTTGATCCAAGTATCCAGTCAGGTGGCCTATTCATTAATATGAAGGAGAAGAAAGGTACTAATTAGCATTTTACTTGACAATTTTTTGCAGAATACGCGAGTCTCCCTTTGATTTATGAGCCAAACATGAAAATTGAAACTACTAATCTATAAGTTGGCCTGATTTTCTGACAAGATATAAAATGATGGAACCAAAACCTGCTTCTTGCAAGTGCAAATAACATAGTATCACAAAAGGTCCCAAAAGTAAGGATCCTTAATTATCTTCCCAATTTTTTTTATAATTATTTTCTAAAATCAAGTGAAAGAATCCAGAAATTAAGGTTACTCAAATTTAAAAAGCCCAAACATATAACACAAACTCCAAACCTTTTTTTTTTTTTTTTTTGATCTACCACCCCACTATCACTATGGGGTAATTGGTAACATATTCTCCCTTTAGGGAGAGAGGTTCCTCGGATGAAGCACATAATGGGTGTACTAGGTTTGACTGTCTTTTAACGACAATTATTTATAATCAATTAACGATTTTGACATTTTCTTGGAAAATTCATAATAATACAAATTATTACATGAACTAAAACAAATGAAAATCAAGAAAGATACACAAATTAAAAACTAAAAAAGAATTCCTAAGAATTCCCAAATGCAGATCATGAGAAAAAAAAACCAAATAAGTGAATCAACTTAAAACTCCAAAAATTAAAAAGAAACACCAAACAAGAAAAGAAAACTCAACAATGCTTTTAGATGTCTCCCAATCACATGTTCCAACCAATTGTAATCTGCCCTCCCAACAATTCA